>JACAXG010000038.1:3259498-3300216 GCA_018881555.1 Amblyornis subalaris | reverse complement strand
CTTGCGTTGCAAGGTCAGTTTGTAGGGTTCATCTGGGAGTGCAAGTTTAGCCATAGCCCCAGTCCCTGGCACCTTTGTTCTTGGAGAAATCTTTCGGCGTTATGAATTTTCCCAATTCAAGGCTAGACTGTCCTCAGGTTGCAACGCATGATGCAGGCTTTGCAGGTCGGAACGGTATGGGAACAGTGATGTTTGGGTCTTGCTGAAATGGCCTTGGCAGGCTCTTTCCAGCCTTAGTGTTGCTGGGGCTGTAGGCCCTTTGGATCCCTTTCCCTAAGCGTAACCCTAGCCAGCGGCCTAAGGTCAAGGCAAGATGAGAGGTTTCCAGGTGAGAAGGGTGTGGGAGCAGCAAGGTTAGGGCCTTGCTTAGATGGCCTTGGCAGGCCCTTTCCAGTGCTAGTGTGGCTGGGGCTGCAGGCCTTCTAGTTTCCCTAACCCTAACCCTAAAATTAGCCCGCGCACTAAACCCGAGTCCAGCCAGGGGGGTTTCCAGGTGAGAACGGTGTGGGAGCAGCAATGTTAAAGCCTTGCTCAGATGGCCTTKGCAGGCCCTTTCCAGTGCCAGTGTGGCTGGGGCTCTAGGCCTTCTGGGTCCCTACCCTAACCCAAAGCCTAGATTACGCCCTATGCCCAACGTAAGACGGGAGCTTTCAAGTAAGAACAGAGTGAGAGCAGCAATGTTAAGGCCTTGTTMAGATGGCCTTGGCAGGACCTTTCCATTCCCAGCACCGCTGGGGCTTTAGGCACTGTGGGTCCATCACGCCTATACTCTGAGTCTAACCTTAAACCTATCAAGTCCTAAGCCCACTACTAGCCAGGGGTGCCTGCAGGTGAACGACTGCCCTTTTCCACRGGAAGGAAAMCTCAGCGCCCTTGCTTTACAAGGTCAGTTTGTAGGGTGCGTCTGGGAGTGCAAGGCCAGCAGAGCTCTAGTCCCTGGCAGCTTGGGTCTGGAAGAAATCCTTCGGCGTTCGGAAATTTGGGAGGCTGAAGCCCACTTGCGTCCAGGGGCGCCTGCAGGTGAACGAYGGCTCTTTTCCACAGGGTGGAAGACTCAGCACCCTTGGGTCCTGAGGTCAGTTTGTAGGGCGCGTCTGGGAGTGCAAGGCTCTTACTGAGCGCTATTCCCAGGCTCCACGGTGCCCTCTTAAGATGAAAAGCAGCAAATTCTTTGCTAAAACCCACGATGAATCACTGCCAATGGGTGTGATGCAGCATTATCAAGTCACATACCATCTTGGGTTGCAATTTAATTTTTAGGCATTCGGGAAATCTTAGCTCCTGATGCTAAGAATCTTAGCTTTTAATTTTTATAATTTTTCAGCAGAAAACCTTGAAAAAATCCCTGGCCACACTTTAGAAATTAAAAGCCCGTGAATATTTAGGAGCTGCTGGTGCTGTAAGGAACTGCACTGTGTATTTCTCTTCCTTTCAAAGCACGTTTATAAAGAATCATCGCCCTCTTCATCACGGTAAGTCTGTTTCTCCTGAACTCTTACACAACTGAACAAAAAGTTCTGAAAACAGCTGGTCAAAAACCAAATTTCCCTTATCCAAGGCTGTGACTGCTGGTCCGTATTTTTGTTCAGTATAAAACAATTTTGCATTGCTTTAGTTATTCTATCCCTGCCCGACTTTCAGAAACACAATAATTTCCTTGTGTTCCTCACAGACTCCTCTCTCCACAACATCCAAGGAACCCAGATGTTAAGCCACGAAATCTGCCAGTGATCTGACAACCCAAACCAATCACGATGTGAAAGCCAGAGAAGTTCTGAAACAAAAGCCAGTTAAAACACCCTTTGTGACAGAAAGAGAGAAAACGTGATCACAAAGTCTCCCCCAGCTCTGCCTCCTTTGCTGCCAAGYGTCTGCAGCACCTCAAGCAGATGAAAAGCACCCGAGAGCTGTTCCTATGGGGGAGGGAGATATTCAACAACACCTCAGCTACAACCTACTTATCCTAAATCCTGTTGTGTAGCTGCTGCTCTACAGTCACAGAATCCCGGAATGGGTTTTGGGTTGGAAGGGAACTYAAAAATCATCGTRTTCCACCCCTGCCATGGGCAGGGACACCTTCCACTATCCCAGGGTGCTCCAAGCCCCRTCCAACCTGGCCTTGGACASTTCCAGGGATCCAGGGGCAGCCACAGCTTCTCTGGGCAACCTGTGCCAGGGCCTCACCATGCTCACAGGGAACGATTTCTTCCTAAATAGCCCATCTAAACTATTCTCTGTCAGTTTGGAGCCATTCCCCCTTGTCCTGTCAGTGCATGTCCTTGTCAGAAGTCTCTCCAGCCTGTCAATATGCAGAGAGACAGAGATCTTAAAACATTTCCCTTTAGTTCTGTATAAATCCTCTGGGGACAAAAAAGGAAGATAACATCTAAATGCACAGAAGTCTGTGATATGAAACCTTATATGATGTTYCACAGACATGGAGCAAGAACGATTCCCAAACTTTCAGGCAGCTGTGTAAGGGAACAGCAATTAAATCATTAGGTTTGAGTGGGCAGCAATTCAGTGTTGCTGCCCTGCCCTATTTAAGGTCCAGCTGCTCCCTCCTGAGCTCTGCTGGGAAGTTGTTGGAAGCTTTTCCTTCGGAAGTGAGTGTGGGTACTGCGTGACCCAAGTTTGGGTTTTTTTTTTTTTTTGGGAAGGAGGGATTTTTACATTCTGTTTTGGGAGTTTTGATGGACTTCTCTAGTGAGAGAGAGCTCTGCCTTTAGAGTTTCAGCAAAACTGTAATTATGCTTTTTTTTCTCCCTTTGGCTTTGAACAAAATTCTGCTTGTGGCAAGAGAGTGGKGAGCAAAGCAATGGAGCATTCACAGTGTAAAATGCCCAAATGAAGATGAGGAAGAGAAAATAATTTTCCTACATATAAAAAGTAACTGGTATCTTTGTACTTAAGGTAATGAATATCTATATTTTTATGTCTATCTCTATAAACAAAACCTCTTTGGAGACGACAGCAGTGAAATCTGTCAATAGTCATATTTTGAGCTACTTCTGTAGCGATGGCAAACAAATGAAAGTATAAGAGAAAATAGGCTGTTATTTTCTTTTCTTCTGCTGGCATTTTACCGCCCTTACCAAAATACCACGGAACATTTCCTGGCTATATTCATTTACACAAAATCCTTGCTGCTGATACAGCAATTGCTGACTCTGAGAGCTCAGCTTGACAAAACATTCCTTTATTTGTAAGCTCTCCTCTCTCCAGCTTTGGTATCAAAGAGCATCTCTCTCTCTTTTATTGTTTTGGTTTTCCTCCTGCTGTAGAAGTGGAAAAACATTCGTTTTTCTTGCTTTTCCTTTCTTACAACTCTGTAGTTTTAAGTGATTAAGTTCACGCAGTCTTATAAGTGAGTGCCTAACCGCCATGGAATCACACATTTTTACAGATTCCACCCATAAAAGCAGCTCAAACAGTGCAGCAAAAACTGCTCTGGATCCATTAGCTTTGCTTTAAAAACTGTAATTCCTAAATTATAGATCTGTTTTTCTGTCGTTCCTCTTACTCTGCGCYGCGATGGCTGAGCTTTCTGCAGCGCCATCCATAATCGTATCATGTCGTGTGGCAGTTCYGTTCCACTTTAAATATTTAGCTGTGAAAAGTGGCCCAGGATTCAGAGTGGAACAGCACTGGGAGGGAAGTAATGACCTGGGACTTGTGGGGAAATGGTTTGCTGGCCCTGCTTAARAGCAGTGCCTTATCACCCTGAGCCAGGAATAAAGGCTGAGGGCTTGTGGGGGTGGAAATAAAGGGTTTAAGTCGTGTTTGCTTTGTGGTTTCTCTGCCAGGAACAGGGCACTTGTATTGCTGCTTAACGATGAGTTTTTAAATTGTGTTTGCCTCTTTCCAGCAATGTGCATGGTGGATTCCAGAAGGAATTAACACAGCTGTGGGCAGGCCCCTCTTTCCCTTTTCCACACAACTTCCTTCTGCTCTTTCCCTGCAAAGTGCTTGTTCTGCTTTCTAGCAATGCTGTAGCTGTAAAAAGGCCCTTTAGAAACATAACCTGAGGTAGAAGTTTCTCTGCATTCAGAATACACTGCCCCTTATTCATATTTGAGTTTGAAGCAATGGCATTGCTGTGGTTTCTAAGAAGGGAGTTAATGACTGGTAAAATAACGACCCCAGGGCCTGAAATCCACTTGTTCCTCGTCTCTCAATAGGGAGATATTTTTCCTTCCCTTTCTCCTCCTTTCTGTCTCTTACCAAGCCTATGAATGGCTTCCCTGACTAAATGTGAACTTCTTTTTACAATTAATGAATGGCCTAGGAAACAAGAGGAGACCGAAATAGTCTTTACTTTGGTAATATAAACTGATAACTGTGAGGAGTGCAGTATTGGCTGGGAGTGAGGAAACGACTTCCTAAATGCTCTTGGTGACATCAAAAGGCTGCTCCTTGAAGTAAGACTGACTGAAAAGCAATAAAGCAATTTATGGACAATCCTCTCCGAAATGAAATAAGAATTTGATCCTCATTTTAGAAGGGCACTCTCTGCTCTTACATAGGGTTAAGATGTGGGTTCTACTGGGTTTTTTCCTGCCTTGCAGGTGGCACTGGAGTGGCCTGGCAGCTCAGCAAGGCTGGAATGAGGACCTGTGGCTGCTCCTAAGCAAAGGTTCTGTTTGTGCCCAGGTCCTTCAGCATCCCAGACCCTCGGGGTTCCCTGGAGAAGGCTGTGAGTGGGACTGCCCTGCACACACTGACCATGGGGAACGACATCAGTCACAGGAGGCACTGGTGCAGGAAGTTCAGGAGGTTTGAAAGGCTGACAAGCGAGGAGAAAATGGCGGTGTCTGATGTCCCCATGGCCCAGGCAGCCCACGGTGGGGTGTTGTGGTGCAGTGTGAACCACCCTGCGAGTGAGGAACCCCTAGAKGCTGCTCCAGGGATCCACAGCAAGGATCAAGGAAGAAAAAGGGAAATAGCCTCGTGTTCTCTGCCTGTGGCCCAGGGAATGGTGAGAAGCACGGAGCTGCAAGAGCTTGGAGAGGCCCAGCTTTCTCCAGAGGAGGCTGGAGACAATCCTGCTGCAGCAAATCCAGGTGGAAAAACTCGTGYTCCAACTCAGCCAAGACCTGCAGGAGCTGAAGGACACACAGAGGTGACAACAAGGGACTTGCCCCTGCAGGCTGCCGTGGAGATGGGAGCTGGGGGTGCAGGAGGTGTGGAGGCTGAGCAGGGGATGGTGCAAAGCAGTTCTGCTTTACACCACAGACCCAGGAACAGGGGGTGCAGGGCCAGCCCTCTCTGCAGGTGGCTGAAGAAACTCAGGGCTCCGGCAGAAAAACCGAAAGGCAAGGCTGGAGCAGTCCCCAGCCGAGAGTGAGGGTCCTGTGGGCTGAGAAAAGGACCATCGAGTGCCCAGTATGACACTGCAAAAAGACTGGTAAAGAAAGTGTTTCTTGTTTAAAGTGAAGAAATTATTTTTTGTCATCTTTAAAGTGCCTGTCTGCTGTATATTTCCGGCTGTCTTACACCCTGTGTGGAGCACAGAAGGCTTTCCCTCTGGAAGGGGTAGAACAGGGAAATGAAATGGCTCTGTTCCCTTCGCAAGCAGCTTGGGAGGTTTATTTGGCTTGTTTGGCTCTGCTCTCACTGGGGGCTGACCTATAAAACCTCCTTTTTTGAAACTGCAAAGGTGCAGCTTTGTGTCTTCCTGGTRCTCCCTATCATTTGATTTCCTTTCCCCTGCTTTTAATAACTTGCTCTGCTTAATGGTCCAAGATAAGTATCAGTAGCATCAGTATTATCAACCTAAATTAATAGATTATAAACCCWGTAGATGCTTACAAATGCATAATGGTGATGGTGGGTGTTGTGGGGGAGGCTTGGTAAACAAGGGGCTCCGGTTTTGCTGCTGGGAGTGTTTGCTTCGTGTGTATTTTTGTATCTGGAAGTCAATAAAAGCCACTTTCACCGCCTCAACTGGAGCATTGACTGCAGCTGCAAGTGAGGGAAGGAGGGGATGGGCTCTCACTGCCTGCTCACGGAATGGGAACCTGCAGGGCTCCCTGAAGTGCAGGAGAAGCCAGAGAGTCAGCAGTGATGATCTGTCTGTGCTGCGGCTGCTCCTGAACAGACAGGCTCAGGAAAAGCCTTTAATTTGATTGCTGTAGCTCTGTGCCATCCGTGTGGCTCCTCCAGGTGCCTTAGAGCTGACCAAGGCACCCCAGTGAGGAGGGAAGGCACCCCAGAATGCTGAACCTGCTTCTGCTCAAGATTCCAGCTGGGWGCAAAAATCTTTCTGGGAGGTGGGAGAGAGAAAAAAAGAGGAGTTGACTCACAGGCAAAGGCAAGCAGGGGCTGCAGGGGCTGTGCTGGAGCAGCTCAGCCTGTTGGAGGGTGGATGCCAGCCTGCCCTGGAGCAGCAGGAGGGGGAGCAGTGCCAGAGGAGATAAGGAGGAACAGCCTGAGCTCCTGGAAGTCCCTGCCAGCCTGCCCGAGGTACCTGTGCAGCTCCCGGTGCTGGTGAAATCACTGCTTTGGGACACTGATGGGAACTTTTATCCTGTTCCTGGCTGGGCCACAGTGACCAGAGGGAGGAAACTCCTCATTCTTGTCCTTCTCCTTAAGCTCTTTGCTTTCCAGAAGCCCCAGTTTAACTTTCTGCCTCGCCGTTGCCTTTATAGGTGCGTGACCAGGGACAGCAAAGTGCCTTTGTCTCGTTGATCGCTGCTCCAATGCTGCTGCTAAAATTATGTTAAAGAGCCTAGAGCACACCTCGGAGCTCCTCTTTAACAGAATTAGAACTAAAAAATAGCTCCATATATCCCTCTCTACACCTCTACCTTAATCAAAAACAGTTGCCTGTGCCAGCCAAGGAATAAATAAGTGGGAAAGCAGCTGCTTTGCACCTTGTGCTCAGAAGCACCATCTGCTGCACTGCCTCTTCTCCTGCAGAAAGAATTCCTGGGTTGCTAATGACCTGTGAGGATAACATTTCCTTCATGTAATCCTCAAATAAAAGTCACAGGAAGTTTTTACAGCAGAGATGCACCCCCAAAAGACTGGAATGTTCATTTTTACAGGTGTCAAAGCTGCTTTTTTTTTGTTTTTCCTAAAGGCAGTGAGGTGTGGAAGTGCCACCCTTTATTGATTCAGTCCCTTTTTATTAAGGCAGGAAGACGTCTTTGTTGTTTATTTCATATATTGACTCTTTGAATTTATTTATTTAGGTTGTGTGGGGTTTTCTTTAAGGCAGGTTTCCTATCTTGATTGAGTGGAGGCCCTGAAGAAGGGAGCACTGAATCATAAGAAATTTGAAAGTCAGGGAAATAAAGCAGCTCAGGATGTGTCAGATTTCCTGAGGGTGGGAAAAGGGATGGTTTGAAGTGTTGAGCTGCATTTCTGAGATGGACTTTCTGCTTGGAGAGCAACTTTAGCTGACTCCTCTCATCCCACTTACTTCTGCCATTGTCTCTGGAGCACGRCTGATAACACCTTGCCCATCCATTACAGCTCATTAAAAATTCAGGAGGAATCCTGTTTTCCATTGTGCTCCAATATTCACCATACACCTGGGCAAAGGAGATCACAGCACTGTGATTTCCTCAGTTATCAGGCAAGGAACTCTGTTTCAATTTGCTTAGATTTGCTTTTTCTTTTTGAGACAAAAACCTTGAGAGATTTTTTACCTTCTTGAAGAGTGATGTTTTATCCCACTCTCACAATTTGCACTGGATTCAGCAGGCAGGACAATTCAGTGACATCTTAAGTAAAACCACACTTACAGTGGGACAGYGTCAGGATGAGAGCTCTGGTTGATCAGGCTATTACATTTCCATGCACTGGGGTACTTTTGAAAACCTGGTTTTTAACTGAAAGCTTAAAAATTCCACTTTTTTTTCCCCCCAACAAAATTGACAATTCCAGACAAGAGTTCAGTGCTGTGAAAATATCCTGCCTGTGAGGAGGTGGTAACAGGCTAAAGGTGGGTAGCAGGCTCTGCTCCAGAGGCTTTTACACAGAAATGAGGAGTTTTGAAAAGAAAATGTTTTTCCTTTTTTCTTCCCTTCCTCTATTGAGAAGGGAATTTCCTGTGGTTACTTGTTTCTTTGTCAATTCCCCAAATATAGGTTGATTCTTTTATTTCGAAGGGAACACAGCTATTTGCTGCAGTGCTTGGTGCTTCCTGCAGAGATCCATTTGGAAAAGTGGGTTTATAAATAGGGGCACTCTGGTTTATATTTGTTGGAAATCATTTTTTGACGATGCTCTCTGCAAAAAAAAAAAAGAAAAAGAAAAAATTGAGAAACAATGCTGGAGATGGAATATCACAGCCAGAGCTCCACTGCAGCAGGGGAAAAACTTTGAATTGAGAACAGCAGAGAAACCTAAACCTTGAGGCTTTGGTGAACTGATTTGAAATCTCTTGTCYGGTACATGTTTCAGGTGATGCAAAGATAAGGTTGTTACTTCTTTCCTGGGAAAATCACAGAAAATGAGCTTTGATCGATGAACTGAGGGCTAACCTGGATCAAATGCGCTGGAAGCAGGTCTGAGGTAAAGSTTTTAGCCTCTTAGTGGAGGGGAAAATAATCTAATTTGGGTTTGTTCGGGGTGGTTTGACCCCTCAAATGACCTGAATTAACCATGKGAGTACTCTTAGATGGATTTGAACCTCTTGCATTCACCCCCATCTTCATGTGAACAATAAAAAATCCAGTGGTGTAACACTCTTAGCTACAATTTGGTTTAAAATACACTCAAATTTATCTGATTTTTGAAAACATCAGTGTTTAGTTTATTTTCAAACTAGAAAAACAGCAAGGCAAAAGAGCAGCAGCCCCAGAAAATCCATGGCACRCTAATCCCAAACTGCTGGAGGCTGGGGAGCTGTTCCCTAGGACTCCTTCCTGTGAACAGGCACCACCCCTTGCACTTATTAGTGCCACACAAACTGCATTTCCAGTGCAGGAGCAATCTCACACGTTTGTCCTGCCTARCTGCTGAAGCAAGATGTTAAACTTGTTAAAATTCTTTTGCTTGACTGMACGAAAATATTCTGATAGAAGAAAGGGATCTTGCTGGGTCTTTCTTCTGTGGGAGCTTGTAGCACCAGATACTCATCTTGTTGCTTTGTGAACAGAATCCCCGAGAAAAGACCTCTGGAAAAAAAAAAAAAACCCAACCCAATTATTGATGCTGCCTGCTTAAACCAGAGCTGACTTAGAAATGCAGAAAGCCAGCAGGGTGGTGGCTGTGAAAAGCCAATAATTTTGAACATCGTACCCCTATTTAATACAGTTCTACTGCAAAGCATTGGATTATTTTTCCTTCCCCTTTCAATTAGCCAACGTATTGGAACACTTCAAGGAATAAGCACCAGGCTTTTCCTGGATTTCTTGCATCCCCTTCAGAGAGAGCCACAAAATGGGAGGAAATATTAACAAGGTGACAGGAATCGATGCTGTTGAAAAGCAGAAGCAGCCCCCAGTGAGCACAAAAACTCTGCTGAGTAAAACAGGGAGCAAACTGCAGAGGGCACAGGCCCAGGAATGCGAGGAATGATGGGACAAAGAAGCAAGAGGGAAATGCCTAGGAAATCCTGGTCTGCCTGAGCACAGACACCAACTGCCAGAGAGATTTGGCACRGGACTCTGCTCAAATCCAGAGTTTCAGGGCAAACGACCATAATTAAGTCCCCTAAAAGCCAACTGCTAGGCAAAAGAGAGTTTTTATCCCACAAAAAAGCAGTGAAGCTTATCCCAGAGTACAGCTAATGTGGGGTTTCTGAAGCACTGAGCACAACACATGCTCCCATTCTCCAGCAGATTTCCACAGTTCTCCCAGCCAGCTCCATGCAGTAACTGGCTATATAGGTCTACAACTTGGCAAGGAGAAAACCTGCAGGGAAACACAAAGGGCCATTTATTTCACCCACCTTCCCATGCTTGGAGCCTTTTCCTGGCTCTGCTCGAGGTCCTGGTCCAGCAGAGCCCTCTGGCACAGGCAGCCAGGCAGAACACAGGCTTTATTAACAGGGCTGAGAGAGTGCAAAAAGAGATTTTCTGCAGTGTGGGAATAAGCTGGGAGTGGAACTGGAACTCAGGTGCTTTGTGAATAAACTCTCTGCCATTCACACCCACCAACAAGCTCCTGAAAGATATATTTTAACGGGTTCCCCTTGCCTTTTATGGGAAATTCTGCTATCTYGTGGAGTTTGGGAGAGGAGGGTGAAGACAGGAGGTAATCGAAAAGCAGCCCTGCTCTGAGCGTCCCTGGCTCCAGCCTGGATGTCCCTGCRCCTCCTCCTGGAGCGAGACTGGGGGCAAAGAGCGATTACAGAAGGCGTGTGAAGGGATGCGGGATCGCTGCTAAACACCAACGCTCGTCAAACACGAGCGGGCGGCGGTGGAAGCGCTGCTGCAGACAGGGAGGGAGCTGTCAGCGACGAGAGAACCGAGCAGGAACACGGGCCGGGCTTATCTTGCTCCGCCACAGATCCCAGGGAAACCAGGCTGAGCAGGGAGAGGCTCTGGMGCTGTCCGTGGGTGGGAGCCGCTGGCTGCCCTGCGGGGGTGGTAGCCAGGCTGTTCACACAAGGGATGGGATGATCTTAAGGCAGGCAAAGCTCTCCCTGGATCCCTGGGGAGTTGCAGCAGCAGTACATTTTTGGTGGGATTTACCACTTCCCTGTGGCTCACCCCAGATCCTGCTGCCCGGGGTGGGTTTAGGGCTGCACCACCAAGCCCCTGCTGCTGCCCCCTCTGGGGCACAAGCAGCTCTAGGTCATGCAGTCCTGGACCTGTGGGAGCAGACGAGGARGTGGGATGGCTCCTTCATCTTTTAGTTTAGAAAATCTTGGCTTTGAGGCGTTACCAGGTGCAGGGAGAGGTTCCCAACCTGTGTGAGCCAGGTGGGTGCAAAGTAAACACAGAATAAGAGCATTTTCCTCAAAAAGCTCTTAAATTACTCAGCTACCTTTTAGAAGCAATTTAAGCACTCCAGATTCAACCTCCTGCTTTCGGGATGCTCTTGGAGTGGCTCACACAGCAAACTAGTAGCCCTAAAAGAAGTTTTACGCTTGCRTTTTGTCTTTTACTTCTCTACTCCTTTTCTCACTGATTTGGAGAGGCACCCAGGGCAGGGATGAGGAGCAGGCTGCAGACTGAAGRATCTCCACTAGGATTTCCCTGCCCCTACAAAGAGATGCTCGTTCTGGGCAGAGAGATTTCATCAGCCACAAGTGCCCCTGGCACTCCTGTGACATTCCACGGCATCCTCCACAGGTGCTGAGAGTTCAGGGAGTGGGGAGGAACAAATCTCCCACACTCCTGTGTATCTGGGGTTTCCAGGACAGTTACCAGTTCCACCTTTTCCAGTGGGTAGGACGCCGGAAAACCGAGGGAAGCAACGTCTGGCACCTAGGCACACAAAATCTTCTGACACTTACTCATACCCATCGACTTCGTTATTCACTTCACTCTTCCTGGCTTAATTATGCTGTTGGCTGAATGTGTGACTTATAACTCCTTTTCTTCCCTGCCCACAGACTAATCCTGGAAGCTGAGCCAGCTCCAAAAGGAAGAGCTGCTCGTCACTCTCAGTGGAAGGCTCTCCCCACTTATCYCATTGAGACAGAAAAACGGCTGGCGAAAAGTTTTGGGAATGAAAAGGTACAAATCTTGGCTTTGTGCACTATTCCAGCTTTCCCRGTAGGAGAATYGTTCCTCCCCRCTCCCTGAACTCTCAGCACCTGTGGAGGATGCCATGGAATGTCACAGGAATGYCAGGGGAACTTGTGGCTGATGAAATCTCTCTGCCCAGAAYGAGCATAAGGGAAAYAATAGTGGAGAYCCTTCAGTCTGCAGGCTGCTCCTCATCCCTGCCCTGGGTGCCTCTGCAAATGAGTGAGAGAAGGAGTCACTGAAGTACCTGAAACTGCTCTGCTTTTCCTCTGCAGGAGCCCCTGGGTGTTGCCAGCCTAACCTTGGGACAGAAGAAGCAGAGTAGAGAAATAAAACACGAAATGCAAGTGTAAAGCTTCTTTTAGGGCTGCTGGTTTCCTGTGTGAGCCACTCCAAGAGCATCACAAAAGCAGGAGGTTGAATCTGGAGTGCTTAAATTGCTTCTAAAAGGTAATTTAAGAGCTTTTTGAGGAAAATGCTCTTATTCTGTGTTTACTTTGCACCGACCCGGCTCTGTTCCCTCACACAGGTTGGGAACCTCTCCCCCTTCACTTGGGTACCACCTCAAAGCCAAGACTTTCCAAACCAAGCCCAAATCACTGCAGTTAAATTCTAAACAAGTCTCAGGATTCCTCCTCCTAAAAYTCAAGCAGCATTGTCGGGTGCTCAGCGCTTCCTTTCAGACCGTGCCACCCATTTTAAATTAAGCTTCTGTCTCTCCAAAGACGCATGGCCCAGATTTCAGCTGCCTCTCTTTTTCTTTCCTCCCGTGATCGCTCCTCTAATGGCATTTAACGCTCCCAGGCATCTCCCAAGCCCTGAATGCCACAGCTTCCCCCGACTAAACTAAAAATCTGTGACCGTATCKGTGGAAGCGAACAAAGACATAAGCAAAGGTCATAAACTGAATTTATATGACTTCTGATAAAACTTCACCTGACAGGTTTGTTGGGGGATTTTTTTTTTTAGCTGACAATTTTCTTTSCAGGGCCGAGAGTGTTTCAGGCTTGTTGCCTGCTCGCCGTGCCTGTGGTGCACACCTCTCACAAATACATCACTTTCTGGCACCAGAACAGAAGGGTGAGCAGTAATTAACGGCATCTTCTATAAATTCCACCCTTTCCTCCTCCTTTCTGCTGCTAAATATGCAAAAGATGGACTGGAGAGCTGCTCTGACAACACCAAGAGCAGAGAGTGTCGCCCATTACTCACCTCAGTAAAAACCTTACCTCAATAAAAAGGACCCTGAAGATGAAATAACTGTTTTCTCTGCTTTCTGCCACCTTATGGGTTTGGTTTACTCTTCTCCCCACAGGGAAGTTTCCTGCTCTCCTCACGTTAATCAAGTGCTTTGTGCTGCCGAGTTTGAGCTGATCCTTCTGCAGCCCAGTGAGTGCTGAAGGAAAAAACAAAACCCRTCTCATATTCCCCTTTACTCCCAGCCTTTCTCTGTTCTGCCTTTGTTTTTAAAATTAACTTTCACGTTTTCTTGGAGCTGAGAAAGCCATTACAGAAAAGACCAAACCAATTTTTCTTTCCAGCATGTGTGATTGTTTTCTACTTCCCTAAAAGGTTAATGCTTAAAATGAATAATGGGTAGTGGGGAAGAGGAGGAAAAAAAGCTTTTTTTTTTCCTGCTTGCCTTTCCCTCAGCTCACCCAGCACACAGGTGTTGCTGTTCCCTTGCACCAGGAATATTTTTGCAGCCCRCGGAGCTGCTTTCCCTCGGGTAGTGGCCTCCAAAACCCCATTCAGGCCCTACTGATGGCTCTGCTTACAAAGGAAATCATTCCCTGCTCCTGTTTTCCTCCCTGAACTCCTCCTGATGGACAGTTTTGTGCTGCTGATGCCTCCAAGGCTTTCATTCCCTGCCRGCAGAGGAGTTACCAAATCCTCTGGACAAACCAGCCCCCCCCCCCAGGAACCCACAGCAGCTTCACCCCTCAGAAATCTGGGAAAGGTTCCTGCCCATTCCCAGCTGATGGAATGAAGTAAAGAGGATGAGAGCAACCTGCAAGAACAGCTGGAAGAGCCACCGAGCATGGAATAGCTGGCACAGATTGAAGGAAAAGCACCGTGAAATGCACCCCTCAGCAATGAAGGATTCCCCACTGCTCCTGCCTGGAGCTTCGTGRCAACACCAGGAAGGGAATTCAGTTCTCCTGCCTCCCAAAGTCCAGCCCTGAGCTGGCAAAATCCCGAGGTCCCAGGGGGATCCCAGCCAGCAGGAGGGCAGGGATGGCGGGCAGGGAGCCATCCCTGGGCCGCGCCCCAGCCCCGTGGAAAGGCTGCGCTTCCGCTTGGAAAAGCTGCTGGATTATCCTGGAATAAATCCACGTTGGAAAACGCTGTTGGCCCCTTATTAAATCAAAACCTGCTGGCTTGGAGAAAAAAAAAATTAGTAATGCTGTGAACTCTCCCGTGGGTTGGAAATGTAAAGSAGCTTGGCATTACAGAGAGAGTTGCAGCAGAACAGAATTCTTTGCAGGAGGGAAGAAAGGAARGAAATCTATGAAATCATCGACTATTTTAGTTCAAAAATACACGGCTCCAAATCTCAATATCATTATCCCAGCACCTGGAGTTCCTGCTGGAGATGTTATACTGCTGGGTCAATATTTTTTTCTCTTTGAGCTAACACATACCTCGTGTTTCAGCACCATGCTGAATGCAGGGAATTTAATTTAGCAGGGTAAACAGCTAAACTTAGGCAGTCAGCTTGGGGTGATCCCTGAAGTTTAAGCTAAAAGTGGTAATTTTGAAACCAACAGATAACTGTGATGTCCCTCTGGAGCAGCCTGGTTATTCAACAGCACTCAGCAGTCCAGGCTTCTGATGCCACAAAGCTGAGACATCCTGTCACATTCCCACCTCATTCTTTCTTCTCCTTACATTTCATCCCCTTAGAGCTTCAGCTCTCAGGTAAAGCCACGCAACTGCTGGCTTCGAGTCCAGAAGGGGTGCAAACCCACAGATTTCTCAGTGTTATGTTGCAAACCCGGGTTTCCCCRAGGCTGTGTCTAAATCCCATCACAATTTTCCACTGTCCAGCTCTGGAATCTCAGAACTGAACATTCTGCCTCTCCTCCTTTCTCTCTGCACTTTCTCTGCTGTCTCTAAATAATGGTAGCCAGATTTCTGCGAATGCCTCTGTCAGAAATCTAAATTGGAAGAAATATTATTTTCTTTATAGAGCCCAGTTTTGTATTTCCCTCACTTATTTTGCTGTTAAACTCTTACTTCTCTATGCATTCCTAAAGTCAGATTCACTCTCTATTTTATTCTAAGAAAAACCTGCATAAATTATGATCTGGTGGTGGCAGGAGACCCTGGTCATAAAATACCTAGGCTTGGCTTTGTTCATCTATTGTTGTTGCATGTAGTAACTTCATTTTTGCATTCCTGTTTAAATCACAACCTCCTTAGGGCAAGGACTGCCCTCCGTGTGTGGTTTGTAATTATAAAGGGAAGAACCCTGGGCCTTGGTTAGGGCATGTGGGCACTACTGAGGGTAAATGCAGAGAGGATTTTCTGGCTACACAAATCTGTAAAAAAACTATAAAAGTTGTTGCACGTCAYGGTGGGAGAGCGAACACAAGGGAAAAAAATCCGTCTGTGGATGGCAGGGCTGATTGCACCTCCTGAGACTGCACTGGTGTCACCCAGGGTGTGCTAAAGAGGGGRGACCAAAGCATGGAACTCGTGTCACAGCCAGCGAGAGCGAGAACAGTGCCAAGGGTGCATTAAACTTTGATGTTTCCATTCATACATTATACATGTGCGAGTCAGCAAAGCTGTCCTGGAGGTAATTTTCCAAAGGAATCAGCTAATAACGGAACAGCACACGCCGGAACAAAGCATGGCACAGGTTGTTGCTGCTTGTTGCTGTTTCTCTTTTGCTTATTAGCACACAAAATCCGTGCTGAATCCACGCTGTTCCGTGCCCTGGGATGCGGCCCGGGAGCAAAGGGCACCGGGAAGGCAGATGGATGGAGATGCCCTTTGCCTCTGTCGTGCTGATGGGGAGGGGATGAAACCCGGGGGTCCCCTCRCTTTTGGAGACTCTCCATCCTCAGGAAGGATGCACAAGGAGCAGGTTTAGGAGGGGCTGTGCTCCTTCAAAGGCTGAGGCCACGGGTGTCCGGACCCCACGCTGGCAAACAGCATAAAGCAGCCTCAGGAGCAGCCTGGCAGCAAGGAAAGCAGCTGATGTTGCTGTGCTCTTCTCCTTTGAAGCAGAACTCCAGCTGATTACACTGTCGGAATATCGGGAAAAAAAAGAAAAAAGATGATATGAGGTTTGTCCTGAATGTACCATTAAGGCTGAGGAAAGCTTTGCTGCCCAGGGAAAGGCAGGAGGAGAGGGGAACAGAAAATCTCAGAGAAATTTCAGATTTTCAYCCCCTTGAGAGAGTAGTCATATACAAAGCACGAACTAGTTCTGATCTGGCACAATCTGAATTTTCCAGTGCTCCAGTGTTTCATGTGACTCTCAAGACAGAGCAGCAGGAGAGAACAAGCACCTCAAAACCTTCAGCTCCACAACAGCAGGGGGAAAGGCATCACCTGCCTCTGCCCTTTTCTGAAGAACCCCTAAACCCCATAAAACTCTCCAGGCTCTGAGGAAAGTGTTACTCACTCCTTTGTTTCTGTGGCAAATAAAGGAGTGATTTATTATCCTCCCTACCCAAAATACGTAAATCTCAAAGATAATGGACACTAATGTATTCTGAGCCACAGGAGCAATATGTTCRTCTGAAAACAGGTATTTCTGAGGTGTGAGAAACGTGAGAATGGTCCCAGGACTCCATGTAAATGTGTTGAGAGAGGACAACAGGATGGACACTAAAGTGCTTTGAGTCACAGTTCTCGTTCTCTTTTTGCCCAGTTACCGGCACAGCAAAACAGTGCTAAACTTTCTTTATATATAACAATAACAAGTAATAAAAACAACAGAAAGAGCYTTGAGAATCCCCAGATGAAGCGACATTTATCCCAGATTAAAACCCAGCAGGATTATGCTCCTCTTCACCCRGTGGGGGCTGAAAGAGGAGCACACTGTGACTCGTGCCAGTCTCTGTTCTGTTCAAATACCATTCCATACTCATGCACTCAGAGTGTTGCACCCTGAATTTAGGTGATGCTGAACTTTTTGCATGGCTCTGAACYTCCAAACGAAATTTGTGCTCCTTGTGGGACGAATTTCTACCGAAAAAGATGAATTATTCTCACTGCAGAGTGGTTTGTTCACCGTTCACTGATACCAGTCTAGCCCTCACAGACCTTTCTGTAAGTTTTTGTCGCTCCACTTTCACAGCTTGCTGGGGCTTTTTTTTTTAATTYCTGAGCTGGTTTATTCGGTGAATCCCCTTGCAGGGCTGAGCTCCCTGTGCTGCCATCCCAGGGGAGGCTGCTGCTCCCCCCCGGGTTCTATCTCAGGGCCGCACAACCACCCCAAGCCCCACTGGCATTCGTGGGGTGCAGCACTGAAATTCCAACAGCAACGCCAGAAACACGAAGAACAAACCCTGGAATGGCTCCTGCTTTACAGACACTTCCTGACAGGAGCTTATCTGCACGATGGGCTGTTATTCCAGTAAACACCATGTGCTGGTTTATTCCAGTTAATGAAATGCAGCCCCAACAACCCCTCAGATACAGGAGGGCTGCTCGAGCTTCTTGCAGGGACCGKGTAATTCAATGTGCTGTGCTTAACGGGAGAAAAACGTGGGAGAGATAAGATTATTAAAGCAAACTAGGGGGAACTTCATGACCACGGGGAACTTTTTACGACTTTCTGGCATTCAGGTCTCAATTATCAGAGACAGGACTCAGATCATAAACAGGATTTATCTCTGGCAGAAGCAGGCTGCTTTATTACAGCCTTCAGAGCGGAGAATGTTTTGATAACGAAGTTAAAGGGAAAGCAGAAGTCCCCAATTCGAGAGGAGCCTTTGCTGATCGTGACGTTGCTGCTGTGCTGGGTCAAAAGTAAATCAATAACGCTGCCCTCAGGAAGGCTTTGTTTATGAAAAACTCCCTAAATTGATGCTTATGTGCCGCTGACAAAGAATAATGTTTTCTTTAGGGGGCCTAAACCTCTGGAGAGGCAGAGTGTGTGTGTGGAAGTCAAGGTGTATTTATACACCCACTGTATAAATAAGCACGTTGTGGCTGATTTTATGATATTTAAAACAGGAGACAGAGGCAGGGTCAGGGAAGGCAGGCCTGCTCCAGCCTGGATGGAAACATCTGATTCCTCAGGAGGCAGAATCTGCCCCTCTGTGGGAGTGATCAGTGGGGAAAGGCTCAGGAGGGACCTGGCTCTGATCCCTGGTGCAGCTCCCACAGAGCAGGAGGGGTTGGTRGGAATGGATTGCTGAAGATTTGCTSCCTTTGAAGGGAAAATCCATCAGACAGGGATGGAGAGCAGCTGGATCCCCCACCTTTGCACCAACCCTGGGCTGCTGCTCTGCTCACCACCTCCCAGTTTGYGTGCAGAGTATTATTAAACAAATGCTTTTTGGAGGAAGAATTCCACTGGAACAGCTGCTTTATTGATGGCAGAGAAGCTGAAATACCTTTCCTGGCTTCTGGGAGGCCAAGGAAATCCAGAAGCACGGGTCTATTTTAAAATCCTCATTAAAAGATGTAAAAGATGCCCTTCAAYGCTGGTGTAAAAACATGTGTGCACAACTTTAAGGGGTTTTCTGTTGTTTCTGACTCAAGGGCTAAAGGGGAATTTCAAAAACCCAAGGAAAGCCCAGCTGCCACTCAACTCGCAACAAACTCAATTTGTTTGAAGTACAAATTGCCTACAATTGCTCTTGTGCCATTGATTTTTCTCCCTGTGACAAGTCTCCCTGAATGTGACATGACCCTTCCTTCAACATCCTGTGCCACTCCCTGCCTCATGCACACATTCCCTTCCTTGGAATCTCCATTGGCTTCTAACAGCCACTTGGCTTTCCCAAAGTGATTAAAAAATAATAATAAAAAAAAAGAAGTCTGTTATTTTATAGGTGTTGCCTGGCATTTATCACTCCTTAGTGTCAGCAGCTCCCTGAGGYGGCCACATTTTCATCTTTATTCCTCCAGGCTCCTTCCATAACCAAAGCAGGGACTTCAGAGGGGGATGAGTTGTGCACTTTTGTGCTGCTCAGTTTTTGAAATAAAAAATAAAACAGGTGCAGAATTTTCTCTCCCTGGCGTGAGAAAACTTTCRGGTGCTGGGATAGGAAATAAAGCTCCTGCACCAGCAGCCAGAGCAAGTGYCCTGTTTCCTCCTATTCCTTTTGGGAACAGAAGGAAATATCCCAGTGCTTGCCTGTCAGGGGACAGTGAAAAAAAATATCTGAACAAACCTGAAGCAGCAGTGCTTTGCAAAACTGTGCTGTAAATCACAGCCACGTGTGAAAACATAATAGGGAGCACATATTCAGGATGTGTTCCTGGTGCAGTATCAGGAGKTAACACCCTGAACTATCAGCTTGCTGTGTTAGGTCTCCTCTAATAGCTCAGATGCAACAACCTTTCGCTTTTCATGCCTGACTGCTTCCAAAATAGTCTTTTTTTTTTTTTTTTTTCCCTCCTCAGGATTCTCTATGTGTAGAATTAGAACATCAAAGCTCGGACTGACAACCCTCTAAAAATGTGACTGTGGTTATTCTTGGAGAGATCTCGGGGGTAGAATAATGATTCCATGAGCAAGTCCTTGTGATCAAACAGATAATGCATCGATCAGAGCACGGAGACGCCGAGGGCTCATCTTCCTGGCCACTGGAATATTTCTGGGATCATCTCACTGTCAGCCCCTCAGTGCCGTGTGTGATCCTCTGGGCTTCAACAGGACCCCCACGCCCTCCAGGGATGGGATTTCAGGTTAAAGGAAGCCCTGCCCGTTCAGTTTGGGCATCTGGGAGGCACCCAGGGAGTCCTTCCCGSAGCAGTCCCAGCCCTCAAGATGCCCAGGAATAATTTTCCAGCAGGCTCTGAACACCACGGGGCGCAGGAAAAGGGAACATTCTGTTTAAAGAGGCACCGTGGAGGTTGCAGTGGGCATTGATCCGTGCTAAAAAATAAATGGGCGACACAAAGTGTTCCCTATTGAAATTCCACCAAGCACCTGCAGATCCCAGTTTAAAGACAGGGAATGACAAYATCCCTGTGAACATCCCCGAGCACACGGAACAGAGCAAATATTTTCACTTCATTAGCAATTCCATTACCCTAATTGGTACAGAGGCAGACGAGAACATTTTTTTTTTTCCCTGAAGTTGCATTAAAATAAAGTTTTAGAACAGGCAATAAAAGTCAGTGTAAATGGACTCTTCTGCCTACAGCTTTATTGAAAATATGCAGATTTTTAACCCTGTTCCCCGTGAAAACAACACTCAGGCTATTACTGTGGTTTTCTGTCTTGACAAGTTGGTCAAAGGTGACAGAGGGGCAGGAGACACAAACAGCAAAATCCCTGGGGAATTCCCATAAAAAGGCAAATTCAAGTGAAAACATGCAGCAAGGGTCCTGACAGAAGGAGCATGACAGCTTTTCGTTAGAAAAACCAAAGCCACCAAAGCCACCAAAGCCACCAAAGCCCCAGGCTTTTCTGAGGAAAAATTTCATCATCTCTGTGATCCCTTGGGTGCTGGAGCCAATTAACCATGAGGATTAATCCACTGGAAATCATGACTCAACTCTCCTAGTATTGTCTGCCTTAGAGGTTGAAGAAAGGGCATGAAACCTGTCCAGGAACTTTGAGGGGCAGCGAATAATCACAAAAAAAATGGACTAAACAAGAGAAAAAGTTCTACTGGACCATAATTCCTAACCTTACAATCCCACTGTAATTACCCAACAATTACAGTACACAATGCATTTGTCTGAGCCTCTTTGTAACCAGCACAATTTAAGTAACTGGAAATGCACCAAGCAAGTAGGAATAATTACAACATAAATATGATGTAGTTAAATATCTGGAGTTTAAAAGCACTTCATTAAGAAAAATATCCAAGGCTGTTATGCTGTCACGAAATTAACCTTCTAGTCATAAGGATAAGTGTTATTTACGTATCTGAAAACAAAATGGGATGTAATTCCACTGTCATTACACACGGGAAAGTGGGAAGTTATGACAGCCACTATTATAAAAAGTGACTTTATACCCTGCTTTAATCATTCACACTGTCAAACCTGTGGGAGTTGAAATGTCCAACAAAGCTGAAAAGAGAAGAATTGTCCCTCTTATTTGCAGAGGATTTTGCAATTTTTCAATCATCTCAGGTTTCCATTTCCTGAGGTATTTTCCCCTTAAGGTTTAAACTGAGACCTCAATGATTCCAGCTTAGCAGAACCAGAATATCTGGAGCTGGGCACCCTTTGCACATTCCCTGTTTTCTGATTCTGGGCAGAATAAACCTTTTCCATGACAAACATTGAGCACAGCAGTGGTGAAACACCCAGGGAATGCACTTCATGTAAAACACCACGAGCTGCCCTGTGAAAGAAACGCAAGAACAAACCTCCCAGGTTCTCACAGAAATTGAGTTGTATCTGCTGCTTCAGCAGAGCGAAATCCTTCAGCTGCGGTGACCTCTGAGATCCGGGAATCGACCCAAATCTGTACAAGTTCAAATTAATTACAGTGACAAAAGGAAATCACATTATTTCCTTCCATTCTAGACATGAGGAGACTCCTTTGCAACAGTCAGGCCAACAATGCGTGTAGCACACCCAGCACTTCCACCTTTGGAAAATCCTGGCACGTTTAAATTTCATCTGTCCAATTTGAACATTTTTAAGAGACAAAAGAATATTTAATTCTAACTCTCCTAAGGCGGCAGTGGACAAATCCAGGAGGAAGCTGCTCAGTTGCCACTTGTTTTTCTGAGATGCTGAAGATCTAACAAAGCAAATTTCCACGCAGCCCAAGCTCCCCAAAATCCTCCCTTTTCTGCTCTGGKTTGGGCTCAGCCCTTCAGAAGTTGACAAAGGCAGAGCTACCAGGACACGCACTCAATGGTGCTGGAGATAAAAAACTTGTGAAGGCACCAAAAAAAACCAGGGAAAGYTGAGTTCAGAAGGAAGAAATAGAGAGGCAGGACCTCATCATCACAACTTTGCTCTTTGGCTCGATACAAAGGTTGTAATTCAATTTCAGAGTTCTGCTTCAGTGCATCTTTTGGGATGTTAGCAGAGACTCCCTGAACTGAGTTAAAGGATTGCATCAATCAGCAGGCACCATTTAGTAGGGAGAGAAAGCGAGAGAAAGGCAGTTCACATGTGTGTGTCTGCACTCTGTTCCAAGTTAATTACTAATAATTTTAAGGTAGTGGGATGTGAAACGCTAATTGAAAATTCGGGGTGCTTACGTCGCGAAGTCTGGGAAGAAYTTGTGTGCCCATCTGGATAATAGGAGAGGGATTTTATTTTCTAGATCATTGATTTATCATCATTAAGGACTCAAACACAGCGTTCTGTAAGTCAGCTTCAGGAATATGCTTTTTCCATTACGTTTACACTGCCTCRAATTGCCTCTGGCACAGTGAATGTTAAAATTGACTGGATTCAATTTAGTGAGATCTCCTCCTTTCTCCGTCAGGGTTATTTATCTCATTTAGTTTTGCAATCCAAGCTTTTTTGGGGGACTTTTTTGTTTGTTCTTTTTTTTTTTTAATGAAAGCTCCACATCGTTATTCTTTTTTATTATTATTACTAAAAAAACAAGCCCCAAACTGCATTGATTTTCAGCGGTAGCAATGTCTTGAGGATGCCAATTGTATAAATATATTCCCTCTTGCCAAACAGAATCTCRCACTCAGAAACGAGGCTGTCGTTTTATTGCAGCCAAACAAGAACAAGCCCCTTTTAGCAACCTGAAATCCCCTCCCCACMCAGGGCAAGGTCCGGGGGGTGCTTCTCAGTGTCACCTGAATTAAGAATCAAATTTTTCACATCTTATATCAACTTCACCTCCCATGCAGGCTTGGGACAGTTTAGAGCAGAGCGACTGCTAGAAAACCTGCGAATAGCATTAATGCCGATTTTGGAAGTTTCTTGTCAGCTCTTTTTTTTGTGCAGATGGAGGAAGCAATTAGGAAGAAGGTTCAATGTCTCAAAGCAGCTGATTCCTAGATCTTATTTCCTCATTCATCCTTCCAAAGGAGGTCTTGATGAAAGAAACTCTCTGGAGTCACCTCAGCAGCTTTCAAAGCAGCTGAAACTGCCCCAACGCTGCCTGGACTGGGCAGAGAATTCCTGTTCCATTTTTGAGCAATCRAAAGATGAATTTCATTGGAATACTTCAGAAAATGATCAGGTTTCTTCTCAAGCTTTCAGTTGCACCAGTGCCAGCTGAGGATATTGCTTTTCATGTTGATGGATACATGAGGAAACAGGGAACAGCAGAGGAGGGAAGACAACCAGTGTGAGTTACAGCTCACCAAAAACAATAGATGAATAATTCAGCAATAACATATAGCATTACCATAAGACTACATAAAGAATGTGGTCTCCTAGTGAAGCATCTGCCCCAGTGTCAGGCCAGATGGGTAAAATGTTGTATTTTCATGTAGCAGTGCAAAAAGAGGCATCATGTTTAATTTTCCAGGGCCTTGAACCCACATCTGCTGCTCTCTCTGTGTATGCTTATCGCAGCACATCAGTCAGCAAGCACTACTTTATATAAATATGTACATTATATATATAATAATAGTGTTAACAATAGTCCTAGAAATATAAATGACTGCTATCCAGTGAAAGCAGAGGGAAAATGCCCAGTGTTCAGTCACCCTGCAGGCAAAGAGCTCTGCACAAGCCAAACTGCTCCCTCTGGGATCAGCAACAGCACTGGAACACCCCGGGAAAGGCTGTGCAACTTCTGAGGAAAAACTCTGAGCACTCCTAATGATTTATTTATTCAGCAGCTCCTACAGGAACAGCAATCCATTCCACCCTCTGCCCTCCCCAGCGCTAAAGGACTTCATTTTTTTTCCCCTTTGTTTTCTTTTCCTCCTTTTTGTTTTCCTTCGCTGAACTCCTTTTACCCCAATAAGCAGGTTTTGATTGAAAGTTTTTTCAGGGCTGCAATTTCAGAACAAAGAGCATAAAGATTTGCAGTCAAAACCTTCATTTTCACGAGGGCTCATTTTCTGTAAAGTACAACTCTCACCTGCTCTAAGCAGGCATCTTTCTCCTGCTACAAGATCCTGAGTTTCCCCTTCCTTTTATACAGGAGGATTTGGAGAAAATATGTAATTATTCTGCTGGGCCACTGGGCATCTTTGCCCTGAAAACTTAATCTCAGGTAAAAAGAAAGAGTCTTAGTCTAAAGTACCAAATATCTCGCACTAAGGGTGCTCCCCTCAGTTGTGGCTTGAAAACTCCCACTTCAGCAGCACTCCAAAAATCAGCTAACAGCCTTTGCACAGAGATCCATAATTGAATACCTGCCTGTGGCCAYGATCACATCCTGGTTCAGAGAATTCCCTGCATCTGTGAAGGGCATCAAAGGATTTCACTCTCCAGAGCAACAATTGGCCTTTCTGGGAGTCTGCACGGGGTGGGAATGCCCTGCCCACAGCCAGGGCAGTGGACACGTGTCCTGCTTTTCCAGGGYACACTCCAAAAACAACCTGGCTGCCGTGGCTGAGAGAACACTTGGCTGTGCCTCATCCTCCTGCACGTCCTGCTTTCCTTTGGAGCAGATTCCARTGGATGGGCAGGGAGAGGAGGGGAGAAGGAGCACGAGGAGTTCTGCAGTCCAGCATGGCTGGAGAGTGCCCGTGGGGACACTGCCAACCTCACCACCAAAAGGTGAGGCTGAGAGAATTCCCACTGTGACTCAACTCTTCCCCCTTCTCAAGTCRATAAAAATGAATAAAATTTTGGTTAAAATCTTCTCTTTGGGTAGGATTAGCTCGTACTGGGGGTTGCTGACACACTGATCTCACAAAGGTGGACCGTGAAGCATTCTGGCCTTGTCTTTTCCTTCTCYCCCCTGGCAGCACACAGAAAGTCCCCTCTCCATCCAACAGAGACCACTTGGWTTCCAGGAGGGAACTCAGAGCAGACAGCAGCATTTTCCAGGCATTTTTGGAAGTGCAATTAGGATGACAACAGCTTGTTCCTCCTGCCCTGCTGAGCCCTTCTCCCATCTCTCCCTTTTCTCCCCTCCCAGGAGCACAAGTCACATCCTCACCTGCCCTTCAGCCACCACAAACCTCGCACGGATTTGCTGTTTGATTTCCTCCAGCAGGAGCCCTGTGAAAGCTCAGATTGGCTTCCTGGAGAGAAGAGAACATCAGTCTATAAACACCAGGCTGGTGGAAATCAAATTTTCTGTTATGATTCTTAAAACAGAGATTTTTTTTTTTTCCCCTGTAACATTAGCTCCTGAACAGGTCTATCTTCCCAGCTGGGCTTCCAGCACTGAGATGCTGATTGCTGAACACCTCCCAAGGAGCAAGGATTAGAATTCAGGCATTTACAGGCCTCCAAACCAATCCGTGCAAAGGCAGGGAGAAGATGCTCTCACATTTACAGCCCAGCTATTAAATCTTCCTCCCCGCTGTCTGCAGCTCCCCAGCCCCAGGCACACRTTCCTGCACTGACAGGGCTACAAGGGAGAACACGAGCTCAAAAACGAGGCTAAAATGTACTTATTTATTTTTACTCCCCAGCCACACTCATGATTYCACGGGGGCCTGCTGGTTGTTCCAATACTCCTTTGTAACTTCCTAAAATAATCATGTTTGCAAACCACGCCGGAAAACGCTATAATTAAAAAAAAAAAAAAAMAAMCAGGTATCAAAACATAACCAGATGGACCCCAGCTCACCATCCACCACCTGGAATGATCCCTCAAGAACCTCAGACCTTCCACCTCCCCCCCAAAATATCTCATGCAAATATTCACCTTTAGATCTCAGCTTGCAATTAAATCACTGAGCTCAGACTCGCGAGAAATTCTGTTCTGAGTTCTTCTCATGACCTCGGGCAAGYCATTTAATTTCCCTCTATCTTAAACGAAGGAATAACAGCTGCTTTTAACAGGAGGGATTGTGGGGGGGAACAAAAGCAGAACTAAATCAGTTGGTACTTAGGCTGGGCTCGAATGGGCTCTTGGAAATTACAGTGGCACAACTGGATYCATACCCAAACGCCTGAGGAAAAGAAAAAAAGCCACATATTTCTCCTGTATTTAAAACAGGAAAACCTCACCAGAGCACTTGTTGAACAGCACAGAAGTTCCTGCTTGCAGGGAACCACTTCAATTTTAATTTTCTTGTATAGATCATGTCTAGGTAATGAATAAAGAGGTGAGAGCGGGGGGAAAAAAAACAAACAATGAGAGAAGGACGAATTTTTTCAAGAAATTTTCCACTTTTAACTGTAAAAAAAGGAAACCCTCACAAGCATCATCGCAAACTTCATCTGGAACATGCTCACGTTTCAACATGGCAGCAGGGAAGGGCTGGAGGGTGAGGATCTGCATGCAGGGGAAGCTTCAGGCATTAATGAGCGAGGCTTGATTAAAAAACAAACASTCCCCACCCACCCATCCCCTGGGACCTGGTTGTGTGTTGGGTACAGATGATTTGGGGCACAGATGATTTTGTGACTCAGCAGCGATCAAACACCACAAACGTGGTTTTAACTCAAATATATATTAAATGTCAGAGAWGCAAAATTCACGAGCTCAAACACAGCTTGAAAACTGCACAGTGAGTTGGGACAGCACATTCCCAAATCACGGCGAGGAGCAGCTGATTCAGTGCTCCAGATTGTCCCTGTGAGTGGGCAGCACATTCCCTGCTCCTTCCCAGCACAATTTGCACCCAGATCCTGGAAAAAAGGTTGCATTTCCAGAGATGCCTTTAAAAGGTGCCTGAGAAAAACGTGGCTTTTGTAAAAGGCCCAGGCAAYGGGTGGATAACACACAAACCCATTTGCTAAACACCACTTGAAAAATCACAGGCAGCATAATTGACTTTTACTGCTCGGATAATGTAGGTCACTGCATTAGCGCAACAAGAAAATGAATGTATGTTGGAGTGAAAGACAGAAGGGAAGTAATTACAAAATATAGATTAAATAACCATCAGATAACAGGCATAATAATAAGAACAACCAGGGTGAAGATAGAGGAGAAACAATTTGTTAAATGGATTGTAGCAGGGTTTTAAGGAACTGCTGGGCTCACGTGCTAYGCTTTCCTTTTTTTTCCTCCTTCGTTGCAAACTCGATGGAATAAAGTGTTTGTCCCCCTTTTGGAGCTGATTTCTCAGGGTATCAGCTTACAGCTCGCTCAGCCTAGAGGGCTGTTAAGTCAGGACCTGATTATGTGAGCACACAATTCTTAACTCCTGCAGGAACAGGGAGCTGTGAAGTCCCGGACGAGTAAGAGGGATCACAGCTCAATCCTGYGCAGCCCTGGATTCTGGCAAAGGCTCACTGAAAGCTTTGCATCCTCAGKGCTTCTGCAGTTTAGCCTGAAGTTTATAAAAAGTATAACCAAAAAGTCTGCTCTCCCCTCTAAACAAATGAACAACCCCAAGAAACCCAAAATAAAAGAGAAAATGTGGAAAGGGGGACTATACGAAGACGAGGACAAGGCAGGAGGGATCCAGCATCTCTCCTGCTTGTTCTCCAGCAGTGCCTTGGGTTGTTGCTTCAGTGACACTGACCTGACCTYCAGAAATGCTTTTGTTTGTCCCAGCTCCTGCAAAGTCAGCTCTGTGCRCCTCTCTGCAGATGACACCCGGGGCATTGTGATTGCCATTGGAAAGAGGACAGGGATGAAAAAGTTGAAAGTCACCCAAAACTTATTGAAAATTGCGTCATTTTCATACTGAAGAGGAACAAAATCTGTCAGCTCAGCATCCTTCACCTGACTCTGAATCCAACTTCAGAAAATCAAAGAAAGTTGCACCACAGCACATGCAARCCTCTGGAAGTGGGAATACAGAATGAGCTTATGGGGACAGAGACCTAGAAAGGCACAGAACATCATCATGACAACCTAAAAGGCTGCCAGTTGCTCCTCTTTATCCCAGAAGCATGGCAAAAGGCAAAAGAGACRCTAAAAAGGGCTCTGAGGAAGAAACCTTGGGTTCTCAAAAAGCTACACCTTTCCCATTCATTGCTGCAGAGAATGTCCTTGGCCCACCAGAACCATGGGTTTTTCTCCACTAAGAAAGTAAAATTTGCACCACAGGGCCTGATCCCCTTTCTCCCAAGGCATTACTCTGCCTCGTGTGGCCTGTGGCTCATCCCTGTCCTCTGCTCGTTAATCAATGGCTCCTCTGAATGCCAATGAGCCCTGAAAGGAGCCAGGTGAAAGCAATGGCAATTTGCTCACAGCTTGATAATTACACATTCTTCAAAATAAATTAAAGCCAGAGCTAACAGCAGCACAGTGTTTTCAGAAGTCCTGCTTATACGGAGGAATTAATTGGAAAGCGCATTGATTGGAGGGGCTGCTGAATTCCGGCGTGGAATTTATTGCCCTATTGTTCCACAGCAGCTCCCAGACTTCTCACCATGCAGAACCTCTCACCTCTGCTCAAACTGGGAGATAAAAGGAAGCATAAATAACCTCTGAAACTATCTTTGGTTCCCTCATGGAATAAGGCAGGGTTTGGGAGGGGAAGGGATCCCAGGCTTTGATGGATCTTTGCTTTTGGGTTACCCAAGGCAGCAAAGCTCYAGGATCAATTAAATGAGCAGTTTTACGACAGAGACATTTCAAAATAGCTCCTTCATCCCCACACACACAAATCAGCGGTGAACAAGCACAAATTCTCTGTGTTCTTCCCATTCTCATGAAGAAATTCCACAAACAAGCAAAAGAGAAACTCCAGAGCTACAAGCTCTTGGATATTTGCTGTACAAAGGGATCTAAACTCCAGTCCAAACGCTTTGCCAACTTCCACTCAGTCTGAGGTGTGGGAATGAGGGAATTTCAGAGATCCCTGMGTTACAAGGGACCCCAATTTCCAGGAGAATCCTTTTTCCTGCACGTGCCAAGTGTCAGCGAGGCCAGGGAAGTTTTCCAATCTACCACAGCAGTAGATGACACAAGGTGGTTGTTTTCTCGAAGAATGAATTTGTGTCGTTGATTTGTTCTGTTTATTCTTTCCTTTGTACAGCCCTGCTCTGCCTCAGCAGCTCGCACGTGCTGGAAAGGGCAGCTCTGCATAATAAATTGAGTTTGGGTAATGAAATATTTCAGGAGATGAGATTAGTTTTAATTTGTTGTTCTCACAATTCCTCCCYCAACCTCTTCATAAAATTGCACCCAGCACAGTGGGAATTTATCTAAACCAGGGCCTTCCAGATAAATTCTGGCTTGCTCAGGCAATTATTGCAAATAAGTTAAAGATGGAATCCTCAGGAGAATTACACCTACTTGGATCCACTTCATAACATTTGTTTCACTGCACGAAAAATAAGGTGGCAGGGAGGCAATTGCTGCTTTCTTCCTAAAAGCAAGGCTTGAGTGCCCAGAAAAACCCCAAGAAAACGTTCCCATTCCAGTTTGATCCGTTTTCAGCAATCCCCATTGCTGCCAAAGCAGGAACACAGCATTTAAGGTGCAGCTGTGACATCTGAAACCAAAGATTAAATCCTGCTCTCATTCTTACAGTCACCCAAATTTGCTTGCAGGAAACCTGCTTTGCCCCATTAGGAAGTGCTGCCTGCCAGCAGTTTCCATGGAGCCTGCATGTGGCTGCACCTGAGGTTTTGATTTATCCCCTTTATCTCTGTCTTTAGATTCCACCTTTCCACACATCATCGGGGGTGTCTGAGCATTTGCAAAAGAAACCCTAAAAATCAGAGTAATGGCAGGTATCCTTCCCTTCCCTCTGTGCCAGGGAAAAATGGATTCTACATTGCTCCAGCTGAAATTGCTTCTCTTGGCTAAGCTGGGAGATGTTTGTATGAATTATTCCTGAGCTCAGGAATCAGCGCTCATTCCCGACACTTTGCGATCCGCGTTCAGGGACGAGGGGCTTGGATTGGCAGGAGAGGAGCAGCTGCAGCCTGGCTGGAGCAAGACATCTTCATATGAAACTTCAGACAAAACAAGCCCAGTCACCAGCCAAAAGCAGCAGCCACATCCTGAAGCATCAAGGATTAACCCTTCCTAGGACATCCTCATATAAAACTTCAAATAAAGCCAGTCCTGTCAGCAGCCAAAGTAAAAATCCTGAAGCATCACCTGGATTAACCCTTCCTGGAAAGTTGCCTTATGGAAAAGCCACGTGCTGCTTTTGCACAGAAGGCAGAGAACACAATGATTTCAGGCCAGGGTGGTTTTTTGGCCGGTTTTTCACCTTTCCTCGAGGAACTGTGTGATCCAGGGAAAAGAGCTGGAGAGATTATAACAGGGATAATAAAGGAGGGTCTCAGGGAGTTTTGCAGCCCCCCAATGACACCTGCACTTCAGGAAAAGCACAATTAWAACCACCAACCTCACCCACGTTGGTTACAAGCACACACCTCACCCACAGCAGTTATTCATAGCAAGGCTGTGCTCAGTTCAGGAGCAGAACACTGCTGAACTCCGTGACAGATTGGTGATTGATGCTGTGGGAACTTCAGCTCTGAGCTCGTTCACTGCTGCACAAGTCCCCGGAATTCCCGACAGCACAGCCCCCCAGGGGCAGCAGGATGTGGAAATCCCCCCCAGCAGCGCTCCCCAGACTCAGGGCCAGAAATTCTTCATCAATTCCCCAGTTCRGCACAGTCCATCAGTTCTTGTGTTAAGGATAAAGCCTCTCCTCAGTGCCACAGGGCCCTGCAAAGTGACAGATCCAGTGGATCAGAGATCTGGGCTATCCCAGAGCTGGAATTTAAGGGGAAAAAAACCCCAACAAGATACCCTTGGGGGGGGGCGAAACCCCAGGCATAGCGTGGGTTGCATTTTATGCAGTGAATCAATCAGCCTGCAGGACTTTCTGTTCATTCCTTACTTATTTCCGTGGTGTCAGCTTGGGGTTTGCTGTTGAAGCCATGAAAACTATGGGAAAGGCCAGGATGTTTCAGGAAGAAAAGCCAGAGAGCTCAGATCTTCCAAAAATACAAACACCTAAAGCAGCACTTACCTGTAACTTCAGGATATACTTCCTTTTTATTTATGGATCTGAAGCACAAGCCATATATCCAAAATATAGCTCCATTTTTGAAGCAGCTGAATCCTTTTCAAGGCAATTTGTAAGATTTACACTTGCTGTATTTAATAGGGCCATTAAATACCTGGACAAAGTGGACCTGGTGATTGGCAGTAACAGCCTTTTTTCCATTCCTCACCTCTTTTGATTCCCTGGAGTGGGCTGAACTTATTCCCAGCAACCTTTGGGTTGGGCTGATCTGGATCTACCACCRTGGGGCTTTTGGGAACACAAAAAATGCAGAAATACAGGCAGAGCGTGGAGCAGCATCCGTGGACAGTCTGTCCACCTCTGCCTTGGTGCAAGAGGCTAAAAAAAAAAACTAACATAAAACTGCCACCACCAAACCCCCCAAGGAATGGCTCTCCTGTGTCACTGTTCCTTCTGAAAATCATTGTGGTTTTATTTTCTAACGCTTTCTACCTTCCAGTGGGCAYTCCTACAACTAATTAGCATTATTGTGGAAAAGGCTCCCGAATCCAGTGGTTTAACCCCTCCCCGGGAAAGGCCAGGTTCAGTCCCAGGAGCGATGCCTGAGGTGRTCGTTTTCTGCAATTACTGTTCATAACGAGGCATTTGTTATTTACATTATTAATATTTGCACCTATTCGAGGAACCACACCCACCCCCTGTATCTGTTTGTAAGGAATAGAACCACCTCGGGGGGGGGAAGGAAAGTGGAATCCATTAAGAAATACTGAGGTGAAATATATAGGGAAATACATAAATGTATAGGGGTATATAAATATATAGGGTGAAATATATAGGGATATATAAATGTGTAGGGTGAAATATGTAGGGACATATATATAAGAAATATAGAAAACTGGGGAACTTCTGGAGGCAAGGGAAGAGGAAGGATGCTGTGCAAAGCMAATAAATCCTCAGTACAGGTGTCAGCCTCCAAAGGGAGTGGGAAGGCACCTTTGGCAGGGGCTGCAGTGGAATTCCAAGCGCACCAGTCCCCCAAAACGAGGGAATGGAGGCACAGCTCCGTCCCTGCCACCCCATGGAAGCGCCAGCAGAGGCTCGTCCCAGGCACATCCCGCGGGTCTTGCTCCATCCATCCCGGGGCTGCTGAGCTGCGGAGATGGGAGAGCGCCAGGGATCCTTCCCGGAGAAATTCGCTTCCYCGGCAGGGCTGGGTGGGGCTGGGGAGGCAGCACCAATTAAGGAGCCATCAAACTTCTCTTAAAAACCTCCCTCCAGAACGCTCCCCCTTCCTGCCTCCAGCCAGCGCGGTAATTGTGTCTAATTTCTAAATTTTCATGCAGTCGCTGCATTTGCCTCCCCGTAATGAGATGTAAATGTGTTGCCAGTTTGTGGATTTGTTTAATTGCAGGGTAGCTAAACTGTGATTGGCCAGAAGGTTCATTTTTAAATTTATTTATTTAGCACACACGCGAGGCATTTTAAAGATTCTTTTCTCCAGCTAAAGGAGGGAGGGGAACATATTCCATTTTCCTGTTATGTTCGGGGTTCTGTCGCAAGGAAACCATCTGGTTTTCCATGTGTTTGCTGCTGAACTTAAAAGGCTTCTGCCACATTCCAAGCGTTTGAAATGACTCTGAACGCCTCCCGTTTGATCCAGGTTCCCAAGCTGGACTCTCGACGCTCAGGAATCTTTAGTGGACGCAAGAAACACACGCTCCAAGCATTTTAAATGGCTTTGCTACACAATAATGCTCATTCACTGAGCTGTTTCTCATTCACCTCCCACAATGGCTTTTAAAAGAAAGGATGAAAGATTTGAGCACTAAACTGGGTAAGAACAGAGCCGTCATTACCTAGTCTAACTCCAAATAAAATCCACTAAAGCTTGAAGGAAATACTGACTGATTTTAGTACCTTTAACTCACTGCCACTTCAGAGCTTGCTCAAATATAGGAGAGCAGTAAGGAGTCTCCTAAATCTCGGCAAAACCTTGGAAGTGTGGATAAAAGCCTATTTTGCCCTGCAGTACCTTTACTACCGAGGATGATGACACAGAAAAGGCCTGGCTTGATTTGCACATCTCCAGACATCTGGAAGGGAGAAAATCAAACACAACCACGGGGCCATTTCTGCAAGGGCACATTTCAAACCAGGCCCAGAAATCARAGCAGAAAGTTCTGGTTTTGCAGAACCCAGAGACAAATTCTCCCCTTCTGCTGCCACTTAGCAACRATTAGTGTGCTGAGGAAGTACGGCTCTCTCAGTGTTAAGACCACTGTATAAATACCACATTCATTTTCAGAATTTCCTTAACATTCTGGTTTCCATCAGTTTTATGGCACCTAATGCTGCTTTTACCACTTTGCCTTCGTGTAATGGCTCACCCACATAATTCATGGAGACTGGCACACATAAATTTCCCCTCAATGTCCCAGGAAAGATTGAAAGCAGCAGCATTTACCTTGGCACCAGACASATTCCTCCAGCTCCTGGCACCGTGGGTTCCAGTCAGCAGCATCCAGCCTCAGGAAATCAAGGATGCTTTTCCCATCCTGATGTCCTMTAGGAATATTTGAGGGTATTTCTTRCCCCCAAAGTATTCCTACAGGAAGAGAAGAGCTGTATTTGTACCTKTRTGTTTCTYTTTGGGSTGGAAGGCCCAAACAGTGACTCTGGACCACAAACAGCTCAGGARAGGTTCATTTCCTGGCAAATCTGTCTGGGAGACATCCCAAGCATCTGAGTGCTGGTGGGAGACATCTCCGCGGAAGGAGTGAATATCTGCCTGTACAAAGCACTGGTTGGCATCCCAGAGAAAAGAATGGAAGTTGATTTCAGCTCCRTCCGCCTGCCACTCCACCACAAACAGATCCAGAGGTGATCAGCACRTCCCAGGGCCAAGGGCATCGCTCCTCTCCACCACTGTCAGGAGCAGCCACTAACGCAAGCAGCCAAGTAAAGGGAAGTGACAGCAGGGAAATAATTTAGCCTTTAACTGACACGTTATCCTGTTAAAAGCCATTTACCTTCTGCTGCTCGGTGTGTCATTGCTCATTTGAGTTTGGAAGTGACATCTCCCCCCGGTGCCATTAACATGCCAGTGGTGAGAGGGAATTTACAGAGGAGGCACCCTGGAGAGTGCCAGCCCGGGAGGTTGTGGGGAAGGAGAGCGCTGGGTGGACTCTGCTCCCACAATATCCAGCTCAGGGCACCCAGAAGGGCTCAGGCAACTCCACTGTCCTCACCTTTCCTTGCAGCACAGCCTGACCTGACAGTGCATTTCAGCTGCAAATATTGTCCGGGAGGATCCCAGCATTCCACAAGGTACAACGTGGGAATTCCTCTGTCTGGAGCAAAAGGTGTTTGTTCTACAACACTGGAAGAACCAGGACAACAGCTTGCTAGCAAATGGAACTGTCCTGTATACAGCATAAAGAATTATAGTGTGAACTGAGAGGAATTTCATGCAATAATTGTGTTTTTCGCAGAACTAGATTCCTGCAARTGCAAAAATATGTGACTGGACAGCCACACAGCTTGTGAAAGGGAGGGCTCAGCTCTTTGCCACTTCTTTTCCTGTGTGAAATATTGACCTAGAACTTTCTGCCCTGCTAATAATCCAAGCCGGCCTTAAACAGCCACGGATTTCAAACCAGCAGACAAACTGCGATCTTAAAATGATGGAGTCGTGGTAAGCRTAAAAGACACTATTTATCACAAATCAGGGAGTCTTGGTAAAAGCCCAAGTTACCCTGGAAGCTAGAATTACTCACGATATCAGCTTGACACCTCCAAGTTCCAATTTGATGTAGAAGCAGATGCAATTCTGCTTCCACTGTGGGGAGATCAGGCAGGATTCAAACCACRCCACGGGAAACTGCACCTTCCTTTGCTCGTCTCACGGAAAGGGTCCCTGCCCATGGCAGGGGTTGGAATTCCATGGTCTTTAAGGTCCCTTCCAACCCCAACCAGTCTGGGATGAGTGGGAGAGGGGCAGATAGTCGCTAATTGAATTCGCAGTTGCCCTTTAGTGAGATGTATTCAGATGACAGATGAATTTCCATTAGTTTAATGTGAATCACCACGGATAATGGAAAACAATACTTATGCTAATGAGGGAACGGAGCGAAAGCTTTGCAAATGAGGTGCCATTTGCTCGCCAGCCGGGGTGCGGCTGATTAGAAATAGCACCGTGATTGATGCCTCCAGCCCTCCCCAGCTCTGGAATGCCACCTCTGCGGGGCATCCTTACCTCCCACATCCCTCACTGTGAGCAGGGAACGACTGGAGCTGTGCCAGGGGAGGTTTGGGTTGGATATCAGGGAAAGGTTCTTCCCCCAGAGGGTGTTGGGGCACTGAACAGGCTCCCCACGGAATGGGCACGGCCCCAAGGCTGCCAGAGCTCCAAGAGCGTTTGGACAGGGTGGGATCGTTGGGGTGTCTGTGCAGGGCCAGGGGTTGGACTGGGTGATCCTTGTGGATCAGGATATTCTGAGGTAAAATGTGGAGGAGGGCTGTCTGCAGGAGTGACCAGAAGAGAGCCCATGGGCAAGGTGAGCTCGTGTTGTGAGGACTGTCCTGATGGGCACTGGTCAAAATGTGGTTTTTAGGGGCTGTAAGATAGAAGGAAAGCATCAAAACCCTACCTGAGTATGTGAGTTTTAAGGATTATAAGATAGAAGGAAAGCATCAAAACCTGAGTATGTGGGTTTTTAAGGATTATATGACAGAAGGAAAGCCTCAAAAATTTTTCAGTGCCCACAGCCCGAGGAAACCTTGTGGGAGCCTGGAAAACACTGCTTGGCATCTGCTGGATTTTTATGTTTTGTGTTAGAACAGAGTTGGCACCCCCAAAAGCACGAGGGGGCCAGGAAAGAGGCAGGGAGAGCGATTCCATGAGGAAGGTGAGAGAGGATGTGGCAATAAAGACAGGCTGGGTGTGCCACTGGTGTAAAGGTGTGGGCTGAGCAGGCAGAGCCCTGGAAGTGCTCCAGAGCCAGGAGGATAAACGGGAGGAGGTGGGCGAAGCTCTCCGGGATAACCACGCCGTGGCAGGATGTGATTCAGAGGCGCTGCCACGGCTGCACAGGGATTTGTAACCTCTCATTCCGCTCCAACATAATCTTGTGGAATTGTGTGATAGGAGCTTGCTCTGCTCCCGCCCGGGCGAGCTCTGGGAATGGGTTGGCTCCTTAATTTTCACACCCGCTAAGAGAGATTTAAAATACTCATGTTTTTTAGGGGAAGGGAATAAGGAAGGAGGTTGATAATGGCATTCCTGGCTTGGCTGTGAAAGCACTGTGCTTTCATCATTGCTTGCACAGTTATTACCTTTGGCTTTTGATATCTTATTATATAAATATTTGTCAAATACAACAGCACAGCGGCTCAGAACAACACAAACCAGCCTCTCCTGCGGGACTGGAGGTAGGGTGCCACATTACCTTGGGATTGCCATGGGTATTTGCACTAAATTCCTGAAATTTCTAAACAGCTCCAGACACGGGCTGGTACAGGAGCAGAATCTGTCCCTCTGCCGGTTGCTTTTCCAGCAGGGTTTGCTGTGGATAAATGAGCACTTGAGAAATGTCTGAATTAAGGAGAATTGCCCCACTGAGAGGTGCTGACCCGCGGTTTTAAGCGATGGAGCTGCACGTTCCTGAGGGCAGAGGGGAGGAGGGCTCAGCAGGGGAGGGAGATGCTGCTGGGAAGCTTTGTCCCGTTTTGCCCTTTTTTTTTTCTCCTTTCCTTTCCTTCCAACTGTGTCTCCTTCCGTGATCCATCACACGGGGTTAGGCAATCCATGAACTTTAACGCGGGGGAATGGAACAGCTTTCCTGGCTTCTGCTTTGTGTGACATCTCCTCTCAGTCCAGCTGGCACCGTGACCCTGCGCGGGGCATTTGGCACCTCTCCTGATTGGGATGCTTTGTGGATAAATCACTCTCCCTCTCCTAATGGGGATGCTTTGTGGATAAATCACTCTCCCAGCAGCGTTTTGGCAGGGGCAGCAGTTTCAGGGCAGTGCAGTGGTGCTTGTGAGAGTTGCTCAGACCACACGATGGGCACTTGCAGAGCCTCTTCCCTCGGAGCTCTCCCAGCCTCCCASACCTGCCACTTGGAGTCTTTGAGCTGCTCTGAGATTCCACACCCATGAGCCATTGCTGCAAACATCTGCACCAGAATCCRGGTTRGAAATGCTGAATTCCAGCACAGGGACCACTGACTCAACCACAGCCTTGACAAAACTTGTGCTATTTCACTTGCTGGATCTGAACTCTGAGCAGTAGCTGCTCCAGAGTCTCACTCCCATGTTCCTTTCCTGGCGTATCCTCTCAGCAGCTGGACCCTTTTACCCTTTCATCTTCCAAGGAAAGGTTATACCAGTATGGAATTTGCATTAATCTGAACAGGCAGTACCTAGGACTCCCCTGGGACCTTGCTCTCTGTTGAACCCATTTTTATTCATCCATCAAAAAGTATTAATTCTCCTTTTTTGCATTGCTCTCTGCCTGGGTTTTTTTTTTTATTTTTTTCATTATCTTTTAAAGCACTGAGGAACCCCATCCCCTTCTGCTCAAGCCACAAGATGATAAAGTTGTTTTTCCCTCCAGCTCTTTTCAATGCATCATTTAGCAGCCCTCCTCTAACACGTTCTGAAAAGCCTCTCTCATCCCAGGTGGAGGGCGGGGAGGAGGATCTGGTGGGACTGTGGAATTGAAATCCATCTGGGTTTAAATAGCTCAAGGTCACTTCGGGATGGGAACACAACGGCAGATTTCTGGAGGCTCCATTCGCTGAATTGTTGATTGGAAAAGCTCTTTCGGATCCCCGCGGAGCAGAATCTGGAAGGAATGTGTTTTCCACAAGGAGGGCAGCGGGTTGGTTGGTAATGATTTCGACAAAGCAAGAGAAGGCACATTAGGAGGTTGGTCATGAGGGTGAAAAAGGAGGCTGGTGTACTGCTCATTAGTGTTTTGCTAAAATTAACTCCATTACCGTGTTTGCTTTCACGGCAAACCTCCCATTTAATTGCAATTAGCACCGAACTGGGGAGAGGGGCCCCTGCTCCTGCTCCAGGTACCTGGAAGTGTCGGGGAGAACCCAGGGCTGGTTTGGGGCTGCACCAGTGGCTCAGTGAGCCTGCTCAGCCTGGCTTTGCTGTGCTCACGGCTCGGGAGGAGAGTGGGGATTAGCTCTCCAAAGGTATCCCAGGGATTAGTTCACAAGCATGGGCAGGAAGTTGGAGCAGAAGAYAGAGAATCTGATCCAAAGGGTGGTGGAATCACTGACAGCCGTGCTATGGTTTTCTTTCAGCCTTGGATTAAGCCCAAACCCCTACAAATTTAGCTTCTGTGAGGAAAAAAAAGAGAGGTTTTTTACCTTTTTCCCTCTCTGTATTCTTCCATTTCCTTTGATGTTCCTTTTCTCTTTCACAAGCTATTGATTCTCATCGTGTCTTTTATTTACTGCCAGCTCGCTCATTATGTCAGGAATCCTATCCTGAAATGCCATTCTGTTTTCTGCATCCACGACCTTTAACTAAAGGCAAGCCTTTGCCGTTCCCTGGGAAGGTGCTGCCAGTTGGCTGGCCACTGTTTCGGGTTTATAATGTGGGATGAAAAGAGGGAATGGCTGGAACGCTCTTCCAAGCGCTGGGAGGTGTTTTGCTTTCATCACACAGATCTCCAGCCCGTTCAGAAAACGATGACAGGGACAGTTTGGGCTAAAAACACCAGGATCTGTCAGGCAGATKATTTCTTTGCAGTGAAACCCAGGAGGATTTCAGGAGTTTATCCACGGTGTGAAGTCAGGGAGAGGGAGTTATCTCCCTGTGCTTAAGGACTTCAACCTCCAAGGAGTTCTGCTGCTCCTTGAAGTCCAGAAGAGAGAAGGGCTGAACTCCACGTGCTCAGGTTGGAAGCTGTGGGGTCCTRGTGTGAAACACTGCAAACCCCCCACCCCCTTCAGCCTCCAGCTCATCCTCCCTCAGCAGCCACAGGTAAGTGCAGGTCCCTGGGGGGAATCCCAGTGTGGGAAGGGAAGGCTGGAAGCGACAAGGTGAAYGGAAGGAGAGACAGGGAAAAGGAGGTGATAACACTCTGATGGAAGTAGGTCAGCCTTTAGTGCCGGGGCCTGTCTCTTTGGGCTCCTTAGGCTCGGTTATAGCTCCAGCCTGGGGTGGAGATTGCACCAGGAGCTGGGAGCAGATGTTCTCTGAAGGCACTTAGCTGCTGGCAGTAAAATCCTAAGTGTTTGGAAATGGCAGTAATTCAGTCACGTGATTTTTTATTCCTGCACTTCGRTCACTGACCCCGCAATGGCACTGAAAAATGGGAGTAGATTGTATTTAGGCAGAAAATGGAGGGTGGCTGTCAAAAAATAAATAAACCCAAGTGGCTGAGCCCATTTTAATTAAAGCTCAGGATGAAGTAGTTGGCTYGTTCTCGTAGATGGTTCCAAAGCTCTGCTTCTCACTTTTAATGCCATTGTTTTGYGGATCTGATGCAGATAAAGTTAATTCATGGAGTGATACAAATAGGAGGCAGCTTCTGGTAAGATCCTGTGCTATGCCAGGAACTGTGCTGCTTCTCTCTCCAGTCAGTGCTGAGGTGTGGGGTGGTTGTAAATACAACGGGAATAGTGGGATTTGGATTGCCTGGTTGCACAGGAGTGTGCTCAGGTAGGGTGGAGAGCAGTGGAAGTGTCTTGCCAGAGCTCAGGAGAGGCGTTGATCAACTGGTGAAGGAAAACTGAGGAATGGGGCAGGAGGGAATGACCATAAATGAGTCTTCCCTGCTCAGCCAGAGGTGGAAAAATCAGAGTAAAACTCTGCTTTTAACTCAAACCTTGCCTGACCACAAATACCAATTTTCGATGGTGAAAGCTGATACCRATTTCTGACACAGATACCAATTTCTGATTGTGCCCTGAAAACGCTGAGCTTTTCCCCCCTGTGCTCTGCAAATGAGCTTCAAAACTTGAATTGTTTGTGGGAGAGGCACAGGCAGGAATCAGCAGCTGGATTGGGACACGGAGCTGTCACTACAGAGGGGCACTGGAGCTCTGCAGCTCCTTCCCAACCCTGCAACAGGTTGGCCTTGCAGTGCATTGATTTCCCTGGGAAAAAAAAAAATTAAAAAARAAAATAAAATAAAKGGAGCTGTGTAAATAAGCAGCGTTTATACCCAGCAACGTGCTGGAAAAGCAGAAAGCACACTTTGGGGGAAAGAAGCATTTGTTACCTTCCCCAGGGGTGGAGGGAAAACAAAGAAGGAAATATGTGCTTCAGGTTGAATGGAACATTGATTTGTTTTGGAGGAAGCAGGGGAGAGGGTTATCCATTCYGTTACAATTTGGCATATTTATAAAATAAAAGATCTCGGTGACAGAAAAGGGAAGGGATTAGTGTAAAAAAAGAAAAATGTCGAAAATGTGGTTCCTTTTTTTTCTAATTTGTTTCTTTTGGTTGAAAGAAGTCAGGAATTTGTCGCATTTGTGAGTCCCTCTGCAAATGCCTGTCAATAAAAGCTTTTCTAGCACCGCCTCCCCTTGGCTATTAAGAACATTTTCTCCCAGGAGCAGCAGTCATTTAGTGCCAGAAGAGGTTATTTAGCGAATTTCTGCGTGGATGCAGAGGGAAGAGGCTCGGGTATCTCAGAGCACCGGCACAGACTCAGCCACAGGAGACAGAAACAATCYGTGTCCCCACTGCGTGGATCCCTGCGATCCCAGTGCTGCTGGAGCTGACAATGGATCATTATCCATGCTGAGGGGGACTCTGTCCTCTTGTTATGCAGCTCCAGATCCCACTGATTTTTCGTGCGTTCTGGATGCTGCCCTTGAAGGACAAGCAGCTTTTCAAGCAGACCAAGGTTAGATCTGTTGACCTTTATTTTGATATTTTTGCCTTGTTTTTTTCCCCCTCCTCTGCCTCACTTCTCCTCTTTTTTTTTTTT
>JACAXG010000038.1:3163025-3259492 GCA_018881555.1 Amblyornis subalaris | reverse complement strand
TTTTTTTTTCCCTGTTTCACAATGGATTGAGAAAATTTCTGGGCAATTCYTTCTCGGCCGGAGAAGGATAAGCAAAAGGCTCACACGTGTCAGGAGCATGAGATTGGCTGGGAGATAGCATTGATTAGCTGAGACGTTTGGAATTGTTTCCAGCAGCACTCAGGCACCCGGGGAGAGAGCGGGAAGAAAAGCACATCCTGGGTTTAAGTGAGGATCCCTTGCAGGGAATAAACCTCCAGGGACCTGTGTGTGCAGCAGGTAAATGAGCTGTTGAGTCCCCTGGTCAGTAAGTTTGTGGAATCAGTTCAGCTGCAGCTCTGTTTGATCACTCATCACATGGATGAGATGGAGCAGGGGTGGTGAAGGCAGCAGGGTGGATGCAGACAGAGGAATGCACTGGAGCAATGTGTGGTCACGTTTAGGTCTGCCAGACAAGGTCCAATTTTGGGCAAAACTGGTGGAAGAATCACAAAATCCCAGCCTGGTTTGGGCTGGAAGGGAGCTTAAAGCTCATCTCATTCCACGATCCAGGGCACACTGGTGTTTTATGGCCTSTTAAACACTGGGTAGAGGAAGAAAAATGAGCCAGCTGGGGCAAAGGAAGAAGGACTCAGGGCCAAATTTGTAATTTGGAGAGTGTATGGAAAGTGAATATATGACTGTGATGTAGAAGGAAGGTTTGGGGCGATTTTTTAACAAGGCCTGGGGCTGAGCCTGAATTCCTTCAGATCTGCAGCCAGAATAGAAGTTGGTGCCATCCTGTGCCCCAGATTGGAATGAGCCAGGAGGTGGTGCTCACATCCCCCAAAAGATGGGTTCTGCCAGATGTGGSACTCTCCGGGGGTGAAATCACCCAGGCTCAGTCTGTGTCACTCTGTGGCTGCTGCAAGGGCAGCACCGGCTCRGGGAGGCTCTGGAAAGCAATGAGCTGCTGTGACAGGTCCTGGCTAAAAAAAGGCTCTGAGAACCAAGCCTGGCATTTCCCATCTTTTTTTTCTGGTTAGAATAAATGCATCCTGTGTGGGTGACCCATCAGCCAGCAGGAGGATGGCCAGAAAGGAGCGGAGGACAGGCACCTCAARAACTCATCCAGCCCCTCTGGTCCCAAGCAGCTTTGATGTGGCCCTGGAATCAGCTCTCGCTGGGTCTCTGAAGCTTCTGCACTGCAAACTGCTGCTCCTTGCAGAAAATTAATAAGGACACCTCGGATTCCACCCYGCATCTGACCTGAGCAGCTAAATAGGTTACACGAAGTTTTAAGGATCGCCCCAGTTTTCCCTCTAATAGGCGATTTTTTTTCTGCTTAATTTGCAGAACAAGCAAAAAAGCTATTATGTAAAATTTATCAGCGGCGATTGACTCTCATTAGAGATTGGGAGCAGGAGGCTTTGTTGTAAGGGGGAAGGAGCCTCCAAATTTTCATTTACCAGCCCGAGCCCCGCAGCGTCTGTGCTGACCCCTGCCCCGAGCAAATTCCGCCCCTGATCCACCAGCATGTCCCTGCTGTTCCCACGGGAGCCCTTCACAYCCACGTTGGGAAGCCCTCGAGCAGGCAGGGTTCTGCTGGCAGCCTGAGCCGGGAAGCGCCTCCGATTGCAGTGCTGTGATTGCAGTGCTCGAACACCGAACTGTGCCGCGTTGAGAGAGCTCCACTCCACTGCAAATGTTGTGTTGGAGGGTGTTGGGAGAGCAGCTGCGTGTGCAGAGCTCCGTGCTGGGAAAACAGGCTGGGTTGTGCCCGTGGGATACGGGCAGGTTTGGACTTCGATGCCCCACGGGTGCCCCAGCTGGGTCTGCACACTCATTCCYGAGTTTAACACCTTTATCAGCGATATTGTATTTATTGACACCCTCAAAGCTGCCTGTTCTCATTATTTTTTTTCTGGAGATGGCAAAGAGCTGCTGTCCATAATTCCTGGAGCCCGGAGCGTGGCGTGCTGGGAAGTTGCTCATGTTTTCTTCATGTGCAGCAACATCCTTTGGCTCCAGCTGGAAGCAGCTGTGGCTTGCCCTGCGTAGGGGGACAGGTAAACCATAATATTCCTTCCTGAGAGAGGCATTAGGGACGTGGAAATTATTACTGACGCTGAAACACTCAGATGGGGATTTTTCCTTTCCTCTTCCCCCTACAATAAATGTTAATTATACATGAAGGTTCACTACAGCAGAAGGGATTATAATTAATTTATATTTGAACTATAATAGATTTCACTACAAACTGCATTTCATTGCAACAAAGTGTATTATGACTGTTGTTTGCTGCCAGCAATTTACATAAACCGGCCACAAAGCTTTGCATCCATTAATCCAGCACTAAGGACAGCAGCAGGCAGATAAAACTGGGGGAATAAAACTCAAATAGTCTGTTTAACCTGTGAACAGAGACCTGGCACCTGTTGCAGAGGTGTGCAGAAGGAATTTCCCACATGAAATGGGAAGGCAACATTTGGATCCAAATCTGTGCCTGAACATGGCCCGGAAATGAGAATTTATTTGTCTGTTCTGTCTCTGCTTTAAACTTCAGGAAAGTCAGACTCCGTGTGGAAGCAGAACAACCCTTTGTTGCTCTTGGTGCCCTCAGACACTCTCCAGAGCAGGATGAAGGCAGTGGTGACCATGGGGACAGGCAGGAAGGTTTTATACTTGAGGAAAAATCATTTACTTTCCTGAGCCTCTCTCCTTTTCCAGCATCACCCACCAAATTTTATGGGATGAGAGGTTCTCCAAGACAGGGATAATGTCTGCAAAATAGGCTGAGCACTCCCCAACACCCTGTCACAGTATAAATATTAAACCAAGCATGCCAGACAGGATTTTAAAAGCACAAATGGTGAGTTGATAACTTTTAATTGGCGCTTCCTAATTTCTTACCCTCTCAGCTCTCCCTCCTTGCCATCTTTTTGTGGGATCAAGCCTTGGTTTCTTTGCCATCTCTGCCATCTCCCAGGCTTCTCAGCTCTGCTGATGTTGCCCCCTGGCAACCAGAATATAAAACCCTTTTAGTGCAGACAGGAGCTCCATCCCTGMTGGCCCAGCCTCAGCCAAGGGCAGGATCTGTCAGGGAATCCAGCAGGCAGCTCGAGAGCTGCTGGGAGAAGCTGAGAGGAGAGGACACAGCCAGCCCTGCTCTGMCACCCCCTGTGCCCCCTCCTGCTCTGCCAAGGGGTGCCCGAGCAACCTGAGCTGCAGCAGGAGTCAGGAACAAAAAATCTCAGTTTGCCCAGGGAAGGAGAGAATGTGGATTTTGGAGCCGTGGCCAGGCTCTGCAAAGGGCTGAGGCTGTCTGTCCAAGCAATGGAACCCAGAGGAAGGGTTGATGGCTGAACCAATTAACGGCCAGGTCACCGATTATCCCTTCCTCGTTTATTTTCACAAGTGCCCTGGGATTCGTTGGGTTGTTAAAACCAGGATTCCCACTTTTTTTCCTGCTTCTTTYGGAGGCATTACAGAACAGCTTTGCTTGGAGAGCACGGGGCTTCTGCCACCTCCTTGGGCCGGGCACTCCATCCTTTTTGGCGTGGCTGGAAATGAGGATTTCCACTGTGTGCCATGGCCGTGCCAGCGTCCGGGCAGCATGGTTGATAAAACACCAGCCCTTGGCTCGGACTGGGAGCCTGGCAGGAGCCAGCACCAGGCTCGGGAGAWGCAGGTCCCCCTCACCTCCAGGGGCTCAGCTGACTGAGGGAGGTTCGCRTCAGCACTTCTGCCTTCCTCTGAGGGCTATTAAAAGCCGTGCTGATGCTGCAGCCGGGGTCTGTGTGCTCACATCTGGATGTGCTCGAGCTATCTTTGTGCTGCAGAGCACCGAAAAAGCATCAGAGCTGCACCAGCACAGCCCTCAGCACAGTCTGAGTCCCTGGAAAATGAGCTGCAGCTCAGGTGCTGTGTCCTCAGCTCCTGTCCTCTTCACCCTGCCCACACGAAGCCCCCCGTGTCCCTGTCACCTCGTGGCAGTGCAGAGGTGTGCTCCGCGTTGCAGCATTCCCTGCTCCATTTGCATTTTCTTTGCTTCCTGGCTATTTCAAGACTGCGCTGGAGGCACTCCTGGCCACTCCAGTGAACTCTGGTTTGCTTCCAAGAGCTTTCTCACACAATTCATACTTGYGCTCGAGCTGTAAAATTAACAGACTGTTTTATTACACAGGCTGTATCATTCAGGAGGACCCTTCCAAAGGCTAGGAGCAGCTTTAATCCCACAAGAACGACACCTTGGCAGTAAATCACTTTTGCCAGGATTCTGTTGGAGGTGTTTGATGAGAAAGAGGAGGCCTGAGCGGGCTGCTCCAGCTTCAGCCGACACAAGACGTGGGATGGGGCATCCTGATTTAGGAGCGTCAATAAGGAGGCTCCTTCCCAGGGGGTTTTGAGGGAAATGGAGGAGTGGGGCTGTGGTGGCAGCACCGCGGTGCCTGCCGTGCCGAGGAGGTGTCGCTCAGGGAGTGTCGTGACACCGCATGTGTTAAAGCCTGGCACCGCTTCCTCCCCGCACGCCCCACGGTGTGACTCAGGCGAAAAATACCCACGGGAGCCACTCTTCCTGGGCTGTCTGAACGTCCACGTCGCCCTAGAATGGAAACCGTGAGGTGGGGGGGTCAGGAACGGCTCCCAGAAATCCCTGCTCTCCCGCGGGTGGGCCGGCAGTGACAGCCCCACGGGAGCAGGCGGAGTGGGGGCGACTCGTGCGGCCCCTTCCTTGCCTCTGACTCAGCCTCTGAGAGAAAAGACCTTTTCCAGAAAGCACTGGGGTGAAAATATTTCAGTTTGCCGCAGCTTTGCCGTTGCCAGCCTCGCTAATTTCTGCTCTGATGTCACCGGCAGTGGCCCCATTACCGTTATTTATAGTGTTTGTGCYGTGGGCTGGGGTTGTGCTCAAGGCTCTGTCGCTGGTCTGCAAGGAGGAAGGGAAGAGCAGCTCCAACGCTTCCAAGGATGCATCTCTCAGCCCGGGGTGTATTCCAGGTTCTCCTTGTCCCACCTGGGCTGTCTGCATCTTCAYCTGCCCCTGTGCCTTGGTTTGCCCCAGCAAACTGAGCCTTCCTGGGGCTTATTTTGGCTATTCAGAACTCGGTTTAAAAAATGCAGTAAGTCATGAGACCCAGCAAATCCGATAAAGACGCTGCAGGCGAAGGCAGCCTGCAAAGCCAGATGCAAATGCAGCCAACCAGAAACCAAAAATATATTAGTACTGAGCGAGCAGGCAATTATTCTCCTATCAGAGCCGCAGAATTTTCGGCGTGTGCGACTCCGGTGCTGCTTCAGGACAGCCAGGCATCCATTTTTGGGTGGGAATGAGGAGAGCCAAGGTTGTTTCGAAGCTCACAGCTCGCCCTGCRTGGCACCCACGGGCTGCAATTAATGGATGCACTTAACGAGCACGTGCCAGAACGTGAGAAGGACTTTGCATCTGCTAACCCGAGGTATTGAGAAATCATGAGTCAGGCTTTTTTTACCTGATTACATTCATACTAAAATTAACAAAAAAGGTGGTGAAGAGGCAGCCAGGGTTTCAGTGTTTTCCTGCAGAGCTCTAAATCTCCGGAGTTTGTGTCTGTAAGCTCTGCTGAACTTCTCGGGTGATCTGATGGCTCTGGGAACGAGGGCTTTTTAGCAAAAGCCCCAAACATTGCCAGAGACAGTACATCTGTGAGCACTGAAACTCTGCAGTCCAAAATATGTCCCAGAAGAGCTATCTCAGCACTTAAGCTGATCTTGAGTCTGAAGCGTGCACTGTCAGTGAGGCTCRGGCAGATAACGTGTCGACAGCACAGGCCCTTGTATCTCTTASAYATCCCATAAACCACAGGGCCTGGAATCAGTCCCTGGGTGAAACATTTTTTTACAGTGAGCCTGTGCCCTGTTTCTAAWGCATTTCCCATTTTTCTGCAGTATTTCAGCTGGTAAGAAGCCCCTCAGTGTGTGTTGATCAGGAATAACCCTCCCTCTCCCTGCCATCTGTAGGGATGCCTTCTGTGGATTTAAAGGCAATATTGCTTCCCAATCTAAGGGAAATCCCTTTTTGAGGGACACTTTTCAGAGTGATTGGTCACAACCAGGAGACCTAACACGGRGTTTGTTCTTCAAAAGAGCAGCACCAAAGCAGCACAATCCCTGGGCTGGATCTGGGAATCTCAGAGCTGGAGGCCTGGACAGAGCGGCCCCCGCGAGGCATTAATTAATCCCTGGGAGACTGGACACAGGACCTTGGGATAATTTTGCAGCTCTRTGAGCTGAGAGCTRTGTCTTTGGGCAGCTCTTGTCTTCTCCCCGTGGTCCAAAAAGTCCCCCAGCTGAATAAAACATGTAATAAAGCTGAAGTGCCTCTAAAGATGAGGTGGTTGATAAATGAGTTCTTAGTGCTTTTTTTTTCCTTTCCTTTTGAGATGTTTGGATGCCAACTGCTATTTTAGTGCAGAGTGGTATTGATCATCCTCCTGTAATACAGTCAGTTGTTATTCATTTCCTTATTGTTTCTCTGCTCTGGGATGATCCTCGTTGGGTACCTCAGGGGGCAGGTTAATAAAACTCTGCCTATTTCCATTAAACGCTGAAGCATCACCCTCAGTGCAGTCCCACTCCCTCTGGCACAAGGATCCAAGGCACTGTACCAGCGCTTCTCCTGAGTGTCAGCCTGGCATTCTGCAGTGAAATATGTTTCTTTTCTTTTTTTATTCCGCTGAGCTTGGTGACCTGGCGTTGCTGCCTGTCAGGGAGGCTGCTGTTTCCCTGAGTAATGTCACCGCGCTTATTTTTATAGGCCCACTGAAGATAATGATCCCCCTTCTGAATGGGAGATAAGGCTGAGACAAAGACAGAGCTGCTGGCTTTTAGCTGACATGAAAGGCTCCAGACACTCCTGTGATGAGCCCATATATGAAGACAGAGCCGTGTCATGACTGATAAGAGGGTGAGCGGCGTAGCAGCTTTGATATGAGCAGTGACCTCCTCAGCATGAAGAACACTGCATTACATTGCAGGAAAAATGCTGAAGACCCAGACTCACCGAGGTGACAAAGCAGTGCTGAACTCAGCATTTGAGCCTCTAAATACCTTGGTAGACATAGACATAAATGCCCTCCTTAACTGGAATTAACAAGGGTGGGAAAATGAGGTGGTAGCAGKGCAGGACGTGCTCTGGCTGTGGTTGTGCTCTCCCTCTCCCTTGTCAGTGCCATTCTGCATTAGGGGCTGCACACCCCGGGCAATGGGAGTGCCTGGTGTTCCCTGAGCCCTGCCTGGCTCCAGGGAGGTGTCCTGGGGAAGGATGAGCTGGGAAACCCTCACAAGGCAGTGGCTGTGGCTGGGAGTGCCACCATCAGCAGATGTGCAGTGCGGTGATGCCAGAGGGGAGGGTGCTTCAGTCCCTTCCCAGCCCAGCATACGGAAAAAGGCTGAGCAGAGCAGGGAAGCAAACATTTGTCACCTGGAAGCAGGGCAGTGCAGCAGAGTGGGCACAGGGGAYGCTGTCAAGTGCCCATAAAGCCCAGGTTGCACACGGAGACCATTAATATAGATTTTCAGGGCGTTTTTATCCTCTCACCTTTTGTTTCCAGTGTTTCCTGGCTCCTTTCTCCTGCAAGAACAAAGCTGGCAGAGCCAGGAAACCCTTTCCCTCCTCACCACGCCGCTGGTGTCAGGTTGTGCCTGAAATTTGGAGTGGAGAACCAACAACCAGAACGATTCCAGCAGCCTTTCCAGTGCACCTTAGGCCACTTGTAGTGTGCAAAAGATTTGTTTTGTGACTTTGCCATCGTTCCCCTAACAGAGAGGGAGAAGCRTTCTCATTTAATATTAATCTCCCCTCCATGGATTCAGGCTGCTTCTGACAGTGTATCAATTATTTAAACTTATTTGAAAAAAAAAAAATATTCCAGGATTAAAGAGATTAGTTTCTTGTTGATTTTGGTAATTCCTCCTGCTTTGGCAGCTCTGAGGCTGAGTGGAACAGAGCTTCTGAGTTCCTGTTTGCTCAGAGCTCACCCTGTCCAGGGGCAAGATGGAATTTCTGTTTCCATTTCTGATTGCCTAGTTCACGTCTGAGTTCAAACCAGGTATCAGTAGAGGGATCTAAGACCTTTTAGGTGGCACTGTGGGGTGGGCAATCACTTGGACCACTCCACAGGGAACACTGATTGCATGGTTGTTACGGTCTGCCTGCAGAATTTTAGATTGTGAATTGAGATTATAAAAGTAAATTTAAAGCAGACAACATTTGCAGGTTTCCTCTGCGTCCCTTTGCACTCCTCAGCTCCATAAACCGCCCAGTGCCTTCCCCACACTCGAGGTGACCCCACTGGCAGGTCAAAGACCCCCACGTGCTGCTGTCACAAGTTCAAACCGTGGCTAAAGCTCGTCTGGTGTCCCCTGCTCRGGGTGTGTGGCTGTGCAGGAACAGCTCACCCGCCCCAGCCCCCAGCCTGAAATCAGGGCTGCAGCTGACACCTAGGAATGTCTAGARAAAGGATTAAAAGGAATAATCAAAGAGCTTTGAACATCAAAAAGCAAACAGGTCCATGAAATATACATGAAAACACAGTAAAACCTCGATCCCAGCATCACCTGTCTCCCAGCCAGGCAGYAATTCAGTTTTTCTACCAGGGAATGTGAACTCCTTAAACGGGGTCTTGGGCTGGAAGTTCCCTCTGCTGAGGCTGTCTGAGCGGTCCAGGCCATCCCTCCAGCAGGCAGGAATGCTTGTGGCTCCCTGTGACATCCCATAAAGGTACTTTTGCCTTAATTAATGGTCAGATATCCTTTCTTAACGAAGGGAAGGCTTTGTGCCATTCACACCTACAACCAAGCTTCTCTAATTACAAATTAATTACAAGGAAAAAAAAAAGCCCTGCGAGCTTTTCTCACTAAATATTCACTGTTGGAAAGAATCAGAGGGCCCATTATTTTCCTTCCCAGCTGTTTCATGCTGCATGATGGACTTTATCCATCAGCCCCACAAACCAATCTTCCCCCGGTGCCCAGCACTGTGCCCATCAATCACCAACGGCAGCAGTGGTGCCAGAGCCTTCCCTTCACCGGAGAGAAGGGGGGGATGCACATTCCAGGTATCGATCTCCTCTCCCGCAGGGAAAAGTTGGTGGGAGGGCAGAGCAGGGGGAGATCTGGTGCTGAAATGTTTTATTTTCGTTGTCAGTGTCTCTGGCTAGAAACTGATAAGCTGCAGGAGCTGAGAGAGCAGAGTGTGGCCTGAAAGGAGCAGGGAAGAAAGGTCAGGGAGGGAGGAAAACAGAAAACCTTGGTTTTATTATCATTATTTGTATCACAGCACCGAGATCAAGCTTTTACTCTGCACGTCCTGTCCACCTCCTGTGAGCACCTCTGGAAAGGTCAGGATCGTTATCCTCCTTTTCCAAATGGAAAACCTGAGGAAGGTTTAACTGGCACGAGTCGAGCAGACCCGGAGAGGAGCGAGGGAAGAGCTCAGTTTTCTCCAAGCTATAAAATAACTGTGTCCCCCAGGCTGCATTGCCTTCCCTTTGTAGCAGGGAGTGGGTCTGGGATCAGAGTCACCCTGGGCAGGGTGCAGTACAAGGAACACAAGGAAGAAAATAGATTTCCCACAGGTCCCTGTGTATTTCCCATTCGCTGAGCTCTCTGTGTTGTTGTAGGTCATCGCTTGTCTTGTGGTTTTCCATCTCGAAGCTTTAATTTGTGCTTTGTACACACACTCGACAAACATGCTCCAGCTGCACTTCATTGCAGTGGGAAGCACTGGGAACCCCAGGGAAGTGAGGTGCTTCTCCAAATGCATTTCACTTCATAAGATGAAAGAAGGAAGGAAGAAAGAAAAAAAACATACAGAAATACTGATTTATTTTCTATGTACGTTCCACACTTCATTGCTTTCACTTGAACTGTTCCTAAAGTTCCCCTTCCAGAACTGAGGGAATTTATTCACTCGAGGTTCCTTTAAGCCTTTTTGTGGGTGGTGAGGGTTTAATCTCAAGTTGCCTGCATTAACTACTTGAGGAAATCAGGCTGAGGCTGCACAGGCAGTGCAAGTGCTGCTCCCGGTCAGGTGTAAGGAGGCTGAGCCTTGTGAAACACCATTTGCCCCCTGCAGCATCCCCAAGCCGTGCCGTGGCCAGGCYGATGTCTCCTGGTTGTTGTGCAAGTAGAAGTTGGGCTAGGATTTGGGTTCTACCTCAGGAATTTTCTGGAGAATGGATGAAGCCTGCGGCTGAGCAGCTGCTGGTATTTGCAGAGCATAAATGAGGGAAACTTTGGGCCTTTGGATGAAGCTTTGGGCTTCTGGCTCTAGAAGCTTCTAGCTTCTGTGCCCTTGAATCACAGATGCTACCTGAGGTCAAAAGAAATGGTTTGCATGTTTTAAACTGCATCTGTCATGCGTGGCTTGAGTGGGAAACCCATCCAAAGCAGACTTATCAGTCTTTTCCAAACTTCCAAACTGCTTTGGGCAGTCCTGTATCCATTATAAAAGCAAGATATTCAGTAAGGAAATCCTCATTTCATAAGGATTATATCTGCACTTGTCAAATATTCGGCATTTCTTGTCCAACTGTTTGTTCCCCCCCTGTGTTTGTCTGGTTTCCCGCTGACCTCAATTCCACAGAACCACAGCAGAACCCATCCCTTCTGTCATTAGGCTCCTCAGGTACAAAGAATGTGTGTTTTGCCCCAAATCAGCTGTGGAATTAGGAGCTGAAGTGCACAGGATTCCCAGTTCCTGCTTCCCCAGGTRCCTGTGAATCACATCCCATCCTTCATCATCCGAGGAGAATAAGCTTTTTGTGGGACCAGTGAAAAACCAATATAGTAAATAATAAAATGGTAATTAAGCTGGCAATGAAAGTTATGTGGAATCAAATCACCTCACTCTTCCATGTCTTTCTGYCCCTTAAAAAAGTAAATGCTCCGGATGCTGTTTTACCCTAATTGGCTCCTCACCCTGGCAAGAGTGATCGGCTGCTCCTCCACTGCCTTTGTGTCCCTGCTCCCCATCCCAACCCGGTGTAGCCTTCTGTGAAATTGTTTTCTCTGCAGACACGGCTCTTGTAATTCCACTGGAATAATCCCTGGCTCCGTGCTAGGAAAGCCCAGGCACTGAGGGGAACGCTGGGGGAGCAGAGGCATCCACACCCTCCCCCCTCAGTGCCGGGGGAACTCAGCCAGCGCGGAAAACACGGGAGATTTGCRAATATCCCTTTCTTTCCTTCAATGCTGGCGCTGTAGGGAAGTGGAAAAGGCTCAGGGAGCAGCCAGGCAGGGGTGAGCAGGAACAGTGGGGCACTGGAGGCAGGGAAACACCTCGGAGCAGGTTGGTTTGCAGGCAGGGCACGGAGGGACCTGCGAYGGGGTCAGAGCACCAGCACTGTGCCCCCACTGATGAAAATGACACAAGAGGGTCTGTCATGACCTCCAGCGCTGCAAATAATAACCTAAATCTGTGTAACTCTGTGCTACAAGAGGGAAAGATTTAGTYCATTTAGTCCTAATTATGTAACTAAATAAAGGATCCTCATGCACACGGCCAGGACGAGCACTGCCCTCATTTCCCCAGGAATAGGCAGAGGTGAGGCACAGCGCCTGGAGGAGATCTCCCCTACTCAAGCTCTACCCACAAGACCCAAACCCTAAGGAGCCCAGCTAAGACCTGTGTGTGATTCCAGGCCGGAAGGGAACACTGGGGTGGGCATTCCTCACACAAGTGAGTAATTCCTTTCCCTCACTGGATAAATGATGACAATAACACCAAGCTTAACAATTCCCAGTTCCACCAGGAGCATCTCTTCCTGAGAGGTGGCCAATTTCCACATTTTATGGACACATCCCACAGTTCCAGAGCCCTGGCACACAGTTCATTGCTCCCTGTGGRGGGAACAGGGCTTCTTCCCGAGTTTGATGTCACCTTATCAATATTGTGCCTCGGGTTATCAGCCAGCAGCCAAATGACAGCGCTGAGGAAGATGCTTATCCCGTGGTCTGATTATTCAGTAATTTCCTGCTATTATTCTCCTGGTTTTGCTGCTGAGTCCTAGGCACTGCCAGCAGGGAGATTTGGGCTGGTAGCCACGCTCCGGAGAGCCCAGCTCCCAACCCGGCTGTGACCCGCCAGGAGCTGGACTTTAATAAAGTCGGAGAGGGAGCTGAAAATTGTCCGTGCTCGCATCAGGCAGAGCAGATCTGAACCCGAAATCAATTTGTAGACATTCCTTTGACACGGTTCAAGACAGGAGGACGCAGAGCAGGCAGCCGGGAGTAGGGAGAGAGCAATTGCCGTGTAATTATGGGGCCTGTCACTTAACATTTGTGTGTGATGGGTGTCCTAAAAGTCGAGATTTGCATCATGGATATGCTAATTTGTCATGCTGACAGACAACAGAACCCAAGCTCACACAGGCATTGTAGCTAATTAAACAGACAAACCAATCAACAGACGCGGCAGATGAGGAATTTTAATGTGAAGAATTAAATATATAGAGTGACCTTGCGACRGTGCTTGGTATAATTTTGTTTAATACCAGAGTCTTAGCAGGAAAATTACTTAAAAAGCACATAAAGCATGACGAGGCAGGAATGACAATTTTGCCAGGATTCCATGGCAGCTTTCTTCCAGGGCATTTTYTCAGCTCTCTAGATTCACTTCAAGAAAATGGGAATGTGTGAAATTGTGACCAGAGTGCATGACCAGTGCTTGCCCTCTGCTGAGCTCAGTTCAGGCTCTGGTTTAGTTCAGACACTGAAGATTAACTCTTTGTCCATCTCTCTGCTTGGTCTTGTTCATCAGAGCCGTGCTGGCAATAAAACAAGATGAGGAAGTCTTTTGTACCACCYTCAACTGTAATTTTTGTTTTACTTCTTTGCTTCTCGATAAGGTGCATCTCCTGCTCAGGAATCAGGGCCCAGCAGCAYGAGGATTTACTTCTCAGCTTTGTTTCTTTAAATGTGGTGATCTGGGCAATCCATCCCCCGTCCCTCTCCTTCCCAAAGCCATCTGGGCACATCAGCTGTGATGGATCATTTCAATATTACGCCTTCTGTCCCGCAAATGGAGCTTTCCCTCCCCTTTTTGAGATAAAAGCTGCTAATATTTGAGTTCCCATTCTGGCCAGGCCATGAGACAGAAGGCTTCCTGCCAGCCTGTCTGTGTCGGGGCCATGTGACACTGCTCCCTGCTTCTCCAGCCCAGACAATAAAGATTGTGGAGCCAGAGCAAGGGGGATTTACAGCCCGTGGCATCATCTGGCTCCTGGGCCCGGTTCATCCCTGGGTTACTGCTCTGCAATCCCCAGGAATTATCCCGAGCAGTGAATCTGCTCCGGTGGCAGACATGCAAGGCTGGAATTTCAGCTCTGGGTTTTTAACTCGCTCTTGTCCAAAATACACATAAAGTGGCTTAGTACGGGGTGCTGGGGATTTATGGCGAGTTTGGGTGATCCAGAGGAGGGAGGGAATTGTGAGGCAGGGATTGGGCTTCAGTTTAGGTCTTATTGAGCTGCTAAATCTTCCTCAGGTAACAGAGGATGGGAACACTGCCCAAGCTGATGGGAAAAGCATTTATTTACAAAGGGAAAGGCTGAGGGAAGGGAAGGTCCCCAGCAGAGCTTGGCAAGTGGGCAGTTTAATTTCTTTTTTGAGAAATTCAAGGCAAGATACTTTAAAAAGTTACAGTTCTACTCGCAAACCTCTTTGAAATTTAACTTTTTTAACTCAATCAGTTAGATATCAATTAGATAGCTCAACAGGCTGTTCTTGGAGCACTGGGAGCAGCCAGCCAGCCAACATTCCTAATCCTTGCGGAATAGGAAATGGTCTTGGCAATCCTGTAATTCATTGCATCCCTCAGCACTGAGTCTCTTATGGGGTGAGGAGCGATGAAACTGGAAGGGGTTAAATGTTCAAACTTTCTAATCAGCCAAAGGTTCAGGACAAATGGTTTGATGTATGATCCACTCTCCTTTTTTAGCTTTAATTTCTTTACAGTTGTTCTTCTGACCTCCTGTGCACATAAAAAGCAGCGAAAGCATTTAAAGCCTGTCTTTCTGGACAGGATGAAAGGTGCTCATGCATACAGTGAGCTCCCACTGGAATCCCTGCGTGGAATTTACCCAGTAGATTTCGTTTGGAAGAACACCGGCTCCTACGGAAAGCACTGGAATTTATGAGGTTGCCAGTTTTGCTTATTTAGAGGAACATTAAGCCGTATGATGTTTGCAATGCCTGAAAATGTGAATATATACAACCTTTTAGCAACAAGCACAGCTCTGTCACATGAAGCTGTGTGCGCTTAAAATTGAAAAAGGACCTGAAATCGAAATTCTAATCAAAATTCCTTGCCAAGGGAGGCGTGTGGAGCAGGGAGTGAGAGGCAAATGAAAGTCATCAGATCTGTCTGGACACCTCTGTGGCCTCTGAGCATCTGAGCTCTTCCAAATCACCAATTTTGACTGCACAACCCTGTCCAGGGTGGGAGCACTTCCATTACTTTAAATTTCTTCTTCCTATGGAGAGTTAAACGGAGAGGAGGGGAGGGAGAGAGGTGTGGAGAGGCCACATAAATCAGGACCATTTACAAAAAAAAGGCTGAAAATTAAAAGAGAGGGAGGGAAAAGAGGCAAGTGCCAACGGTAAAACGAAAAAATGAGGCAGTGCCATGATAAAAATGATGCAGTGTCCAGGCAGCCCAGGGCTCAGCCTTGAAAACCTCACCAGGAGAACATCACTCAGTGGAGATGAATTCCTTCAGTTAACCTTGTTCACAGCAACATCTTTTCAGGTCAGAAAATTATTACTCTCTCCCTTTCCAGCTCTCCAGTGGGCTCCTGAATACCTTTGCATATGGATGGGTAGATTGGATTGGCTGAGGCTGAGCTGAATTGGTGGAGAGATTCCCTAAATCTGGGAATATTGTGCGGCATAATTCTTTTTTGATAAGAGCGTAACGAGGAAAAAATCCTCCCTGAAGCAAACAAAGGCACCTCAGTGTGCTGCCACGAGGCTGTTTTTCAGCTCTTGACCAGGCTGGAATAGCTGCACTGCAGCACAAGTGCCTGGAAAAATTATGAGGATTTCAGCAAAGCTGCAAAAGCTACAGGAGCAAAGTTGCTTGGGAGTTCCTGCTCCATCCCCATCTGAGAGGATTCATGAACTTCAGGAGCTTCTTTGGAGCCCTTTCAGCTCCACACTGCCCTATGGAAATGCTCTTCCCCTTGCCCACTTTCACTTGGCCACTGAGCTGTTTTGACCCTGAGGTTGATGCTTTGGTCCTCCGTTAGGAATTGTCCTTCCATGACAGGTTTTGCACCTTAAAATTAAGAGATTTATTCATTTTCCTGTCACTGATGTCACCAAAGTGATGCAGTGGGGCCGTCCTACACCTGCCCATGGGTTGGGGCTGGTGCTCCATCACCAACCAAACACAAGCTGATGGTGAGCAAGGAAAAAGCTCCACCAGGCAGAACATTCCAGCTGCTTCCCAAAGGCCAAACAGCAAAATCTCCGCCACTTCTAACATCTCCAGGCAGAGATGATATGGGAGATAAAGTGTCACGTTTGTCTAATGCACTTGTTTCCTGCTCACCAATCAGCAAAAGTAGGCAAAATTGATAAAGAGAGAGCAACCCAAGCCCTGCAGCGTGGTGTTTATTGATAAGCCTTGCCCACAGGATACTTTTGATCCCGAGGCAAACATGAGAGCCAGAATGTCCTTAGGCAATGGCTTTCAGGCAGATCCACAGCAGCAGGCTGGGGATAAAGGATCTTTTGCTGCTCTGGACACTGAGCATCCATTTGGGATCACAGATTCCAATTGCAGACCTTGCAGGTCACGGATCCAAGTGTTTCACTGAAAGGGGATCAGTTGTTCAGGTCTCGGAGAATTTGGCAGTTCCTTGCAACAGGAAATAAAAACCAAGTAAAAAACTGCTGTGCCGCCAGTGTCCAGGGCAAAAATGGACAAGCAGAGCCTGTGCGAAGGTGACAAGAAGCATGAGAAATTCTCTCTGATCCTTCCAGGATCTGATTTTGTGGCTGATGAACACGGTAATAGACTGCAGAACCACATCAGAGCCTTGCACAAAAGAAAAAAAAAAAAATAAAAAGAGAGCTAGATAGAGAAGCAGAAACATATGGTAATGAAAAAGCCTGCCTTGAGAAATGGAAAATAGACCTATTCTGGCTTTAATAATGTGGCAGCCTTTGTATGAACTGGCCCAGAGCCCAAAGAAATGGACTGTTGCTTCCATTTACAAGAGGACCAGGTCTGGGCCTTCTGATGGCTCTATAAATAAATGCTCCATTATCTCTTACAAGTGTACTTGTAATATGTTATCTGACCCTAGGTTTATTCATTCACAAATTTGGTCATCTTTTATAGCAGAAGCCAGCCTCTCACTTTCATCCAGGAATTTCAAAGTCCTGCTCGCATCTCAGCGATTTCAGCTTGTTAAATGTTACTGAAAGGAAGCTGAGGCATGGAGAAAATGAAACAAATTTATCCAAATTCGCGCCGTGAGTCGGGAGCAGAGCCAGGAATAGACTGGCAGTGAACACACCAGAAATGAGGAAAGGTCAGGATGAAAAGCAGGACTCACTGGTTGGTTAAAGCTGCTTCTTTACGAGGTAACTCCTCACTAGAGCAAGGATTCACTGTGTGCTGATCAAATGGGTGTTCTCGTGTTGCTTACACTGTTCTTGGGTTATATTTTCTTTATTCTTGTGTGTATTTTTCCCTGATTTTCCAGTCTATGCTGTCTCTCCCCTCATCAGAAGGTGTGTAGCACTCAGTAATGAGAATTTCACCCACAGCTTTGAGACACTGTCAATTTTAACCTTCCCAGACCTGCCATGCCGTGGAGGATGGGGGTGCCTCAGATGGTCCTTTGCCTTTATTTTTCCTGCAGAGCTTTGTACCACGGGTAAGCATCTCGCATAAAAGAGTCACTGCTTGATGCAATTCGTGTTAGTTCATTAAGCACAAGCTATGATTAACGTGAGCACTTCTTTAATCAACCAAAGACGCTGGTGCAGACACTCCAAAGCTCTGTGCACTTTCAGCTCTTCTCTCCCCTGTGTGGCTGCTCTGCCCAGGTTTGAGGGAGGGCAGACACTTCACAGCCTCTGCACAGACTAATTCTGAGCAGTTTCAACACCGGAGCAGAGAAACTGGAAAAGAATTTGCTTCTTCCCTGGAAGTAATTCCCTCTTTTTGCACTTAACCCATGGGGTCCGGGCTGTTGTGCACCAGGAGGGAATTATTCCACGAGCTGAGGTGCAAAGAGCTGGGTAATGCTGTGGATGTGGGAGGTCAGATTGGCAAGAGCCAGCAAACCTCTACAATCAGGTTAACCCAGAGAGAAAACAATTTTTATCAGAGGATCACAGGATGGATTAGCATCTTCTTTCACGGCTCCTTCAGCTTTCAAGTCAGTTTGACACAACAGTTGCTGTTTCCATCATTAGTTCCAGGGAGATATGGAGAGAGATGGTCTTTTCTCGCATATTAATTGTCCATATTTCGCTACTCTGCTACCTGTCTTGTTATTTAAATGAATAAATAACCTCCTCACTGTTTTATTCTTATTTCCCTGGGCTTAGAGTGAGGCCAACCTCATCTGCCCCTGGCTGCAGTGGCTCTGGAGGTTATTTGGGATCTCTCTGCCCAGTTTGGTGGAACAAGATAAAGAATCCCAGCCCCTGCTTACGATTCCCTCTGGCCACTCGCTGCAGCCTGGTGCTTCTCCCTTACATCCCTGCTCATTAGGAACACAGATAACAGACTATCAGCAGCTCGGGAGCCTTATCCTGAGGAGATAAAACTCATCTGTGTGCTTAGAGCAGCAGCCCTGTTCCTCCCCAGCCTTCACCTTGGAAAACACGGTAATTGCAGGAACACGGGGAGGAAGGAGGTGGCAATCCAGTGAATGTATCCCTCTGATTCCACCCTCTGGGCCCCTGGGCTTGCTCTGCTCCCTGGCACATCTTTCCTGATCATCGTGCATCCACATTGCAAGGAAATGGTGTTTTACAGGAATTCCTTTGTTCGGACAAACCCATCTGCATGGTGTCAAAAATAATCACGCTGGGAGAAAGAAGCCCTTGTACTCGCAGCTTAACTGGTACAACGCTTTCCTTTTATCCTGGATTGCCTCTCTTTTCCCTGTTTTGGCCTCCTTTTGTGTTCGTTTGGGGTGCTTTTCCTCAGAACAAAAGGAGCATCCACGTGCCCTGATGGGGTCTTGGTGCTCGTGACTCCCTTTTGACCCTGCTCTGGTGCAAACAGTGAAAGCAATAAAATCAAGGTGGTTCAAGGTGGAGTTCAAGCTCTAAACCATCCCGGCCACACTCCTTGTACCTTCCAAGAACATCCGGGAAAAAGGCTTTTCATCTTACTTTGAGCTTGGTTTTGGAGAGAAATCCAACCCAACCTGTAACCTACACCCACATTTCCTCGTGGGCTCACTTTGCAGTGATTATCCCAACCTCCCCCCAGTGATTTGGCCATCCCAAAACTGTCTCCTTGCCTTTGGTGGGAACTTACACCAAAGCTTTAGGGAAAGAGTTTTCTCCTTGCGGCTCGTGCCATTTCAGCGAGCTGGGGCTGCAGAGTTATAAATGGAAAAACAAAAAGGCATCCAGTTTGTAAAATCCATGACTTGATATTGATTTTGGACATCCCATGAATTGGAACAAGCCTCCCGTGCAGAAACCCTCCAAAGATGCCATGTTCTCCTCTCCTCTTGACACAACACCGTATCGATCTCCGTGTTTGTGCCACATGAATGATGGATTATCTCATATCAAACCTTGCAGGATTCATTTAATGCCTTTGAATAAAACATTCCTCGCAGATTAACAGCGCGGTTTTAAGTGAACAACCATTTTCATCTGTTTTAAATTTTCATGGGTACTTTTCTGGAGAACGAGTACACTGTTAATAATTGAAGGGAATGAGACCTTGCTAATCTCTTTGTATTTTAATAAAGTCCTGTTGCACCCCATTCATTTATTTTTAAAACGCCAGCATTTATAAAAATTCGATACATTGGGCTCCCTCCCTTCGTAATGAATAATCCTGAGATTACATGGAAAGGGATTATTTATGTACCAGGGAACTGGAATTTCATTGTGTCCAGAGAGCTCTAAATGGGGTTTGTGATGGATTGCATGAAGGGAGGGAAGGACACTTCTCACTGGAAGCAGAGAGGCTCTGGAAGGGCAAGTTTAGAAAGAGAGGAGGGTGGAGAGAGAGAAAGCAGCAGGAGTTTGGAAGAGAAAGAGCAGGGAAGTGGTTTGGTCACAGAGACAGATGGGGATAGGAAAASAAGACGAAGTGTGGGCAGGTGAATACAGAGAAATTCGTGTGCGTGGATGAGAGCAGACACCTCTTCAATGTGTATTTTCCCTTGTTCTCTGCTTTCATCCCTCCATCTGCCACGTTGTTCCACATGTGCCTCCTTCTCCACTTCACCTTGTGTCTTCTGCCTCTCCCTGTCAATCCCTTTCCCATCCTCAGTCTCCAACTCAAATCTCCTCTGCCTGTGCCCAGAGCTGCTCAGAGCTTGCTCTTACATGCTCCCSTTTCTCTTTTCCAAATACAATTGCTCCTTTACACACAGCCCCGGGATTACATTTCAAAGGAGAAGAGAAAAGCCGACATGTACACGACTTCTTTCATCATTACTGGGGCAGTGGCAGCCCCTGGAAYRCTCGTCTCGAAAATATTTYGTTCCAGCGAGTTTTCCATTAAATTCTGTGGTCAGATAGATGGTGTTTGCTGCAGGGATGTGTCCTGGGGGCTCCTAAACCCTCCATACGTTAGTCGTACATGGTCAGAACAGCAAGGGAGCGAAGAGGTTTTGGCAGCAGCAGTGAAAAAAAAMCCCAAATAAACGCATTAGGTGCCCTCCTCCTCCTCGGATGTTTGTGCACACAGAGACAGAGATTACTTCTCTAACTCTGTGTTTCTGGCAGCTTTTGAGCTATTCCACTCTCAATTCTACATCTGCTAATTGTCYTTTTTTTTTTTCCCCTTTTTTTGAAGGCTCTGTATTGARAGGGTAGAAATCAAACACTCCTCCCATAAACCGAGATCTCTGCCTCCTCCAAGGATCCCTTTGAAACGCTTCTAAATTGCTTGTTGATATTTGACCATGAGTCACCTCTGCATAAATCTCTGCCAGGTATGGAAATCAGGGAAAAGATGCTGGAATGCTGAGATAAATTGATGTTTTAGTGGGAGGAACAGAAATTGGCCTGGGCAGCACAGCTTGTGTTTGGATAGACGGCGTTCTGTGTGAGTGATTTCAACCAACAAGTTGTGAAAACCTGTTGTGGGAAGGAGCTTAAAACAGCTCTGCCTTAAATCTTTCGAGGAGAAAAATCTTTTTTTCACATTTTTAATCAAGTTGCTGCTTAGCTGTTTACCCATGAGCTCACGACAGGGGATAGAAAAAGGCAAAATTGATGCTTGAGACAGATTTTTAATAGAGCTGCTGTTATTGAGCTGAGCAGGTTGAGTTTGATCAGCATTTAGGGCAGGACTTCTCCAACAAAACGCTCCTGCAGCGCTGGGAAGGATGTTCTCCACAGCAACATCCGTGTAGTAAGTGCCTCTAATCAGGCCCTTGGCACGGGGGGATGGCCACAGAGGGTGGTATCAGTCCCTGCCACTCAGCTGGGTACAAAGCTGCCTGTGTGAGTACCAGCGGTCTGGGACGGCTTCCCATTTGCAGAGTGATATTCCTGCTGTCCGCGCTCCCCTCGGGTCCTYGCGAGTTACAGCTCCTTTCACTTCCTATCTGCGCCCGCGGAGCATCATCCTTAAGGAGCTGTCACGTTCCACCCAAGGTGGGATTCGCTGCACCTCGCCGGTGGATGAAGTGATTTCTGCTCTCGTAAGGGAGAGGGATCACACGGAGACTGGGCGGATCTCGGGGCCGTTCCCGGGCAATTTGTGCCTCCTCCGTGGCACAGAGCTGCTGGGAAACCGGATTGTCCCTTTGCAGGCACATTCCCAGGAGGACGTGCAGCTGTAGCACCCCACCTGCAGGGCCATGTCCTTGAAATCCCTCCTGGAAGCGTTACTGACTCCTGGAATGCTGCTTGGTCGTTCTTTATGCCCTGGGCTGGTCCCTGGTGGCACCAGTGACAATAGGGCTGAAACATYGTTTGGAATTTTGTCCTGATCCTGCACATTAAATACACAGGACCAGTTTGGTCTGGGGTGTGAAATTCCAACAGCCAGGGAAGAAGGATACAGGAGCAAATTACTGATGGGACGGTTCACACATGCTCYGTGTTTGTCCAGTTCAGCTGTAGGGAAAATTGGATCCAAAACACAGCCAGGCAGCACTGGATGCTTGGGAAAATGCCACCTAATTGGCATTTATTATTCCTGCTGTAGCTCCAATTATGTTCTTTGGCTCAGGCCCCTGCAGCCAGGGAAGGAGGYTCTCTCCTAGGGCAGTAAATAGCTGGATCTCTCCTTGGAAGTGAAACAGGGGCCAGGTTTCATCGTGCCATTATGCATTTGTTTAGAGCAGTTGCCTTTCTCCCAGRTCAGCAGTCCATCCCTGGGAACCCACTCACCTCTGGAAGGTGTGGGCTGCCCTTCCTGCAGTCCTGGCTGTGACTGACGGCCTTGGGAACATCAGGCCAGGGGTACAACTCGGTGAAAACGAGGATTTAGGCTTTTTGGAAAACAACCAGCCCGTCTGGAAGCTGCCTGTGTCCCTGGAGTGCAGCACAGTCGGTGCTCACCCGCCTGGGGGTGAGGTGAGTTCAGCTGCAAACCCTCTGGACCCTCTGGACCCGTGTGTCACGGGGCTGCTCGGGCTGGAGCTCAGAGTGGCATCAGGGATCCATCACCTGCAGCTCTGCCCTCCTGCTGAGCCTATTTTTGGAGCTGCCTTGTCCCAAACTGCCCTCCTTTAGCCGCTGCTCCACAAATGCACAGTCACACCTGGGCGCGCAGCCACACAACCCCAGGTTCACACGAGCCACTTCACTCTTTCCCTTGTCCCACCTTGTTGCACTCCCATTAATTTTTATGATCTTACAAATAGAATTTTGCAGGTTAAATCTCTCCAGCAGCCAGGCTGTTGTGGGCAGTGCTGTCCTGCTGGAGTCATACAACCCCAACAAAGTATTTATATTTTTCTCTTTCTTTCTTTCTTTTCTTTCTTTCTTTCTTTCTTTCTTTCCTTCTTTCTTTCTTTCCTTCTTTCTTTCTTTCTCCCTTCCTTCCTTTCCTTTCCTCCTTTCTTTCTCATGCATGTTTACACGCAGAGACAGCACAAACACACTTCCACCCACAGATCCTCCAGATCTCATATTTCCACACTCAGTCTCCCAAGCCCTCAGACTTGTCCTGCACAAGCAGCCACAATCCCTGTGGATCACTAGATTTGTGCGAACACCAGGGTATAATTCCCTGCAGACAGGTAAAGCTACCCAGGCCACCCTTCCCTGCTTCACGCCCCCACTGCCAGTGCAGAGACCACAGCAAAACACGGTTTTATTTTCACTTTACCGAGGGTGGTCTAAACGAAYGAGCTGAACTTCGCTCCAGGATCAGCGGAGCAGCTGTGGGAACGCCTGGAAATCGCGTCACGCCGCGGATCTSTTATTTTTTAACATCCCCCCCTGTCCCCAGCTGTATTTTCCAAGGCGATGTGTGGGTGGGAGCCGAGGCAGCCGTAACCCTGACAACAGTGACCCGGATGGCAATCAGCAAAATGGGCTAATTGAATAATGCCGAGGCAGAGGCAGTGCCCTGCAGAACTCCCTCAGACCCCGCAGCAACTCCATAGAATTTTAAAATATTGAGGGAATTACTGTGAAATATTGTGGAAATTACTGTCCACTGTGATCYCACACCTGGACGTGCTGGAAGGGGMTTGCAGATGGACAGCACAGCCAAGAGAAACAGCCCAGCGTGACACTGTGTGTGTCTGGGGGATCTGCCTGGGATTAAAGGAATTGGATTTATTTATCCATATAAAACTCTTTGAGGCCCTTGATTAACTTAGAGACTTGGCTGTTCATTGCCAGTATCCCTCAGCAGAGCTGGAACACATGGCTGAGTGGTTTTAGGGTCTTCTGTTCAGTTATGGGGCTCCCTGAGGAGGGAGGGCCACACAGAGGGTTTGTCCTTGCCTTTTCCCTGCTGGAATGCTCACCCAGGTTGATAATGTGAAACCTCCTTCCACAGGTAATGCACGGGCTGGGGGTGATCACAGAAYCCCRGAYKRGTTTGGGTKGGAAGAGAMYTTAAACCCCATCTGGTTCCACCCYCTGCCATGGGCAGGGACACCTTCMAMTAKMCCAGGTTGAAACRACYTGGCCTTGGACACTTCCAGGGATGGAGCAGCCACAGCTTCTCTGGGCAACCTGTGCCAGGGCCTCACCACCCTCACAGGGAAGAATTTTTTCCTAATATCCCATCTAACCCTGCCCTCTGTCAGTGTGAAGCCATTCCCCCTTGTCCTGGCACTCCATGCTCGTGTAAAAAATCCCTGTCCATCTTTCCTGTCTGTTCCCTTGCAGGGCACCCGGAGCATCCCTGCTCCCAGGGACGGGAGGGCGGGCAGGATGGGATCCCCATGGAGCTGAGCACTAAGGKCCACCACACCTCTGACAGGACACAAGCAGGACAGGCTTGAATGAGTCAGCCCACATAGAGAAACGGGACAATTATCYGGAGGGAGACAGGAATTAAAGCGTAGAAATGTTGTTAAAAAAAGGGATGAGGAGCTCGTCCAGGCCTTCTCACCCATCCAGGCTCTTGTGAAGCACCCAGGGCTGGAGAGCAGGGCTCTGTTCCCAGTGCTGGCTGACAGCTCTGGGCACTGGTGGGTGTGGGAGGCTGTGATTCAGCCCCCACAAGGGCCTGTGCCCCTGCAGGCTGTGACTCAGCCTGGCTGCAGGGATAGAGGGATGTCGGGAGCAGGGAAAAAATCATCTGTGAGTGGGAAGGCGCATGGATGTTCTGTCCTTAACCTTTGGCCAGTGTTGCTGCTGTGCAGAGACCACTCCAACCACCTGATTTAGGGGGCAATGAAATAATTCAGCTGCTCCTGCAATCCTGGATTGRCTCTTGTCCTGTCACCTGGGCATGGGGACAGGCTGGTTGCTGGAAATTCCTCTTCCTCCCTGTTCCCAGGACATCAGAGTTGAGCTAGCACGGGAAGGGACAACTGGAGTAGCAGCAGGAGGATGCTGGGAAGAGCTCTTGGATGAATGGGGAGCCTGGAACAATGCAAGGTGATTGCCAAGAGCAAGCCCAGGTCGGTCCAAGCCTGGAGCATCCATCAATTTAGCCCTGGAAGTCGCAGCAGACACGCACAGCTTCGTCCCTGTTTGAGAGCTGGGACYGAGGGAACCTCTCAGCTGCTGGAGAGCTTTGTCTTGCACTCAACAGTTTCAGCCATGTGGGTGTTTGTGTGCTGCTAATTCCATCAATTGTGACAATTCCAGGAGTGCTATGGGTGCAATGATGCGTTACCCCCCATAATTCCTAAGAATTGCAGTCCCCAGCGTGAAAAACATTTTGAGACTCCGTTCCAAGGTCCATCAGTGGAAAGGAGGTTGGGGTGAAAAGCCAGGAGAGGGATGAAGACACCCAGGTGGAGGGGGTGGATGTGGGGGGAGGTTGATGATGCGATTCTGTCCAGGCAGTCTGGGTGACATGTGACATTTCAGAGAGCTGGGAAAAGGCAAAATGTAAGCAAGGCTCATTAATCCCCACAAAGGGCAATGTATGGAGCTGCCAGCTTCTGCTCTTTTCCTTAGCTTATTGTCTAAGGGCTCCTGCACCGTGAACAGCCTCACAGATTGCATAGAAAATAGAGCTTTCAAATATTCCACAGCTGAGCAGAGGTAACAAAGTGTGGGAGCAAAGCTCAGTGACACACAGAGACTCCCTTGTGCTTTTGCTCCTGTCTGATCTGGGAGGTGCAGAGCTGTAGCCCAGGGTCGTGGCTCAGCTGAGCTCAAGCCAAGCCCAGCCCAGGCTGTGCCCAGAGCGAATTTGCCAGGAGGAGTTCTGGGAGCAGGGAAGCAGCTTGGGGGAGCAGCTGACAGGGAAGAGCACACGAGCAGTGACGGGCAGCACTCACAGAGGTGCCAAATCATCTCTCCAGGCTATCGCAGTTCAGGCATTGGGTAGCAAAACCAGGCTCCCTCACAGTAACCTGGGTGTGGATGACAATTCATCCAGGGGGGCTCTCCCTCCCTCTCCTCAAGGCCAGTCTGTTGGCCCACACAGGATATCAGAGATGCTGAATTGTTAGATATGAGATATCATGAATTTATTTTCAAAAGTGGAGTCGTCTGTTCCTGTTTGTGGAAAGGTCCCTTTTTTGGATGACCTGAACAAAAAAAAGACCCACACTCCCCTCTGGATCCCAGAGACAGCTCTGCCACTGGAAAGGGCTTGGTTTGTTTCTTGCTGCCAAACTCTGTGCGATTCAAACCGGGCAAACGTGAACGTTGCTCAGCCAAGGATGATTTAATATTTAACAAGCCCACTCAGAGTCATTGTCAAAGTGAAGAGCAACTGGGGAGTGTGTGTTTAATATCCTGCCCCAGGGCTGTGCCACACTGTGACTTGAGGCATGGACGTGATGCTGGATGGAGGTTTGGGTACTCCACATCCACGGGGCTTTGAGTCAAGGTGATGTGACAGTCTCAGCTTGTGCACAGAGGAAAGAAGGTGCAGCAGTCCAGCTCTTCTCATTTTGAACTGATTCAGTGCAAATCTGTGAATTGAGAGTGTGAGCAGAGAGGTCCTGATGCCCTCCCAGGAAACAGGAATGCTCTTCTCTATGGATCTCTGCTCCTGCTCTTGTCCTACTAGCATGGAGAAACTCCCCCTTTGGACCGAGGACCAGCGTGGAAACCATCTCCTATTCTCCTGATGCTTCAGGAGTTTCCTGCTCCATGAGCCTGGAATTCACCCCCTGCTCCCACGGCCGGTGGTTAAGGGCTCCGCTGGCTCCAGCACCACCGGCATCTTCCCCGAGGCTGGAGAATCACCATGGAGACCCCTGACATGCCTGTGCACCCTTGGCCCTGGCATTAATCCTTTTGCAATGTACCACGAAGTCAGCTTTAGCTGGGAGGAGAGATCAAATAAATATGAAAACTGCTCCCAGAGGAGGTAAATATTCGCTAGACAAGCAGAAAGAAAAGCAATAATATACCRTGTAAGCTACTGCCTTTTATTAGCTCAGCTCCCTTTTCTCCCCTTGTAAAGCAGTGTTGTGTTGTTATATTAATCTTTCCTGTGAAGCAAATTAAAGCAGGGACAGTTGTCAGAGCATTATTAAGAACATCTGTTTAATTAGGGCTGCCTTTGCATCCATTTGAGAGGGAAGTGGAACACCCCTGCTCATCCCCTCCTGCCTCACGCCCCCTGCCCAGCCTTCCCCAGCCAGAGCAAGGACCTGTGGTGGATGCAGGAGCACCTGGGGTCTTTGTTACCTTCCCCTCCTCTGCTCAGAAGGGGTGTCAGCTCTCCCTATCAATCCCGGGAAGGAAGGAGGAGCAGGCAGGAAGGTACGGCCGTCCTGGGATTTCTCAGTGATCTCTGCCTTGAGAGCCTCCATCCCTTCTTCCTTCCCCTCAGAAAATAATTTGAAATTCTGTAAAGAGACCATGAACAACTATTAATTATCATTAGCAATTTGCCATTCCAGGCCAGGCTTTCATCTGGGAATCTCAGAGCAGTTTTACAAATGCTAATTAATTGAGACTACTTCATGAAGTAGTCTGTTAAACTCATTTTCCAGGGGTAAATCAAGGCTGAGAGATAGGGAGCCACTTGCTGGAGTCGAAGGTGGTGCTGCCAGTGCAACCAAGGCCTTCCCAGCTAAAATTTGTGTCTTGCAGCCACCTTCTCCCACCTTCCAGGGGGATGTTGGCATCCCCTGACACTCGCACAAGGCCACACAAGGAGATGACAAAAACAATCGCCAAAGATTTGGCCTTGCTCATTTCTTTGTGTTCACGAAATGCAGGCTCACTGATGATGATAAAATACAGGGATTTAGCTGCAGTCACGCTGCCAGGGTTTGGAGGGAGGTGCAGGGCTGCTCTGAACATATTCTGCTCTTCCTCAAACACTTGCTGCTGATCTCTGCCAGCGCTTTTGCTGCGTTCAGAGCAGTTCTGACAATCTCGTGCCTCCCTTTCTGCAAGTATCTCCGTGTTTCCCTGTTTTTCCAGATTGCAGTGTCAGATTGTCTTGTCTGGGCCCCATTTCTCCTCTCTTTATGTGGCCATTTCCCCCGGCAGCAGCACTGAATGAATCGTTCTGTCTCCAGGCTCGGCTGGGAGAGGCACGGACTCACATCCCAGCACGGGAGGCCAGGAGCTTCTTTGGCACCTGATGAGCCCAAACTTCRTCTGGGGCTGCCCAGGATGTCAGGAGGGGTTTAATAAATGGACTTCATGAATGAYGGAGGTCGGGGCTCAGCTCTGCTCCACTGCACAGGGAACACAGTTTGGGTTGGCGCTGGTCTGTGTGCAGCGGTTCCCAGAATCCCACACTGGTTTGGGGTGGGAGGGAMCTTAAAGAGCAATTCCAAACCCCTGCCATGGGCAGGGACAYCTCCCACTATCCCAGGTTGCTCAGAGCTCCATCCAGCCTGGCCTTGGACGCTCCCAGGGGATGGGGCAGCCACACCCTGGCCATCCTGCAGGCCCCAGAAGGGCGGGGAAGTGCTCACAGCAAGGACAGTATTAAACTCACAAGGACYGAGAGAAACAGAAATAACTTCTCCCCAGCAACCCTCCCTCTYCCCCGTGCCCTCTCTGTCCCGTCATGTGCTTTTGAAAATTAGAAATTTCAATTGAGTCAAGCCTTTCTCTCCATTTAGCAGAGACCATTTTCCCCCAGGAGTACATTCCCTGAAAGGTCTGCCTGTTCAATCACATGAATTATCCACAGGCTCAGGCTATCTGGTGAGTTAATCAGGTTTAGAGCTATGTCAGGTCACTCAGAAGTTCAAAGCTGTCCAAGCCTACCTGTGAATCCAAATTCCAGGGAGCAGTGTGAGATATTGTAGAAGAAGCTGTTTTACATGCTAGAAATAGTAAAAAAAAAAAAATCCATAAATCCTCAACTTGCAAGTGCTTTGAAATGTAAGGAGTTCTGAGATAGTCTAAAAAATCTGGACTCTGAATATTTGAGGCTTTCCCATCATTATGAGTATTAACCATATAATTAGGTATTATCTGAGAATTATCCATAAATACTCATCACAACATGATATTTGCTAAGTAATAATTAGGCTGTGAAAGGAACTCAAATAATACCTTTGTCTAGAAAATTAAAGGCCCTGCCTTGGGTTTATACAGCACCATGCTGAGGGGGTAATAGGGTTTAAAATTGCAGTAAATTGCAGTTAGACCAAATCTCAGCCCCCTCAAGTGGAAAGAAGCTACAGAGTGAGAGAGAATCAGGCCTCTTTTCCTAAAAAAAAAAGACAGGAGAAGACACRAGGTCCATTCACAGGAACAGCACCTGTGCACTACAACCCCTGCAACATTTTCACCGGAGTTGAAATCCCCATTTTCCACACTCAGGCTCTTCTCAGAAGTACGGGATTCTTCTTCTTTAACTTGGAAGGGGAGAAATGAGAGGATGGAGATGATTTCTAGSGGATGGAGCTGCATTTTGCTTTGGTTTGCAATGTTTCAAAGCTCCCCTGATGAGCACAGCAGAATCTTCTGTGTTAATTTATCATCATTAGAGATTTTGGGCTGACCCTAAGGAAGACAAGCRTGCAAATTGCACTGAATTCCTAATTTCCATCAGATTCAGCTCAGAATCACAGRGCACAAGAACATTTAAGACGAGTCTTTTGTCACACAGGACTAGGTGCTGAGTGTGTCTGTCCACTTCTGGCATCCTTCTCAAAACCCAAGCTACTTGTGTCCTGATGGTTGGCACTTTATGGCATTTTCAGGAATAAAAGTGGCATTTGACTTCTGGAAATGGAAAAGAACCAGGGTGTACTGCTGGCGTGAGGCTTCCTTATTCCTCTTCCCACATGTTTTATGTTTTCATTTTATTTTCACTTTATTTTCCTGTGCGGCCAAATCTTTGAGTGGATGCTTTGGTGCATTTTGGGCCATAATTTTTGCTGTCCCTTGGTTCTTTGCAGAGAGACTGTAAATGAGGAGCAGCAATACAAGAGGGAGCTACAGCCACTGGCACAATCCACCCTCTGCAGCAGCTGCTTCTTCCTGGAATGTTTTCCTGGGAGAAGTGGAGCATTCCTGGTCACCGTATTTTGAACAATGACTTTCTGTGGATGAGACCCAGCTCTCATCTTGCCTCCTGTTTGAGGGCTCCTTGAGCACTCTGCTTACCCAGGAGAGAAATAAAAGAYGTTTTCCAGCGGAGATGTCCATGGAAATTCAGTCTTTGTGAGCTTTGAACAGTTTCATGAATAGATCAGAGCTGATGAAAAGTGGCAGAGGAGGGGAACAAAGTCTCACTCCACACCTTGTACCATCGGGATGCCTCAAACCTCCCACCCTGGGCTCTGCAGCTGAGAAGTTGCTCCCATTTCCAGCAGAAACCAGGRGAGTGGAGTGGGGATTTCTGGGTGTAGAGACCTGTCTGTTCACGCTGGGTTTGAGCCTCAGCAAACTCAGTTCATGCCGTTGCCCCACTGCCACCAGGCAGTGCCAGCCTGGATTCACACAGGGTTGGGACCCGTTTAGCCTGGAGAAGGTGGAAGTTGGGAGTCTGGCACCTGTGAGGCTGTGAAATTTCCATGCCATTAGGAAATAACAGAGCTGAGGGAAGAAAGCAATTTGTCTGAAAGAAAAAAAAAAAAGTGTGTGAGAGCATTGGCACTGTTTAAATCCGCACAGAAAGTGCAATATAAACATCTCAAACAAATATGAAAACTGCTTTTATTAAAGTTCGCCTTTCAGCCTTTTTATTGCGGGTTTTAAATGCTAATGTGCCGAGAGGACAAAGGAGGTGACTTAAACTGCCACTGCCTGCTGAACTCGGGGCTTTTATATCAGGAGTCCTCTGCCCAGAAGGGGTTGTAAAGAAAATGTGTTCCTGTGCTGTGATCCATGAAGGATCTGAGCTGTGCTTGTTCACTTCACAGAGGTAAACACCTCCGTGGTGAGGACTCAAGCTTTAAGGACAGTGCCACGCTGATGACATTAAAACTGGGTTAAAACTCTTGTGCTGAGGGTGTTTAGAAAGCCCAATTCTTGTTCAGTTACGCAGCCAGACTGCTCAGACCTTCCTCCTGCCCAAGCTTTGGCGAGGAGGCTGCAATAAATCAAATTTGTGAAAGGACCTTGCAGCTGGGAGTTGTTCCTCTGAGGTGTGATGCAAAAGCCCCTGCCCGGCTGAGCTGGGGGCACCTTTGTAGGTCTGAGTGCTCCAGCCCTATAACCTATAACCTCTCCCAGAGCCTCCTGGCTGCCTGTCTGCGGGGGGAATGTCCCACACGAGTGCTCTGGAAGCTGCTCCCCTCAGCCTCGGCGCTGCAAACGTGTCATTTATGCCATTTGAGCTGAGCTGGCCCACGAGGAGGGAAGAGGATCAAGGAATGCTCTCCAGGAGCAGCGTGGCTGCTGAGCTGCAGGGACTTCCCACAGCAGGGCTCTGAGGCAGGGACACGGAGCCCTGAGCCTCTCCAGCTGGTCCAGAGGGGGAGGCTCACCCTCTGGAAAAGGTGTTCTGGCAGGGATGGACACGGGGCCCTCCCAGGGTGGTGTCAGGATAAATCTCACAGCAAGGTCTGCAGGTCTCGGTTTGTGAATTGCTGCCACCTCAGCCAGGTTTATCAGGGAGATAAGTGAGGGTTTTTCTCTTGCCATTGCAGAAATGTCCATATTCCAGCCCTGCTTCTCTCCAGGGAAGGAATTCCATGGCTCTGCAGTGGCACAGCACCCTCAGTAACCAGCACTCCTTCCTCTGTGGCTTCTCTCAGTCCCAGCACTGGGATAAGGGATGCTGCACCCATGGTGAGCTCCAGTCTCAGGCTGTGCCCTCAAGCAGCTCTAAAAGTCTGACTGCAGGCACAAAGCCCACACACGASCAGTGGGGACCACCTTGTGCCAAGCCTTGTAGGATTCTCCTGTAGGATTCTCCAGAGCTAGGGGAGGTTTCCCTCTATGCCATTTAAGCCATGGGTGTGTCCCCTCCCTGATATCCCTGTTTCCAAGTGGAAGGCAGAGATGAGAAGCAAGATATTCCTGGTCTGCCTTCCAAGAGCCCTAAATCTGCCATTAACATTTGGGATGGGCTGACCTTGGTTCCTGGTTTCCACTGGGACAAAAGTACAGGAATCCCCCTCATGGTGTCCCACTTGGAACCMCAGGGGCCAGTGAGTAAAGAATGCCCTTCACTCTTCACTCGGCTCAAGTCTCCTTATCTCTTTGCATTTCTTGGAATCTTCACCCCCACCTTATCTCTGTTTCCCTTTTTTAAACTTCAGAAAAGCAGGACGTGGCACCGAGCTCTGGAGTCGGAGTCCCTGGCGGATTATTAACACCAATAATGGAGAGCACAACTCTGTGAGGACGAGGAGATTGCTAAACTCATTAATTTTATTCATAATAGGAAATTAATGTGCAGAAAGGCAATGCCAGCCCGGCAGTAATTGCTTTTTGGTTTTAAAACACTAAGTGGAAAAGTTAAAAGTCATTTCCAGCTGCTGCTTCCCTTCTCCTCTCCTTCACTCCYCCCTTCCTTCTCGTACCCTTCCTGTCTCTTATTTGTGTTTCACGAGAATTGAGCTTATTTTTTTCTTTCCCTCCCACCTCTGCTTCATTACCAGCCATTATATTTCATCATTACAAGGCTTTGGTCATATTTCATTGCTTTCCCATTATGTTTTCCTCATTCTTTCTCCTGATATTACAGCACAGGGCAGAGGCAGGCAGAGGATTCAGGCAGCTCAGGTCTGTTTGGATGCCTCAGCTCCCGCTGGATAATGAGCAGTTGTATCTCTGGCCACAATTTGTTGTCCCTGTTTCCTCTCACTGACTCCGCCACCTCCTTCAGGCAATGGGATGTTCCTCGATCCCACCTGAACGCCTTGGGAAAACGCAAATGCCATTTCATGCCCTCTTTAGAGCTGAAACAGCTCTTTCTCTYGTAGGCTTCGGCATGGAGGAGGAGGGAAGGTTATTGAATGAAAGAATTTAAGTTCTGAGCATGCTGAACATGGCCTGGCACTGTGGGCTCTGTGCTCCTGGACAGGATATTCAATGTTTACAGTGCAGGGAGAGATGCTGCCACCTCAGCCTTGTGGTGCTGTGGCCCTGGACTAAGCCCAGATGTTCTTTTGGGGTTGATAACACTGTCCCAAGCCCAGGACCGAGCCCAGCTCATGGGCTCGATGGTCTGACTCATTTTTATGCAGAAGGATTGTGTGGTTTGGTTACCAGCATTCCACCTGTACCCAAATCCGTGCCACCACCTCCAGCTTTGCCTTGGTGGGAAAGGTGTGAAAAGCTCCAAAATGGGAGTCACGCCTCACCTGGAAGAGAGGAAGGAAGGAAGGAAGGAAGGAAGGAAGGAAGGAAGGAAGGAAGGAAGGAAGGAGCGAGCAAACAGTTCAGTGTTTTTAATTCAGGTTTCATGGTTGCAATCAGTGTTATCAGCAGTGGAAGTGCAAGCAGATGGTGAAAAGCTCCGTGTGAAGTTCCCCACAGAACCGGGAGCTCTGGAGGGAAGTTTGTCCTGCTTTCCTCAGGGTCTAAGGAGTCTCTAAAGAGTCTCAGTTCAGGCTAATTTTTAATTGTCTAGACCAGAACATTAAAGCCTGAAAAAGTCCTGTGACCCAGTTCCAGATGCAGACCTCATGACTCATCTCAACTGCACCAAAGTATATTTAAAATCCATTATCATCCTTTTTTTTTCCCCTTTCCCTCTCCCCTTTTGTTATATATTCTCTGTGTGTATAGCTTAATTTTAGTTCTGATAAAAGCAAATGACATTTTAATTTTTATAGCGTGATTTATTGTCATTTGGTTTTAATTTATGAAAAAATAATTGAAAAGAAAGAAAGATTTAACCCCGACCAGTATTCTTGATATCTATGAGCCATAGCTATGAGACTGCAGCTATTTCAGGACGTATTTTATTCACCCAAGCAGGACAGGGATATATCATTTTCTGTTCCTAGTTCTGTGCAAAGGTCTAATTATTTGCTTGCTGGCTGAAAGAAGATCTGAAAAAGAAAAATAATCTGATTATCGCGGCGCACATGTTTTCCTGCTGCTTTCCTGCAATCAAAATGAAATATCAGGGAAATGTGGCTGTTGTTTATTCTGTTCCTCTGCTCCATCTCAGACCTTCTGCGGTGCTTTGTGCCATGACCATTCCATTGGATAACTCTCCTTTTGATATCCAGGAGCGAGGGAATGGCTGTGTTTCCATCCAGAGAGGTCTGCTGGTTTTGGCACAGACAAAAATATCCTTTTATGCCTCTAGAAGCCTGCAGTTCTCCTTTCCCACTCCCTGGCACACTCCCACGGTTGCAGACTGCCAGGACAGAGGAGAGTGTTGGCCATCCTCACCCACCCTGCAGTCATTGGGGAAGGATGGGCTCTCCTTTCCTTCCTCTGGAATTGGTAAATTCTGCTCCACATCACCAAAGGTTTGCGTCTGCTGCAGTTGATGGCTGATCCAGAGAAAACTCTTGTGTCCCTCCTCCTTTCGTGCCAGCACTGCCTGGCAAGGCTTTCATCTCTGGCTGGCTGCAGGGGTGCCAGCTCTGTCCAGATCCAGAGCAGACAGGAGCTGTCTCCTCATCAGGAATCATCCATGGCTCTGGCACAGGCAGAAAATCCAGCCCCAGGGCTGCCTTTGCAGTTCCTGGGAGCTCCAAAGGGATCCCACCTTCTCGCAGCGCTGTGCCTCCCGAGCCTGCCCAGGTCTTGGCAGCACCCTGGGAGCCCCCAAAAGGGCACGGCCTCACCCCCCAGCACCCCCTCTGCCCTGTGAAGGTGCTCAGGGTGCCTCAGCAGAGTCTGGGTGTGCTCTGAGGCACGAACATCTCCTGGATGGATCCATCTGGTGTTCCAGGGAGTGTGCAAACCTCGGGAGGGCTGAGCTTCCCCACGAGGGAAGCAGAGGGGCAGACACTGATGACTTCTCTCTGGYGACCYGAGAGAAGGGCTGGAGCTGTGTCAGAGGGAGTTTAGGTTGGATATCAGGGAAAGGTTCTTCCCCCAGAGGGTGGTGGGCACTGAACAGGCTCCCCAGGGAATGGTCCCGGCCCCAAGTCTGCCAGAGCTCCAGGAGCCTTTGGACAGGGTGGGATTGTTGGGGAGCCTGTGCAGGGCCAGGGGCTGGACTGGATGATCCTTGAGGGTCCCTTCCAGCTCAGGATATTCCATAATTCTTTCTCCCTCTGATCCTGCCAGGGATCCAGCCCCATCCCATGGGGCAGAGCTGTGTCCCAGCCCTCCTGCCCTGTGCTGGYTGGCTGGGGGCACATCCCCTGCTCCCCCTCGATGGGAGGTGACCCTGGCTCTGCTCCATCCATGGCCAGGAGGCTCTTGGCAGCCAGAGGAGCAGCCTGAGCCCTTGGACAGAGCCCCAGCGAGTGCCAGGGCCTAATTGGCACGACCRGTCCTTGAATGCTAATTGGGCTCCTCATTAGCATCACCCAGCCAGGGCGCTGGGGAAGGAGTGGGCACAGCAGCAACACAAGCATAAGGAGCAGTATCCAAATCCATTGGAAGGGTCTGGCTATCCCTCAGTCCTGCCTAAATGCCTGGAAAGAGGGATCTTTGCCTTAATTYTTGTCTTTACCTTTTACACTAGCTTAGGCCATGCTCAGTATTTACATTAATTCCATTTAAAATCCTCTGGGTCTCTATTTCATCAGTGAATCCCACAGTTAATTATGCATTTAAAAAACCAGCAATTATTTACCTGTATCCATCACAAATGTGATGCCCTTTCCTCACTTCCTTTCCCCACTATTTTATTTAATTTTATGTTATTTTATTTTATTTTATTTTATGCATTCCCAAGTTCTCACACCCCCATGGTGAGGGGCTGGTGCGAGGTGGGTGTGAGGAGGGGTCTCTTTGAAGCCTGCTGTGTGCAGTGAGCCCATGCCCTGGGGAAAGACGAGTGTGCACAGGGCTCCAGCTGCCTTTTTTYCCTCCCAGCAAATGTGTCTCCGTGCACTCAGCCACTGGGGAATTGTATATTTCTATAAATATTTCCATACGTGAAAAACGCGATGCAAGAAGAGCCTGGCTCCTCTTTCATCTGCAGAGGGAGCTCTGAGGGCCAGGGAGATGCTGGCTCTGCCTTTTCTCCACAGCCCCGCAGGTTCATCACATCTCAGCCCCTGGTCTGTCAGTCAGAGGCCTAAAACCATCCACAGTGAAAAAAAAAAAAAATCCCACTGGATGGATTCCCAAGCCAGCTTCCCTGCTTTTCTGAGCTCCAAACCTCTCCCGGCRCCTGCTGCCAGCAGCAGCCTCTCCCGGCCTGGCTCCGTGGGATCCGTCCTGTGGGCACAGCACGGGAGAGGGAGAACAGGCAGCAGATGTTTGCATTTCACACTGCACCTCTCTCCCTCCCCATCTGCCAGCCTCGGGAGGAGATTTTTCCATCGATAAGTGCAGTGGGGATTCTTAATGAACGACCTCTGCTAAGGCAGAAAAAACGTCCTGTGAGCGCCAGGGGCAGCTGATGTTGCTGGTGCTGAGGGCAGGATGCTGAGGGATTTCTTGCTTGGGCAGGATAATTCTGAGTTCCTCCAGCCTTGTCTTTGGCAGAGGGAGAAATTCAAGGAGTGCTGAGCTTTGCCGGTTCTGCAGCCCCCAGTGTTGGAGGAGTGGTTATGGTGCCTGGTTATCCCTTCTCGTATCTCAGAGACCAAAAGGAAGAAGCTTTTGGTGTCCTTTCTGAAATGCCCACGTCCTCATGGATCAGGAATTAACATCCTGGTCCTCGTGCCCCGACGTGGCACCTGCTACATTTAAATGAATTTATTTGTGCAGGGAGGGAAGGAGGTGAAATCCCAGCCTGCTAAAGTGCAGCTCCGGCAATACAATGCAATATTCCTGCAATAGATAACATCACCCTCCTTTGCATAAATTAGGGATGTGGTGATAAGCCAGGCATTCAGATAGCCTGGAATTCTCAGTGGATTATGGCTGGAAATTCAGCTACTAAAGTGGAATCTGAAAATGGATGTTTGCAGCACACACCACCGTCCTGGGATGATGCAGAGCCTTGGCCACAATCTCTTGTCAGTCTGGGCATGTGTTTCCTGCAGAAAGATTCTCCCCTTTGGAAATATTTCCTCTGATTGTGATTCCTCTCAGCAGTTTCTCTCTGACCTTTGAGTGTAGAAAGCCCTTAAGTACCACGAAGAAGGAAAGCAAAATATTTGCAGTGATAAATTTTCACCCTTGCTGGCGACTCAGTATCCGTCCTATTTTTGTGCTGTTTTCAGGCTCTAATGGATTAAAAATGGACCTTGTTTCYGATCCCTTTGACTCCCTGTGCTTTGCAGAGCCTTGCTGCAGGTCTAGCTTGAGTGGCTGATGGGGTAGGGACAGAGATTGTCCCAACAGCTCCCAAGGATACAAAGGGACAGGCCAAGCACAGGCACGTGGAGTCAGAACACCCAGGGACTCAGAACACCCTGAACAGCTCCGTGGTTTTCCACAGGCAGGTGCTGGAAGCACGGGAATTGAAGGATGGGCTTGGSTGCAGCCAAGCTGGGACAGGGCTCACCTCAGTGTGTTTGCTGAGGTCTGCCCGGGTTCCTCYCCTGCATTTTAACCCAACCCCGCAGCCCCAGACAGATGTGGGATATTTTCCTCTGGCAAAGTGCTGCTCCAAGGCCTGCTGCCTGCCCTGCCAGTGCTGGCCATATCTCAGCGACAGATGACATTTTCCCGGTGTATGCAGAGTTTATAACCAGCTTTTATTAGAGCTTTCTCCTTGAGCAAAAGGACATCCATCAGGAGCAGAGCAAGGCCACGGAGCTGGGGATGCTCTGGCGCCGTCCCGGTGATTGACAGGGAGCRTCCCGCGTCCCGCTCCACGGAGCACAGCAGCAGCCAAACCGTGGAAAACGTCTCCTTCCCCTGCATCCTCGGGCCTGTCTCAGCCAGCACTTGGCCCAAATACTCTCCCTTTGCTGTCATTCAGAGCTCTGCTGCTGGAGCTGTTTCTGCATCTGTTTAGCTCCTCTCTTGGCTTCCTTCTTGCTCCTCTTCGGCAAACAGACAAACCGTCACAGGAACAGCCAGCTATGCCTTCTTCTGGGAGCACCTTGCACGGGCATATATTTTTGGCAGTAATTTTTCTGTTTTATTGATGAACCACTTACGTTCTGAGTCTCTGATTCCATCTATCTCTGCATAGTGGGCAGGCAAGGACAGGTGCAATACCTGGATTGGGAATATACATGATTTTTGTATGCATACACATATCTTTAGAAGCCTCTCAGTCTCTGCCAGGCACGTTATATGCCAACACAACGATTTTTTATACATATTTGATGCTTTTCTGCGTGCTGTCAACATGGTGGTTTTTTTTCCTTCAGGTGCATTCCTGCGTCCAACAACCTCCCTTTCCTCCAGCCGGCCGATTGTTTCAAAGCTCCACCGCCCTGTGCACCACGAAGGAGAGGCAAACACGGAGCCAGAGAACGGAGTGAGGCAGCTGGGAGATTATTAATGTTGAAAATATCAGCAAGCATCACCCCTTTGATCGCTGGACGTGTTTACAGGAGGACCTGTAACCCGTGCACGAGCTCGTTGGCATTCCGTGCGTGCCACGGCAGCTGCCTCTGCCTCCTGCTCCGTGCCCGTGGCCACGGAGAGGCTGCACGAGGAGCCGACAGGTAGATAAACAAAGACAGAGAGCCAGGATATTGTCACACACAAATGCAGGCTTGTGTAGATGCAGCCTGGCAGGAGGMGGGGAGGGACAAGGCACTGAGGTTGCCTGCGGTCCAGAGGGTCTGGGAAGCTGCCTGGGMAGTCTGGGAAAGGAGAGGAGAGAGGTGGGATAAGCACTGCTGGAGCTGCTGTCCACTTTCAGCCCTTTTTCTCTTTCCACTTTCACCCCACCTCCAGCCACACCTGGTTCCAGCCGTGCCCATCACTGCTGGAAAACATTTCTGCTCCCCAGGCTCTGCTTTGCTTGTGTTGATGCTCATTGAGGCCTCTGGGCTCTTCCGAAATAGAAATAACAAATGGCACCAGCCTGCTCCGGGGCTGCATCCTCGTCTGGGTCCTCATCTGAACCTCCTTCTGCTCTGTGCTGCTTGGGAGAGAGTTTGAACCACTGAAACCCAAAGACTGTCCCAGTCCCCTCACCCCCAGTCTGGTTTGCAGATATCAATATAATCCTTGGGTGGTTTTTCGGGTTTTGTTTTATATATTTTTCTTATTTTTTCCCCATGGGAAACTACTGCGTGACTCTGATGGCTTTGTTTTTTCCTTAGTTTTCTTTTTCAACCACGAGCCACATCCAGCAGGGCAGTAGATGCACTTCAGCATTCCAGGTATGCTGTGCCTGGCAGAACAGACCAGGAGCAGGAGATGGCCCAGTGGAAGCTGTTCCCTGGCTGAGCCCGCCGGATGCTAATCACAGTGTAAATACTAAWAATTAATAATAACGTCTGAGTGGCTGGCTGCAGCTCTGCCTTGCCTGGTGCCATCCCTGCTGGCAGCGGTGGCAGGGGGCGGCTCAGTGTTTCCCAAACAGCATTTGCAGGCTTTTGTTCTGCCTCGGTGCAGATGTTCAGGGCAGCCCTGCTGGTGCCCCTCTGGATTCGCTGCTGCCTCGCACAYGGGGGGAATGTGGCTCCTTGGGAAAGGGATGTCCCTGGGCTTGCTCAGGGCACATCAGGAAGGACAGGTGATCCACAAAGTACGAATTATGGGAGCAGGAAGCAAGGAGAAGGGACAATTCACGTGCACCAGAGGCTGCTGGTTCCCACCTCTCTCCCGTGCCATACGGGACAGAGGGTCTGTGGTTTTTCTCTATCCATCTGTTATTAAAATTACATTTTTACAGCTTTAACCCCTCTTTGCCTTTTCCTCACACACAGAGGCAGTTTTACAGGTTTGGGTTCTGTCTCTCAGGCATGCAAATACCCACATACAGAAATGCACACACCAGCTGCTTTTATAGATTTTTTWATAACTTTTGTGTGCATCTACCCTGTGGTTGAGAAGGTTCCTGTAGCTTTAGCTATAAATATGATTATGTAGCACATAAATAGCCTCTCACAAACACATCCATGCTTCTTTTCCTTTAGTTCTGCCATTCAGAAGCAAGTCCTGCTCCTTTTAAAAGTTAAGAAAGTTGGGAGGGGATTTCCTACCTTTACTTACTAAAGTCAAATTAAAAGATCCCTTTCTTGAGGCAAGAGATCACCTAAATAATCAGCTGGCTCCCTCTTACCTTCAGAGAAAGGTTCTGTTCTCTTTAGTAGTTTACTTCTGGAAGAAATAAAATGTCAAAGCAAGAGAAGAATTTGTGGTTATATTATTTGTTTCTCTGCTTTCCAAAAAAAGGTACTGGAAGCCAAAAATGTGAGTAAACACAAAGAAAAGCTCTTTTCGGAATAGCAGATAATATTTTGCTTYGCAGCAACTTTGTTCTCGTCAGGTTTTTTCACATTTAATTAGACCAAAACAAACAAAGCAGTAAGCAAACAAATGGAAAAAAAAAGTACTCATAGGAAATTGGAGGGAGAGAGAGAGAGAGAAAGTATTTTCCTCTCAAGTTTTTTTGTCAAAAAAAAAAATAATAGCCATTTTTCAACCATTTTGTCCACAGACTCTTCATTTTGCCCTACATWTTTTTACCTCTGGCTATGACCTGCTGTAGAACGAATGAAAAGTTTTTAATGTTATACCTCTCAAATAATTTTAGGGCAKTCTTCATATGGCATTGCCAATTGTGCCACCAATGGCCTCACCCACAGAAAAAAGGAGCTTTTAGTGGGAGCTGCTTCCTTTGGGAAGCATGAAAACTGCTGTGGAGTGGCTGGACAGGAATTAGCTACAATTTCCTGAGGACTGAAGCAGCATTTTTAGCATCTTTTCCTGGGAGAGAAGAGGGAGCTGAATAAGTGGCAATATCCTGACGTCATTTTAAACGTTCTCAGGGCTATCTCTGGTCACGCTTTTTATACAGTTTAAGGTTTGAAATGTTGCAGTTACTGTTACCCCAAGATAAGGCACAAAGAAATGCTGTCTGTAGCTAGAGAGGGTTATTTCTGTATATCAAATTATTTCATGCTACTAGGTTTTCAAATGGACTCTAATTAAATTAAACAGSGCTTTTTTTTATTTTTTTTCCTCCTTTATCACCACAGGCAGATCGAGATTGTGTTGCAATTACGGGGGAAGATCTRTATTTACAGCGTGGAGAGGATTTGTGCAGCAGCCACAGCCGYCTCCGTGCCTGACACGACGTTTCCATTCTCCACTAATGTTGTTGTAACCTTCRGGTAGGCAAAGCAGGCACAAAGTATTTCCCAGCATTGTCAACACAAAGCTACAGGTCTTTCTTCTTTTGTGCTTAAAATATCAGAGCARGTGCTAAACCCCTCTGATATGTTGGTGGTTGGAAGGTGAAAGCTGAATTCACGCTCGCTGACACGAGTGCAAGGGAGAAATATCAGACGTGCTGGGTGGCAGGAATAAAACACACGAGSAATGCAACGTCTGCCGTGGAGTTCCAGCTCTGCTCTGGCTCTCGTTTTGCTGTCTCCCAGGGCTGTATCTGAGCATCTGATAATCCTTCATGTCCCTGTCCCCGGAACATCCCCGTGAAAAATCGCCGGCCCGTTTTCCCGGGAGCCGCCACAGGGATTGGCAAAAGGAGCTCGTATCTTTTCCGATATCAGCCCTCCATCCATCCATCCGCCGCTGACAGAGGTTACACTGGAAAATTGGTTTCCCCCAGCAGGAAAACAAAGCTCGTGRAGGCTTCAGCATTGATGAGAGGAGCTGTGCGTGGAACAGGCCTCGGCCACAGAGCTGCAAAAGCTCAGCTCCGTTTGCAGGATCTGCCGTAAAACCTGGGCTCAGCTTTGGCTCTGGCAGAGACTTCCTCAGCGTCACTTCTTGCCTCTGCTTTTCCATGTGGGAAAAGCACAGCCTGCTCTGGGTAAGGACCCTCCTTACTGGTCCAGCAGTACTGGGATACTCAGGGCTGGAACCTGCAGCGGTTCCCAGGGGTGTGAATTCCAGCAGTGCTCCGCAAACAGCACKCAGACATTCCCATGCCGGCCTGGGAGACCTGTCACTGGGCTTGCCACTTCTCCCCGAGCCTTCTCATTACCATAATCAATACCATTTACACCCAAAATAATCAATGAGGAACTATCAGGAGCGTTGGGAGCTGTGTATCTAATCCTCTGCTCCAATCCTCACTTTTTTCCTTCGYTACAGCTTGCATTGCTATAAAAATATCTACAAGTTAAGCATAATAAGAGTAAAAAAAATCTGATTCAAAGTTCAAGGTGCAGCCTCATCYAAAGTTCCCAGAACAGCTCAGTTGATGCAAGCACTTGGTGTCAACTTCTGAGGCTCATGTTGCTGTTACAAAAATACTTTTACTTCGTTTTTTAAAACGTAAAAAATAAGATCATTCTAAATGCAGCACCCAGATTCTTCTTGGCTTCCTGGTGGTAACAATTCAGATTAAGRAGACATGGAAATTAGGCACTGAATCTGCTGTAGCAAATTATAATGTTAAAATGTGCCCCTTTTTTTGCTTTGCTGGTTTTGCTTTGACAAGCTGTGGGGTTTTTGCCCTCTGCCAAGGCTCCACAGTGTCCCAGTGAATTGCTCTGTGGGAACTGCTGATCCCAGCTCTCGGATCATCTCCTAACAGTGGGAGAGGAGTGTCCACCAAAGCTCTCCAGAGCTGCACGAGCAACACCCCTGATCTGTGCCCACTGAGAGGATTTGATGCATCCCAGCATCTCCAGACTCTGTGTGTGTGTGCACACCACCTCAGCCATCCCTGCAAGCCTTCATCCYGCTCCCTGATGGGATTCAGGGAGCATTTTGCAGCGGAAAAAGGCTGCTGGGGGTGGCTGCTGCGATCTGCTGCTCTAAGCAAACACGGGCTCGTTGAGCAGCAGGAGGGATGGTTCTGGTTCACCACGACAGTTCCTTTGCTCTGACACCTGGGGGACCSTTTGGAAAGAGGGACACCAGGAGCTGGTTGCTGCCCGGAAAATTGTCCATGTGTGATCCGTGGCTGCGCTCACAGGGCAGCAGCGCTCTGGAGTGTGGGTTCCTCWGCAGGAGGAAACGGCTGGAGTTTGAAATGCTGCTGTGCCTGGCSCACACACAGACGTGAGGATGGCACATCCCATCSTGGGGAGCCCTTGTTCTCCTCCCAGAGCCTCACCACAACTTCAATTCCACGGGAGCCGTGTCCTCGGCAGCTGCCGTGGTTTTGGAAAAGCCAGGATTTTGGCACTCCTGAGGCAGCTCCCTCACTCCCAARCCCTGTCCAGCACCGGGGATATGTGGGCAGGGACAGGGTGGGTCAGAAGCTGAAGGCCCTGGCTCTCCTCTACCTTCGGAAACAAGGATACTTCCAGGTGGATGTAGGAGCTTTCCCACCAAAGATTCACAGCCACGTCCAATGGAAYATTTGCATCCGGAGAGGTCTGGATGAAAGAACATCTTTCAGTGCTGCCTAGATAAGCAGTAAATTAAAAACCAATTAAGAATAAGACAGAGGGAGAGGATGCCAGGTGTGGGAAGCAGGCCCAGGTCTGTTCAAACTCKACGCTGTCCCCGTCACACTCGGTGGCACTGCCAGCTGTCACACCAGGCTGCGCCCRGGGCAGCACTGCTGCACGTCTGGAGCACGTGGACACCTTCTGGAAAAACATCTCTCCTGCCTCATGCCATTCATCACAGAGCCAGCTCTCTCCTCCTCTTCAACGTTGCTTCCCCTGCTGTGCATCCCCAGGAGCTCTCCTGGCTTAGGATTTCCCACCCCAGCCAAGTCACCAATATTATGAATCCAATCCCAGTTTAATTGGTTACTCAGTGTGATCATTTTTATCATTGAGAAGCCACTCCCAAGTTCCTGAATCTGTTCTGGATAACCGGTCAATAACAGCACCATTCCAAAAACCCCAAATGTCCCAGGTAATGCCGATGAAGCAGGTCCCTACTGCAGCATTTTCCATCTCGGATTTCAGCCTGTGTAACTGAGTTCTCATGTCCAACCCCACCGAMATCAGCAGGAAATGTGACAAGGATTCCACCTCTCACATCCTGAGTGTCACCCGGGGTAGGGAATGGCACTTGGGCTTCACCTTCGTTCAGAAAGGCTGAATTTATTCATGTATGGGTTTATTTATTTGGGGTTTTGCTAATGAACCGGTGGCCTCTGATTCCTCGCTCTTTGTAACGAAGCCACTGGCAAACACACTGCAGAATTCACTAAGCCCAGTTTACCAAGCTTTTGGAATAAAAACTACTTAAGATATCCAAGAGCTTGGGCTGGTGATATGCCTCGTATGATCTGTTCTTCAGGAGAGGATTATAATTCCAAACACGGCACTACTTATTCCACTCCGTGGAGTCTAATTAACTGTCAGAAATGCATTGTTGAAGGGATGATGGATTAGACCAAGGAAAACATTAATGAAGCTCATTCCAGGCAGCCCATGTGAAGACCATGCCTGATGTCACTGGCTGCATGGGAAGTCCATTCCTTTGTGTTTCCAAAGCCTGCAGCGGGGTCTGACTGCCAATCCCACGTAATTAAGAGCCCATTAGCTGCATCCTTTTCTTTCACTGTCGTGATCAAGGTGATTTTTGTCTTTGTGAGTAGCAGAGACTGTGGGAAGTGAGCACTGACTGGCTGGGACTCACAGAATGAGTTTCTCACTCTGAGCCGACAGTGCTCCCTGCACAGCAGAGCCTGGGTGAGGGATTGCTTGGCCATTCCCACATCCTGGAGGGTCAGGATCTGCCTCCTTGTGTGGAGCTGGGAGCAGCTACAACCTCTGAGCTCTGGAGAACCAACAGAGCCTCCGGGTGCATCCTGGCCGCTCAGCCACGGTGACATCCAGCTCTGAAATTGTCCTGCTCATCCCATGAGCTTTGTGCCTGTGACCCAGGGACAGCCACCTCCAGCCACAGGCACGGGTGCCTCCTGTCCGTGCAAAAATCCTGCAGGATCAGCTTCTCTTCCTTCTCATCCCCAGACCTGGCAGCGACCTGCTGTGCTTCCTGACAAAATTTGGGGAGATATTTGGTTGGAGATCGTGCTGGAGATCCATCTTCCCGCTGGTGAGAGCCCCAGCGTCCCCGACAGCCTGCAGAGCCCGGTCCTCCCCGCAGGAATTGCTGGGATCAGGGCAGGGAGCATCCGCTCAGCACTCGCCACCTCTCGGCTCTCGCTGGCCACGGGCGGGCCATCTGCTGAGCAGAGCGGAGCGCTGCTCCCCAGCCCCTCTCCAGCCTCCCTGTGCCCATTCCAGGGCGGCAGCAGCCGAGGTGTGATGAAGTGGGAATGGACACCCGTGTGAACCCAGCGCACAGGGGTGGACACGAAAGCCYGGCAGAATTTTTCTCACCTCATCCTGAGCAGATGGCAGCAGATTAGTCCTCTTTTTTTTTTCCTTTCTTTTTTTAATTTTTTTTTTTAACCTTTTAAATAATGAAGCAGCAACCTGGCTAAAATAGCCCCAYCTGGACCATACAACCCGAATCTTCCCCCCGAGGGTAAGTGCAGGTTATCCCACCCCGAGCCGAGGTGAGAGCGTGGGCACTGGCACACGAATTGTGCTGGAAATCCGCTCTGCTGAGTGACTTCATTCCCACCCATGGTAAGGCTGGGATGAGGAATGCTCCCTTCTGACTGAAGACCTTCCACCAGAACCCTAAACTAGTGGATATTTCGGTGCTCCCTTTTTTTACCACTAGCAGATCTCACCCCRCTCGTTTAAAATGCAACAGGTTGGAAGAACAAGACAGAGCCCTACTCTAAATTCTGCTGAAATCCCGACCCTGAGGCTGCCCYGAGGCTTGTCAGAGTTCAGGTCAGGGTGCAGGGTGTGGGCTGTTCCCTGGTTCCGCTCCGATTGCTCATCCAACTCTTTAATTGAGTGCAGTGGCATGCCCCCGGGGACTGAGTCCAAGAGTTGAGCCCTCCAGTTCCTCCTTCCAGAGTCTGCAGGAAAAGTCTGTCAGAGGCTGTGAGCAGCAGGATAGGAAGGGGTTTAAGGGTGACACAGAAAAGTCTGAAAAAAAACTAGTGGGATTAAATAAAGCACACAGAGGTTGACACAATCAGGAATTATATCCTATTAGACTACGGGATAATCCCAAGAGAGGTGGCAGAATGCAGCAGGCAGTTTAAACCAAATTGYTTATACCAGGCTGTGAATACTGAGAGATAAAAGGCAGCAGATAAATTAATTAAAAATCCATAGTTCAGACATGCCTTGCTATGCCTCTTACTGTCCTCAGAATACATGAGGAGAGAGAGAGAACAGCACAAAGCGAATGGCACAAGGGCAGGGCTGAGCCTGGCATTTGATTATGTCAGTTAATTTAAGGCGAAGACACCGCAACACAAAAAACATTCCAGCAAACAAAAGCCGCGTCCGAACGAGCCATTTTTCACTCCTTTTATGACTGCATTTAAAAGGCAATCTCTGAAACAAAGTTCACCCCGCTTATATCTCATCATGAAGACCCCGCGTCTGCTGCGATGAAGGCAATTAATTGAGGTCTTTTACATTACTTTCTCTCATGCATCATTGAGTTAATTATTTAATGACATATAAATCCTGGCGGTTCAGAAGGTCTGGGGCTGTGCTGCAACCACATTGCAAAGCTGTCTTTCATCTCTCTCCTCTCACAGAAGAGCAACTTCCCCTTCCCTGCGAAGAAGGAGCTCTCCCTTTGAAATATTGTTGTGGCAGCCATCAAAAGGTGTGATATGAAATGTTTATTCACACACGGATACCAGATATTAAACGAAATGAAACATATGTGATCGCCTGTTTGTTTGGTGTTCCCCTGTTAAACCCCAAAGACATTTTCCTATCACTCTCTCTCCTTGGACTAGCTGTGGAGCAGGATACGTCTGTTTGATCTGGTGTGTTAGCTCCATTAGATAATGCTTGTCATTAAGGAAATACCACAAATTAATTAATTTGTAAGAAAGACKGAACGTTTTCTTAACAATGCCTCGCATTTATTTGGAACCTTTTATGTAAGAATCTCGGAAGGCTCAGCAGAACTGAATTAATGAGCGGTGAGGTTGCATTTTCTGTCATCCGAGCGTGAGCTTGGCACTTTTGGGGCTGCAGCTTTTTGTTTGTCCTTTGACTCGAGTGTTTGGRCCCAGCCCTGGCAGCTGCTGGGTGCCTTCATCCCCGAGAGATGCAGGAACACTTGACCCTCTCACAGCCTTGGGCACACCACGTTTTCATCTCAGTGGAATTGTACCGACCCTTGTCTTGCAGAATCTTCCTAGAGGCACTTTCTGAGCCATTTTTCCGTGTTTTTTCACCGCTCATAAATGTCTTTCTCAGGGAATAGCCAGACCACAGGGAGGGTGTGGTTCCTGCTAATCTCCCACCTTGCTCAGGTGATGCAAGGCCGCTGGGAGAGTGGAGTGGAAGGAGTTGAAGTCCACTCCAAAATAGCAATAAACGCCCAGTGCTCAGCACAGCCACACCACCTCTGCACCCTTGCTCTGCGTGCTGCTGTGGGAGCACTTTCCCCCTCTGTCCCTGACTATGAGAGGCTGTTTGGGGACAGTTTGGACATTCAGCCTGGTTTCTGTTTGTGAGCAAGCTCTGCACACAGGCTGGGATTGGGTCTGACTTTGCTGGCAGCAGCAGGAGATGCTGGGAGCTGGGGGCAGCGCTGGGAACGGCTGGGGTTGGACATTCAGCCCTGCGTTCTCTTGTGCTTTGCTGAGCCTGTGAACAAGAGCTGCAGACAAACTGAGCCCACGGTCTCAGATCGGTCTTGACTTTGCTTCCAGGGGCAGGGAGATGCTCCAAGCAGCGCGTCTCATTTCCTGCTGCCAAAAAAAAAAGAGTGGAAAAGCACACACGGCCAGCACGAGTTTCCTYCCCAGATCGTTTTCTCTCAGCTGATGCTGCCTTCTTCCTATTTGTAGCCATTTTGTGAATGGCATTGAATGCCTGGGCTTCACAAAAAACCACCAGAAATGGCTGTTTCTCAAACCCTTCCTCATCAGGCTAAAAACAATCATTGTCCATTGCAAACCCATCTTTATAATGTGTAAATTATCTCGTGTCCATTACAATCGGCTCCAAACCTGGCATGGCTGCATCCCCTGTGGCTGGGGGGATTCAAACACATTTGCAAGCATCCCTTGTCCTCAGAGGGAACAATAGGCTGAGCACAGCTGCCTGGAAACTGCTCAGCACCAGCTGCAGCCTGAGCCTGCCGCTCGGAGGGGTGACATCTGCGGAGGGACTGGGACAGGCAGCTTGGGACAGGAGAACACCCCGCGCTCTGACACGGGGTGTGAGCACCCAGGCACCTCCAGGAGCCGCTCTGCACCTCCACCAAAGGGTTAAATGTGTTTTGTTGGGGTTAAATTGATGTGTCTTACATGCTCTTGGTGCCTTACCTGGAGGCTGCACTTCAGGTTTGTGTGCAGTGGGAGCTGCCGGTGAGGTGGGAAATCAGCTAAACTTTCAAGGTRAGAAGGATCCAGAGTTTCAAATGCCCACCAGAGCAGGGTATTTTCTAGTGCTCTGGTCTGGTTAAGGTGGTGATTGGACACAGGTTGGACTTCCTGATTTTGGAGGTGTTTTCCAGCCTTAAAGATTCAGTGAAATGAGGCTTGGAAGAGGCTGATTCCCTCCAGACTTGTGCCAGCCTCTTGCTGTGGGAAGGGTCACCCTACATTGGTGTGCCAGGGATCTGTGCCCYTGTCCTGCAGTGCAGGGATCCCTGGATTCACCAACATTTTTCCAGGAAAAAGCTGTCTCAGCCCAGGGGGGAGCTCTGCAAACCTTCTATTTAGGGACCGAGCTGCATCCAYGTCAGCTGGAATTTCTGTTCCCTGTGCTAACCCTGCTCCAGGGCCCTCCACGGACAAACAGGAGCTGTGGGTCTTCAGTGCTCATCATTTCTGCTACATCTGCTCCCTCCTCCTTCCCTCCCCAGCTTTCCAGAGCAGTTGGAATCACAGAACACTGGAGAAGGATCTGAGTGTCTCGCTCGGGTCAAGACTTGGAAAAGACAGTGAGAATCCAGGAAGAAATGCARGATTTTTCCAGGCTGTTTGTACCTAAGTGAGAATGAGAAATCACAAGGGTGTGCCTGTGCAAATTAATGGGGGGAAAAAGGAAAAATCCTTYGTGGCCCGTGAAATCCAAACATGCCCCCGGTGAACGGAAACATCTTTGGAATCCCTGTGTCTGGAGGCTGTGGGGTCATGTTGGGAGAGGAATTGTTGCCCCTCTGGTTGCATTTTCCCCTCCACGTTTGGTTTTACCCACTCTGAGAGAAAGCACCTCTGGCAGGGTGGATTTTTAGTGGGATTTGTTCAGGCTCTGCAGGCAAATTGAACCCTTCTCTTTCTTCCACTGAGAATTCCAGCAAATCTCTCCTAGTTTGCACCACGAGTATCAATCTTTAACCCTCGCTCAGCAAACTGTGAGGCAGTGATTGCCACACCAGGACTGATTTTTGCAAACAGAACATTTTCCAGGGCACGTTTTTTAATAAAAAACACATTCCCAAGGACCCCTGCTAATAAAGAGATCAAAGGCAAAGCTCAGCCGGTACAAAGGCAGCTGAAGACGTAGATGGCAAAATGAATTTTGAACAGAAATTAGCAAGGAGAGCGAGGATTACTCTAAAATAATTCATTTGCCTGGTAGAACAAGAGCTGTGYAGTTTTAATAATTATTCCTAAAGCAGTTTTTTGGGGGAATACCCGATTGCTTTCTGCTTCCTTGTCTCAGCTAACAGGTTCTCTCCGCCTGCCTTTCCTCGGGGAAGGGGCTGTAATTGAAAGGAAGAGGAGGATGAATTAAATAGATCCGCTTTGAAAGTGAATTGAAGCTTTTCAGGTTTCCCAAACTCAGAYAGACAAGCTGCCCAGGAGATAAAGCTCTTGCATCTGCAGGAGAGAAACAACTGGCCASGAGAAGCATTTTTGCAAAGCATTTCAGCAACACTTTCTAAATTAAGTGTCTTAAAGATTCCATTTAGATTCTGTCAGGCAGTTTTTGGGTGTTAATTAAATGCTGACTGATTATGGAAAACTTATTTATGGGGATCCTAGACCTGCTGATGCCTCTAGGAGCATTTTATAACACATCCTACTTAGAAATAATTTTTTCGCATTGATTTTTCTGTACTCTTTTTTTCACTTATTTTGAAGAACATTATCAGGAAAAGAAAGATGATTCTTTCTTAAAAAGTTTTCCTGCCACAAGTTCTAAATTCTCTGTTTCTTAGTGGATGAGCAGGAGACTGCAGGCCATAAATCATATGCTCAAGTTAGAAATATTCAGACTCTGGAAGTGCAGCCACTGGAATTTAAAAAGAGACATAGGAATGTTTTGTTCTCTTGATTTGTGGGCACAGTTTTGCTGTGAACAACCCTATCCYGATGGGTTGTCAATAGTATGTATATGTAGTCAATAGTTAAAAGCTGACAGAATTAGAGGTTCAGTGGCTCCAAATATTCCCAAAAGCRGGAAAAGCTCCGTGTAAATGCAACAAGTGGGTGTGGAACTCTGGCAATTCATCTTAGGAACAGAACTGCTGTGATTGTCGCTGTGGTTTTCACTGGCAGCAAAGAGCTGAGGGAAGTGGCTCTGCTTTGGGAGCTGAGTTAGGGACACAGGGACATAATTCAGCCCCGAGGAGCCTGACTAATTAATGCTGGGTAATAGACCATGGAAAGGCCTCCAGATGTGACTCATCCAAAGGGAGCCCAACAGAGCACCAATATTTTGCTTGGAACTGTTAAAAGAGAGCTCAGGAACACATTCCAAAGGGACAGGAATGGCGAACAAACGTGACCGAGGCTCAGATGGAGCAAACACAACTCCTCCAGGCTGGCCTTGGCCCCAGAGAGCCAGAGGAGCATCCTGACTTTGCAAACAGCACCAGAGGTCATCAGGGACAGGTTTAATGCTGCATCCAGGGAAGTGGGACCTGTTCCCAGGTCCCTGGGCTGGGCCCACGYGAGCGATGCCAGAGCCTGAATCACACAGACAACCTGATACATCATCAGTGCCTTTTATTTAATACACAGGAACCTCGCCTCTAAGCCCAAATTAATTGCACAGTAGTACATATGAGTCACTTAATTGTAATTGTTATTGCCTTAATTTCTACAATTACAGTGGGTAAACAACAGCGCTTCGTTTTCCAAGGGACGTGGCTCACGTTTGGAGCACATTTGCTCCTTTCTCACAGCAATTCGCTGGAATATTTACATTCTGCACATCCTCCCAGGCAGAGGATTTGGAAAAATGGGAGTGAGAACTTCTCCTTCAGCTGCAGCCACCTCCTGGGTGGGACACGGTGACAGAGTGACACCAGCCTGCCCTGCAAAGTGACAACTTCAGCTGTGGCTGAGGACGCAGWGCCAACAACACTTGCRCTCTCTTGCCTTCCTTTAGTGGCAGCACCCCCCAGAGCTGTTTATAAACCCACATTTACAGATTTTCCAGATTTTTTGACTTTGAATTGCAGGTGTGTATTGTGTAACTCTGGCCCTGTGCTGGTTGCAGTGGATGGTTGATGTCTCCTGCTGATGGAATGGGGCAGAGCCTTTCCATCTCCAGAGATGCATCACAGATCTATAAGAGRAGACTTCACCAATAACTTTAATTCCTCCACTCTCCCTTCGAGCTACAACCCCTTTAATTACAGGCCTGCAACATTTTTCAGTCGTTCTCACTTCCCAGCAAATAGTTTGGCTAATAGTGGCTGTATTGATGGGCCCATCCACCAGAGCAGGGAAAGAACCAAAGCTCACGGATTTAAAATGAATGGAGTGTTTACCTGTACATCATTTTAATGGATGGTGAAATTCATTCTCATGATAGACCCATAAATGTCACTTTCTGTCTGCCACAGCAAAATACTGGTGTAACAAATGGCATGCTGCATTAATACCCAACAAGAGGATGTTCAAAGCAGCTTGACTTGCATTACACACGCTAATAAAGGCTCAACCTGGGATTTTTATTCATTCTGTTGGCTCAGGGAGCAGCAGAAACACATGGGTGGAGGTACAGCAACAGGGAAGATGAGTGATATGAAATTAAATATAAACTAGTCTGGTTCCCAGAAATGAGATCCCTTTGTTGAGCTTGGGTTTATTCCAGGTGCTCCGGTAGAAACAATTTTKATTTCTTTTTTTCTTTTTTTCCCACAACCCTCTGTGAGTTTGCTCAGCTCCAAGAAAACCTTGGATAAGTTTTTTTTCATTCATCAATGGGAAGAGTCACATCCCTGAAATCCCGGTGTCCGAGGAGGCAGGGAAATCAAAGCCCTCCRGTGAGCATGAAAGAGGAATCAGGGCCCTTTGTTCTTTACATCCTGCTTTGCCCCCATCTCCCAGGACTGCAGCAGGTTTGGGACACCGTGGGCAGYGTGCAAACAGGAATCAGCAAAACACCCACAGCCTTTTGTTTCCCAGTACTTTCTACCCAGGAAAATCTTTTCCTTGGATGCCCTTCCCCTGGATTGGGAAGCAGAGACACAGAGCATTGTCCTCTCCTGGGCTCAGGGATGGGGTGGGGCAAACAGCGGGGAAACCCCCCCCAGCCCCTGCGCCAGTGCCCAGCTCTGTGTCTGTCCCTCTGCCTTTAAAAAGCTGCTGCCTCACAAATCCATACTAAGGGACTTCAGAGGGGTGAAACCAAAGGAATTTTTAGAATTAAAAATCGTTCTTTAGCAAAACCTCACAATCTCTGTAGTCCTGTAGAGATCAAGATCTTTCTTCACCTCCAAGTCATCCCCTAGGCCTTAACAGAGAATAATGTCACACATAAAGGATTGTAAAAATAGGTTCAAAACACAGAAAAAAAGGAGTATTTTTCTCTTTAGTTCCCCACAAGCAGCTCCTGTCCTGGTGTTTTGGATGTTCTTATCCCCCTGTGATGGAAAGGGCTGGATGTTTCATGAGCCACCAACAGTGCCACCACCACTTTGTGGCTGAGGAAGACARAAGCCCTGTGAAAGCTTTCCTGGAAGAGCCCTTTATCACCCCAGAAAGGCTTTGATCAAAGGTGCCCACCCAAGGAGAGCACTCCCAGTGTGCCAGCCAGCCTTTCCCTGGCAAGGCAGGTGAGAAATTGGGAATGAGGATGGATGAGAAACCCTGGATTGTGGGTGCCCAAACCAAGTGCAGGCTCTCCTGTTCCTCAGCAACAGGATCAGAGCCTGGGGGGATTCAACAGGACCTGAGTTGAATCATTTAACTCATAGAAAGCTTCCCCCTCTCATCCACTGCCAATTTGGTGTTATATTTTGGTTTCATCTTTATTCCCTTTGGCTTATTCCCAGCTCCCCTGCACCTAAACTCTCAGAGTGGAGCCCTCCTGCTTTTAAAAAATGCTGCAGCTCAGTTCCCCAAGCCCTGCTCAGCTCTGTCAGATCATTTAAATATTTAACTGAGCCTGGCTGGACTATTTGTTAATTAGAGCTCTCTGTGTTAGAGAAATGCTCCTTAATTTGCATCTTCCAATATAAATATCCCCTGGATACCAGCAGCTCAAAGCTGCAAACCCCTGCACGGGAAGAAGCTGTTGGGGACAGAGCAGAGTGGGATTCCCCTGCTTCCCAGTTCCCGGGATCAATGGCCATTTTCCTCAGCCTTGGCTCGGATCGGCCCCAAAGCATCCAAGAAGGCAGTGCCTGCTGYTCGGGCTTTGGATGGAGCTCAGGGTTTGGATTATCTCAGGTCTCCATCAGAAAGAGCATCCCTAATCTCTTGAGCACTGTCGTTGTACCAGGCCCTCGTGGAGATGCGATCTGAGCCCTTCTGTTTTCTCTTGCTGAGCTGTTGTAGGAACACATTTAAGGCAAATACCCTTGCTCCACTCTGATGGCCTCTCCAGCTTTGTGTGTTGAGGAGAGTGGTAATTCCACGGTGATATTTCAAGAAATCTCGCTGCCTCTCTGTGTTTAAGAGCTTTGAATTGCGAAGAGAAAGGGCAAGTATAATCTTCTTACATTATCATTAAAGGCATCAGCTAATCCTGCCGCAGAACGTGCGATCTGCTGATCGAAAGGGGAACGCTGCTGCTGCCTGGGAATGCACCTTGCCAGCTGATGAACACCTCTTCCCCCAGTTCCTCAAAAGCTTATCGGTGCCTGATAAACTCCACATCCCTGCCTCGTTAACGCACAATCCCCACCTGGCAAACGCTGTGTCCCTTTCTGTAAATATTTKCTTTTCCGCCGCTGTGTAAATCCAGCCGGTGTGGAAACAGCAAACCGGGACGTGGGAGCGCTGCAGATCGGGCAGGAGGAGGCACAGGCAGGAGGAGCACAGGCAGGAGGTGGCACAGGCAAGCGAGCAACGATCAAACCACCCAGGGTCGCACTCAGGCTTTTACATTTCGCTGCTGACTTGATCTGCTGCCTTAGGCAAAGCTCTTCCCTGCTCTCTGCTTCCAGTTCCACCCACCGGGAAAGTAAATATCGGTATATCCAGCTTTGTCCCGGTCCTTTTGAAAACAGAGGAGGTGAGATCTGGGGAGAAGCATCTGGGCTTTCAGCTGTGTGGCAGTGATCTCTGTTTCTTTCCAGGCAGGATGAGGGAAAGTCCAACTGTAGTCTCCTCAATTTGCAGAGATGGGACTCCCGTGCCAAATTCCCAGAGGAAAAGAGGGATGTGAGCAAGGTTTAAGAGCTCYTGGGCACTGGGATTTATGGAGAGAGGTGCCAGTTTGCTGACAGAACATCTTTTTCCCCCCCTTGATAAGTTTTTTGCCATTACAGGTGCAAATTGGTCAGATCTRCCTTGTTCCTGTGTGTTTCCAGTGTTGCCTCTACAGCCTCACTGCAAATTGGTTCTGCTGATAAATTCCCTTTTCCTTGTGTCCCAGGGCTTCCTACAGACATCAGCCATTCCCTGGGCCTCCAACACTCCGTGGCTTCAGAAAAGTGTTCCATGCCTTGGAGAGACTTTGCAGAAGGAAAACTCTGAGCCAAAATATTGTGGCTGAAATGGTACTGATAGAAACGGCGTTTCAGGTTGGGTTGTTGAAATCCAAGGCAAGAAATCCTGTAGAGCTGAGTGGGCTGGAGACAATAACAGGATTTAGTTCCAGGGAATGGATGTTTCACAGGTAGAAGGTTTGCACAAGCAAGATGAACCCAAATAGGCTATTTTTTTTCTAAGTATGGAGGAGCTGAAGCATCTAATTCATATGAGAAATACCCTCTGAAGAAGCCCAAGGCTGACAGGGAGCAGCAGTTGTGTGACAATGGCAAGGATTGCCCTGGACACGTGGCTTGACCATCACCAAGAGGAAAGAACAAACCACCTTGTGCCCCTGCTGTCAGCACCGTGAGCTTTGCAGCCAGCTGGCAGCAGGGGGGAAGTCTCTTAYTCTCACATTTATTTTCTGCCTTTCTCAGTGCATCTAAGTGATTGCAGCACTATTGGAAAACGAACAAAATTATTTTGGATTTCCCATTTCTTATCTCTTTTTTATTTTTTTCCCCCCCTTTCCCTTAATGACTTGCTTTTAGTTAATGAAACATCCTGCTTCTTAGGAAAGACAGGAATAGGCTGTGATTTCCAGCCAAATGTGTGTGTGTGTGTGTGCCAGTGCCTGTCAGCACAAAACCCTGTGCAGGTCTGGGCAGGGATTTGGGTGCAGGAGGCTGATGGCAGGAGCAGGACCTGAGATTCCACTCCTCTGGCTTTTTGTGTGTGGTCTGGAATTCAGATTTAGGGTTGACTTGTGGATCCGTGTGAGAGTGTCTATTACAGTCACTGACCTGGGTGGACTTTCCAGGAACTGGGCTCCAGAGAGGAAATCAAACTTTCTGAGCGTGGACTCCACTCCTCCATCTCCCGTTGGGTTGGACACAGATGATTCGGAGAATCCTGGCTGGAAAGTGGGCAAYRGTTGTGATTTAAAAAGAAAACCCYCTTTGTGAGCTTCCTTAAAAGCTGTTTTATCCCCTGTGTGGGGAGAAAAAGGGGAAGGATGCCTTTGAATAGCTGCTGTGCCTTGGAAACATCTTTAATATCCCTTTAAATATAAGCTACAGCCTATTCTAGATGATATGAACTGCTATTATATTAAAAAYGTAGCAGCAGTGTTTTATGAAGGGGAAACATTTTTAATGCCAAAGTAGTGCTATTTTAAAATGAGTTGCTTTTATGAAATGGATGAGGTGGTTTTATTTAAAAAAGACCATTTGGGAAGGAAAACTGGGGCTGTATTTCTGTCTTACAGCGTAAGGAAAGCTGCATTTTTTTTTTCCCCCACCTCTTTTTTGAAGAGAAGGGGCCAGAYGTGAATTTTAGGTCTGTTTAGGCTCTGTCTGCATACAAAAAAGTGCAGTTTTTTATGAAAGGTCTGGTATTAGCAGTGGTCAAAGGAAAGGTGTTTCTTTGGCCCAAATACAGACTGACTTTGTGGAAAACTGCCCTTGGGTAAAATTTGCATTTAGGATACTTATAAATTCTTCCCCTTTCGCTGTGTAGAAATTGCTGTGATAGCAAATACWGAATTTTAGCCACAGCCTTCTCCTCCCTGCCAAAGGTGTGCTGGAGGAGAGGACAGCACCAGCCCCCCTTGCCCGCAGTTTTGGGCACCTCCCGGAGAGGATTGGCAGCAGAAACCCTGGATAATTTGCTGAAGTGGGAAGGGAAGGCAAACTCATCATAATAGCTCCAAATGAGAAACCCTAAACCAACAACYGCCCCGAGAACAACAAATAACAGCTGCTTTTTTTGCAGGAGCATCAGTAGCCAATTTTCCCTGCCAGGAAGGAGGGCAGGGATGTGTTTCTCCAAGTGTGCYGCAGCTGCGGAGTCCCTCCCAGCACGGCTCCCACCAAGTCTCCAGAACAATGTGATGGATTGTGTGTGCATAATCAAAGGGATGCAGGATGCTRAGCCAGCCCAGCTGCTCCCAGGCCATAAAGGGCACCAACAGGCCCACCCCATAACCCACTGGTCACTCACCTRCACCGCTGTGGATGTGCTTGGGGATGTTACATCACATCTGTGCTCCCCGAGAGACAGGGCTGGGACTGTTCCAGCCAAAGAGAGTCTCCTGTGACCTGGGAGCACCCCACAGTGCCAGGCACGCTGCTCTCAGCCTGCTGAACTGATCCACAAYCCTGGCTTCTCACCTGTATCACCTCTGCAGTTTGTTTTCCCATTAAAAGCTCTTGTTCCTAGAATTATGTTATTTTCCACTCTGTGRTTCATTTCTCCGTGTGCTGCTTGCTCTCCCATAGTGAGCATCGCTGCTTCGTGCTTGTGGGCAGAGGGAAAAGCCTTGGGAATGCACCCTCCAGAGATCAGAACCAAGTTAAATGCCAGGAAAAGACTTTTTTTGAGTGCACTTGGCTGCGTGAAGTTGAGTGTGGCCATGGCTGTCGTGCAGAAGAGTGAGGCTGATCTGTGCTAACACAGAATGATTTTGAAAACAGACTGTGGGTGGCACAGGACCAAAGGCAAATTTAAACAGTGTTTCCAGGGGTGAAAATCCTCCTTTCCTAAATTACYGTCTTGGCTCCTCTTGGGGCCTGAGTGACTCGGTGTGTGTCCTAGAGGGAGGCTGCCAGAGTAGTAATGCTTTGGCAGTCCTGACTGACCTYAGGTGTTGCTTCCATGGCTCTGCCATTCATCCTAAGAAATTTGTGTTATTGAGTAGAGGGAGAAATCACCAGTCCTGTCACCCAACAGCACATCCCATGTAGGAACTCAGCGTCCCTGCCCATGTGGGTTTGAAACCAAGCACACTCACAGCTCTGCAGATCAACTGGTTGCAGGCAGAGTGTGCTTCAGGTTAAGTTTCTGTAATTGCTGCAGTTGAAAGGCAAAGGGAAAAAAAAACCCCTCAGTGGTGTTTGTTTTGTCTTTAATCATCCCCGTACAAAGGCAGCTCTCTGACTCCCTGGGGTTTGGCTGGGTGGTTTTTGCATATCTGAGAGATGCAGTGGTGGCTTCCCCCTTCCCTCTCCATTATTTATCTGTTCCTTTGTGCCAGGTCCAGCTTAAGTCGTGAGCGTTCTCTGGGCTGTGGTGATAATTATATTTATTCCTCTGAGATGGGTTTTCAAACAAGACAGGGGCCTTTGAGATCCCACTGTCTTTGGCCCTCCGATAGCTTTTGAACCGTTTGCGAATTTCCAACAGATTTCTCCAGCCTGTGTCAGTCTCAAAGAGAACTGGGTGAGAGTGTTATTTTTATTCCCCAAGGGGACTGGCAGAACCCTGTATTTCTATAGGCTCCATAAACACAGGGGGCAGAGAAAAGGATGTTAATCCTATATTTCTAAAGGGATTGTAAACACAGGTGGGAGAGAAAAGTGTTAATCCTATGTTTCTATAGGCTCCATAAACACGGGTGGGAGAGAAAAGTGTTAATCCTATATTTCTGTAGGCTCCATAAACACAGATGGGAGAGAAAAGAGTATTAAATCCTATATTTCTATAGTCTCCATAAACACAGGTGGGAGAGAAGAGTGTCAATCCCTCTGCTGGGGCCTGCAGGGTAAGGTCACCCTTCTAAGAAACCAGGATCTGTGTGGGAGATTGCAAAAGTCCCAGGAACAGGAAGAGCTGCTTTGTGCCTAAACTTCCATCCACTTCCACGGGAAATTCAGACTTCTGTGGTTCCACCACCCACAGGGTGACCTGAGTGTTAAACCTCACATATTTAGCTTTTATTTTATCACGCTGTTCCTTCCACTGTTTCAGCARTGACTGACATCTCTCACAGCGTTTGCTTTCCCCTCCCCTGGGAGAGGAGCATCTGAGGACTGGCAGCAGGATGAAATATCCGTGTTTGGGGCTAGGACAGGGAGGGTGACGTGTGAGGAACACACCTCGTGTCTGGCGTTTTGGGAAGSGCAGAACGCCCCAGCCCTTCCCTTCCCGGAGACAGGGATGCTCTTTGGGTCCATAATTCCAGTCAATGATTTCCTGTCCCTGCCATCCAAATGAGCTGGCCCAGCACCTCCCCTCCCGGGGGCTGGCACGGATGACCTCATGTCTGGGAGAGCACAGGGCACCCTGTCCTCTGCCTCCAGCGGGGACAAATCCACTCCCTGTGTGTTCTGAGATCTGATTTTCAGTTGCTGCTCTGTACTGAGCATCTTCATCCAAGAAAAAGACGTGCAAAGCCTTCTGTGCCCAGTTTTCAAGGGATTTCCTGCGTGAGAAAAAGGTAAGTTCTGGGTAAAGAACAATTACATGTAAACACTTTGTGTGCTTTAAAAGGAACATTTTKTTCCTTTCCTCCCTTAAAAAATCCTGGGTGGAAGCTCCTTTGGTGAGCTGTCTCCTTCACCACCCTTCAGCACGTTCTGAGGGACAAAAGGCCTCTCTGGTGAGCTGGGAAGGGACCTGCAGCCTTCCCCCTCCACCAGTCCTGTGGCACGGGGACAGCCATTGCTCTTCTCTGTCAAAAGCCCTAATTCCTAATTTAGGAGGCAATTCTGGAGCAAATTAGTGCGCCTTGCAGATGGAATTAGAGTCTGTGTGATGATTTGGAAAATACAATCAATTTACTCCAATTGTTTGCACATGTCAGATCTTCCAATAATGAAGAATTTACTCCTCGTGCGTGAATACCAACAATGAGCCATCAGCGAGGGCGTGGGACAAACAGCAGTGCCGAGGTGTGGGGGGCTCCTTTGGAACCTCAGGGAGGAGGTTCCCAGGTCAGCGAGGAGGTTCCCAGGTCAGGGAGGAGGTTCGCAGGTCCAAACTCGCAAACCCTGCCCTGTGCAAGGCTGCAGGTAGAGGAGGGTGACTCCTCCCAGTCAGGGATGTCCCTCCCCTGTCCAAATTGATGTGGGAGAAGGGGGAAGGACTCCCAGTCCTGCTGCTACAGCAGGGGAGGAGAATCCAGCCGGGGTCAGGGTGGCACTGCCTCTGCAAGGGACACCACGTCCTTGCCCTGCCCCTGAGCTGGGCTCTCACAGCGTGGTGGAACGGCCCTGTTCCCCAGCCAGGGGCTTTTCCACAGMTCCTAGGCTCCCTGAGGATTTGCTCTGGTTCTGGAGCTCCTAGAAAGTGCCACTGTGCCTCTTTGGAGACATCCCACCCGGGACTTTGCTGCGAGCGTTATTAACAGTGTGGGTGGGATTTCTCTGCTGCAGTAAGGCATCCTTTGGGATTCTGCCCCGTGAGGAAGCCAGGCTGGATCTACAGCTGGTTCCGAGAGCTCTGGACCATTCCTCAACGTGGTGATTTACACCAGCAGAGTGTGTCCAGTGCATCTCTTCCAGAGCTCCTCCAGACTATCCCTTTGTTCCACATCCACGCACAGCTCATTAGAGGGTACTTGGGGAGTGATTGTTGCTCTAATTCTCAATTTCTGGTCCTTTCACGGCCTGATCTAAATAGCTTTTTGGAAAGGCAGCAATATGCATATTTCATGTCATTCAGTTCAATATCTGTTTAATTGTGAACGCCCTCAGTGAGGTTTTGAGGAGCTGCTTCAGTGAATCACTTGAGCTGACAAACAGGGGAACTTCATCAGGCTCCTGCTCCTCTCCCTCTTCCCTCAGAATTCAGCTCTTTTGCCTGGGTCTGGGAGCAAAACTCTGGCAGCCACACCACCTGATTTCTTCCCAGCAGAGTTTTTGGACTTGGGGCAGTTTCTAGGGAAAGRCCACTCCCAGGAAAAGGTTCCCTTTACTCCCCAGGATGCCCGCTGGAAAAGTTGACTGCTTTAGCAGGATGCAGGAGCACCTCTGTGCTGGATCCAGGTAGGAGATTCCTGTGGCTGTAAATTCCTTAGGCATGCAGATGTTTAAGCATATGTATCCTATCCCCAGCCTTAATGCTGGGGGAAATGCATGAGATGGTAAAACCTACATTATCTGGGATTTAGGATGTTTGCTTTGCAGAACAASGGATTAGAGAATAGAAAGCTGAAATGACCATCTGTCTGCAGAAAAAGGATCCTGTGAATTCAAATTTCCATGGTCATTTTCCCTAATCTGCTTGACTTCATTTGATATCTTCTATCAGAGCCGACGTCCCTGTGYCCCGAACAGCGACAGAGTTCATTTCCCACAAAAGTTTTCTGCTACTTTTGTCTTTCTCCGAGGAGCTGTGGGGTATCCGTGGAAACCATTTATCTATCTGTTGCTTTTGAGTTTCCCATTGTTGGCAGCCCATCATTTTAGGGCTTCCAGCACCTTCTATCCCCGAAGAATGAGAGCTGGGTTTGTGTTGCTTCTACATCTAGAATTGCAATGCAGCTCCCTGTGGGGTGGGATGACTCACACTGTTGGACCCTATCACTGCACAGGAGTTTAGTCACCAGTTCTGGGTGTTTATACACCAGCACCGTCAATTTTTGCCACGTGACTGTGAATCTGATGGTATTTGATGTTTCCTGCAGAGCCCCTGCTCCTGGAAATGCAGGAACCTTGAGGTTTTGGGTTTAAAAAACCTTCTAGGCCTTGTGGCTATAGAGGAGAAATCAGGGAGYGTGTTTAAAGTGCAGCCTGTGGATTCACAACCCAGAGAGCTTAAAGCCCCARGTTTATTAATTTTAAATCTCATTATCTTTAAGAGCAAATTATAATTTCCTTAAAATAGCAGAGTCATAATACCTGCAAAGAGGCAGCAGATCCTTGGCTCTGTGGTGGGGCTGTGCACCGGGAGGTGCAGAAGCCTCTCCTGACACGACTGATGGAGAGATGCTCAGAGCCCGAAGGAAATAAAGTTCTTTCCTTTGTTTYTAAACCTTTCCTCRCTCCCATTCTTGGTGGATTTAGCTCTGAAGGCAGAGASCGTGCCTGGCAGACCTCGATTCTGKGTYTCTTCAGCAAGAYAAAGAGGTTTGCTGGGCGCTGCTCAGCTCTGCCGGAAAGGTTTGTAGCRGTGCTGGCATTAGCATGTGCTCCCCAGGGGCTCCCAGGTGCCTTTGGAGTGAAACACCGAATAGATTGGGGTCCTCGCCCCCATGCAGCAGCAGAGGAGMCGGAGATTTATTTATTTTTTCCTGTGTTCTGCCTTTCCTCCTTTCCTTCTCCTTTAGCATTTCCTTGTTTACAGCAAGGTGAGTCGTATTTACAGCGCCRGGGAATTCGTCAGGAGCCGCATTCCGCCCGTCATCTGTTCCTTCCCCGTTCCAGAAAGCAATTAGCAGGCCGAGCATGCGAGCAGCAAACTGTGCTGGAAGGGGCTGCTCACCCGAGTGTGCCGAGCAGAGCTGCTCCTGGCAGAGCTGGGAGCTCTGACAGCTCCGCCGCCGGAGCTGCCCTGCCCTGGCGGGGGCGGAACACAGATCCAACAGCTTTAGGCTGCTTGGGGAGGCTGTTTTGGGGCTGATAATGGCAATTAGGGGCAGATATTACACAGCTTGGTATTCCCTTTTTCAGTAGAAGCTGGTGAGGTATGCATCAGGCTCTTTGTGGTGTTCTGAGCTGTTTTAAACTTAGAATGAAGGAAATAAACTTTAGGGCTCACTTCTGCTGAGATGCAGCCTGGGCTCAGATGAGTGTGTGACTGGGRGTTTAGGCAGGGGAGAGCTGAAAGATGTAGGATAACAGGGTAGTATTTCATAGACATTTTAAAAGTCATCTCCAAATATGAGTTAATATTTTACTTCGTTTGCATGGGATGTTTTAGTGCCCTTGGAGTACTGTACCGAGTTTGGATGCTGRATTCAATCAGGGAAGGGTGAAGCAGAGGGATTTGAGTCTGCTTTAAGTGCAAATGTCTGTGCAAACTTCAGTGTGGAGCTGCTACAGACTTTTCCATTATTTATGCATTGGGTGTCTTGCTCTAGGGATGAACTTGGTATCTCCAAAGCTCAGCCTTTCCTTTATCCATGTCCCGAACCAGCAGGTGCTGTCTGACCCCCACGGTGAGGGATCTGAAGGAAAAGGAGAGACCATCCTCTATCCCAGGCTTTTGGTTGTTTCCCAGCATTTCCCTTCCCTCCCAGGTTTATGTGAGCAGTTTGCCTGAAAAGCAGGCCCRCTTCACCCAGCCTTGCATGCAGCCAGCTCCCCATGAAATAATAATCACACCATTTAGGAAATGAAACCCGCGAGTGTCGCCCGAGGGCAGGCAGGCCCCGGGAAGGCAGAGCTGGGAGTGTTCATTCGGAGCAAGGAAGCAGCAGAGGATGGAGCTGAGTGCCAGTGACAGCCCCTGAGCTTGATGCTTCCTGACGGGCACTGGCTGCTCCCTCCATCAGCTGATGCCTCCGGGAATCCATCCCACCTGGGGCCAGGCTGTGAAGGTGAGGGAAGGTTCGGCTCGGAACAGCCAGGGCACCGCTGGCCCCCGTGTGTGCACCTTTGTGTGTGCATGCAGAGCTTGGGAAGGATTCCCAGGAGTGGCTGTGGGCAAAAGCCCCCTTTGGTTCATCCAGATGTGTTTCTGGAAGTGGTTTGCCCAGTGGGAAAGATGCTGAGCGTCACACAGATGAGAAACGATCGTCCTTTCCGGGCCGTTTCCTGCACTTGCTCCTTTCATCGCAAGGGAAAAAACGTTACTCCTGTCCTGTCTGTTTGTTTCTCAGCTGCTGGTGGAGGATGCTTGTGTGTATCAGGACTAATCAGGGTGATACTTAATTTACCTGAACAGACATGAGCTGCTGGACTGTCACAAGAACAAACCGCGGTGTCTGGGTGCTGCACTTGGCAGGCCTGAAGGGAAGCGTCGCGACCAGCCCGGCTCTGAGCGAGCCCTGCTGATTTGATTCCCTGTCTTGTGCTGGCATTGAACAGCTGCATTTCTTGGAACAGAGAGGGGAGGGGGAACTGGGTCRGCATCGAACACGGCGTTCAGCTGGCCACTTGCAAGTTTATTTAGTTGCAGGCGCACTTCGGGCCGGTTTGGGAACATCCTCTGCRCGAGGGCAGCGCTGTACCCCGAGCGAGACCTCGGCCCTCATCCCTGCCTGTGCGAGAGGCACCACAGCAGCTGAGCAAAAGGSCTTTGAGATCCAGCCACAAAGTGGTGATTTAGGAGTGAAATGTTGGTTGTTTTTGCAATAGTGCCTTCCTTTGAAACGACGGGCTCAGCTCCCTGGCAGGGGCTGCTGCTGGCTGCCAGTGCCTCCCCAGCCCTCACATCCATGGCCAGAAGTGCTCTCGGTGCTGGAGCAGCCAAACTGCAGATCCCAGGTCTGTGTTCCTGCAGGAGCAGAGCCCAGGTCAGTGTTCCTRCAGGAGCAGAGCCCAGGTCAGTGCTCCTGCAGGAGCAGAGCACGTTGGTGTGTCTGTGCTCATGGCCAAATGCTGAGCCTGTTCCTGCCTGTGCCTGTGTCACCAGTGAGTGCTGTGAATGAGATTGCTCCCTGTGCTCCTGCAGCACTGCAGTCCTTGGGGTTGCAGCCAGGCTTTGGGGGGGKTTTTCTCCCTGCAAGGACTCGGGCAGTCCCTCCCCTGGAGCGTGGTCTGGTCACAGAGGGAGCACGACGTTATCTCACTTTTGGCTGGAGGTTTGTCTCTCTTTCTAGACAAGAATGAGTAGCTGGGAGACAAGAAAAAAGAGGAAARGATTGTCAATAATTAGAAAATCAGAGGATTATAGAATGGTTTAGGTTGGAAGGCACCTTGAAGTCCATCTCATTCCAACCCCCTTGCCATGGACAGGGACACCTTCCACTATCCCAGAGTGCTCAAAGCCCCATCCAGCCTGGCCTGGAACACTTCCAGGGATGGGGCAGCCACAACAGCTTAACAAATGTTACATTTCTGTATATGAAAAGGCTCTTTGGTAAGCTGGTAGCCATTTAAACAGCTCTCTTAATATAGTGCAGTGTCTCCGAAAGGCCAGCAGTGGATTTGCAGCACCTGAGATGGATGAGATCGCTCCTCTGCTTTCACCAGGAACAATTTATTTACAGGGTGAGGCTGTCAGACCTGCACGAACGCTGCCAAAGCTGGCAGGGCTGCAGGATAAGCTTTTGTTGGGTTTATATTTCCAGCTCCTTCAGCCAAAGCAGCCCTGCTTGAGCCACRGCTTTGTTCTGAGGAGAATGAGGTGGTCAAAAGACAGATCCTGTTCTCTCTTGCCAGCTCGTCGTGCCTGGTGCCTCCTGTGTTTGGCACCGTGCTGTGTGGGATGGCTTGGAGCGGGAATGAGAACTGCAAAGGTGTTGTTGCTCGTACCTCCATGGAGAATCAAAGCCTGATTTTTCTCTTTAGCTGGGAATTAGCTGGGGGAGTGACTCACTCTGCTGTTGAAGCAGCTAATGCTGCCTGCAGAATTATCCTGGCCGCTGCAGCTTGGACTCCCCACTCACTCTGTTCCAGTTACTCTTGGCCATATTAAAAATTTGTAATTGTAGTTGTTTTTCCTTTGCTGCTTGCTTATCTGGTGAGGTGATCAACCAGAGAGATGGGAGGATCCACTGGGAAAAGTCAGGGGCTTCATGGCATTGCCAGAATGCCAGAGCTCAACCCGGCCTAGCTTGTGGCATCCTTTTTTCACCAGGAGAGATCAAACGCCACGAGCTTTGGATGTGCTGTTCGTAGCAGATTAATGCTTCTGTTCCGCTGGAGCCTATGGCTCAGAAATAATGACCTGGTGAGAGGCACATCAAAACAGTCCATAGAAAGGTCATGATAACAATTACAGGAGTGTAATAAAAGCAATTAAGTATTCACAGCAGCTTATTCCTCGGTAAGGGTGGAGATAGCCCGTTTCAGGGGGGAGCAGAGGTCACGCGGCAGAAAGGTGCTGAGCATATTTGATGTGGCAGGTGATGAATTCCCTGACTTGAGCAGGGTGAGTGTCCTCCTCATCCATGTTCRGGGCTGTGCAGGAGCAGGGATCAGCACAGATTACGGAGAAGCCTTCCCTAACACCTGCTCTGAAGGCTGTGAGGCAAAAAGCTGCAGGACTTTTTGTGCTGTGGAGCGAGAATTTGCACCAAATCCCAGAGATCCTTTGGGGAGAGGGAGCAGCAGCGGGATGCAGGAGCCTCCAGCATCCTTGGTGGGGAGATGCACATCCTCTGTGGCTTCAGCATCCCATTCCTGGGCTGAATCCAGTGGGATGGGAGCATTCCTCACACCACAGGCTTGATCTGCCGCGCTGCAGGCTCGTTCCTTCATCTCTGCCAAAGGGTTTGTAGCCCGCATCCTCTGCTGTGCAAAGGCAACRTTTTGCTGCCAAGGTGATGGTGTAACTGAGATTGAAGGCCTGTATGTGTGCAAAACCCTGCAGTGCTTGAAATGGAAGTAGAAGCAGTTGTCCTCAATCTGCTTTTTCTTTCTTTGTACGATTCACAAGGGGAAATTCTGCGCCTTGAAAAGAAAACGTGCAGCCCGTGCCAAAGGTAAATGGTGCAACACTTCTGGGTGCAGTAAGGGTGTTTTCAGGGCAGGATTGATCCCCGAGTGCTGGTTGAGTGGGTGTGCACAGCCCATCACCTTTATCACTGACAACGCTGCTGCTCTAAGTGCCTGGCGTTCGGATCAGCAGCAGAGCTGGAAATAGGACCCCGGCGCCTTGGCGCTCAATCTCCCGCTAATCACAGCTCCGGAGGTGCACGAAGCCTTTCTCCAATCTCCTCTGGTGCTGCCCAGGGCTGGGAGGCACAGCTTGGAGCGGAGATAGGGAAGGAGAGCTGTYAGCGCTGTCTGGGGCTGGAGATTCTCCTCGCGCTGCTCCTCTGGGATGCTGTGGAGATGTTGGATGCTCCTGCGGAGCTGGAGGGACTGGAGCTCCACTCCCTGCTATTAACCCTCGGCTGCTTTATTTACTTGTCTCCAAAAGCAGCCTGCTGGCTCCCTTCTCGTCGTGGCTGCTGGTGGGATTTTTGTTTAGCAGCATTTTCACCTTTGTCGCCGAAGCTGGGTGAGAGGAAGTGTAATTAAAGTTTGCTCAGACAAAGGCGCTCGGTGACGAGATGCAGTGTTGCTGAATCCACAAGGGGCACAATTAGCTGATAAGAGTAAACTAATTGTTATTCATATTAAATTAGGGCACAGGTGATTTGGAAAATCTACAGACACTCCCATATGCTTTGCAATTTTGCATTGCAGATTATGGTTTTATAAGGCCCTTCTGGGATTCGGATTATAGAGGCAAAGTGTGGAGCTGTATCTAAACCGAACATACTCTTTCCTGATTAACTACATGACAAAAACATAAATGTGCACATCAGAGGATTTATCACTGTTTGTACACTAAATTTTCTTTTCCAGGCACGAACACGACATTTCTTTTTCACGTATCCAAGTGGTTCTGTTTAGTGGCAGCTGGGTAAACCCAGGCGAGGCGACGTGATTCCCATGTTGTCACATAACAGTCGGGAGCTGGAGGTTGATGGCAGGGAATGGGGACGTGGCAGGGACACGGCTGCCACAGGAGCTGCTGAGATATTTGCTGCTGGTTCTCTCGTGCTGTGCTCTCGTGGTCTGTGGATATTTGCAGGCGAGAGGCAGCAGGGCTGTGCTCACCCCAGCRGGATGAGGTGAGGCCGCAAAGAAGTTTTTTCACGCTGCCTGGGAATGCCAGGCTGCCGGAGCTTTTGGAGCAATTCTGTATCAGGCTCTGTTGGTTTAAAACATCTCTGAGATGAATATTTATAAAYGGGACACGAAAAAAGAATCTAAATTGCTTGTGTGATCTTGGGACGTGAGATATTATGATTATTTATGCGCTTCTATGTCTCGCTTTATCAGTTCATTGTGTTGCAATCCCAGAGTGTCACAAGCTGCTCTTSAAGGAGGTTCTCTCTCAGTAAGAGCCAAAACTGCCTGGAGAAGCAGTGGCAGAAAATGTGGGGACAGCAGAGCAGGAAATGGGGCAGAGGACGTGCCAACGGCTCAGCTGAAGTATTAAGGCAGAGAGAGATGAGGCTTGGATCTCCTGCTGAGCCTCCAACCCCTAAAAACAAAGGGCCTGTGACTTTTGTCACCTGGAAGTCCCCATTGGGGGTKGTCCCACTTCCCACCCCCAGACACCCAGCAGTAATTCCAGCATGTGTTGGCTTCCTCTCCTCCCTGCTGGTCTCAAGCTGTGGCATCCAGCAAAGACAAGAGTTCCTGRCCTGTGKGGTGGGTGAGGGGAGGGTTTGGAAATGGAGCTTAATTACACAGCAGTGTGGAGAGAGCTGGACTGCTGCTGGAGTTTGTTTGCTGAGAGGGTGCTTCCCAATAAATTAAACCCCTCAGAGAACGGTTTGGATGTTGGATTTAGCACCGTCTGGGCTGCTCTGGTCTCTGAGCAATCTCCGCCTTGGATCCCAGCCAGGATAACGATCGGGGAAAGGCTGGAGCTGGACAAGGAGTCTGGGGGTTACTGAATCACTCCTGCCAGCTCCCAGCGATGTGTTAAACCATTTCCTTTTGGATGTTCCCCTGAGTTCAGCTCACCTGTGATGGGTTTTAAGCCCATGAAGAGTTTCTTCCAGGAGGTGGAGGAGCACCTCTGTCCATGGGGAGCTCCGTGCAAAGCTCTCATTTCCCGGGCTCTCTCTCCAGGGCAGAGAAGAGGGGGCTTGTGCTAGTCTGTGGGGGTCTTTACTGGAGGAAATCCCAGTGGAAAAACGCCAGGTTGGGGCTTAATGGAAGGTGAGAGCACCACCTGCTGATCCAGCACCACAGCTCTGCTGGTCTCCTCCGCCTCTGACCTGCTCCTAAATGTGCTGTGCTCGTGCTGAGGAGCATCCTGAGGGCTGTACCCACAGATCAGGGAATATAAACACCCTCCATCCACCTCCAGAGCCTTGAAGGGGTGAACAGCTCCTCCCTGCTRCCAGGGAAGAAAGTATCTCCCTGTSTTCAAGGTGGAKAGGAAAACCTGTTGGTCTCTGGCCCTTGGTGAGTGACAACCAGGACAGCAGGTGCTGGAGGAGGATCTTTTTGCCCAGGAGGCAAATGACAACCCAAGCAGGAGCAAGGATCTGTTCCAGAGAGTGGGATGGACTGTGGTGATTGAAGGGAGCACCACAAACAGTGGGTTGAAGGGTTGGTTGGATGGAGGCTTAACACAATTTGTTGTTTGATTTCTGGCCATGAGCACCTGCAGCTACTGAGGGAAGAAGAGGAATGGCTTTAATTTGGCAAAGTGGCCAGACTTTGACATTTTTTTTCCTCCCCAGCCTCTCCCACACCCTCTGGTCCCTCTCACCTGCATAACAAGGTGAGTGGGACCACCGAGTGAGGTTCTCCCTTCCCAGGGTCAGGGTTGGGTCTAAGGAGCTCAGGCTTGGCATTTCAACAACCGGCCAATCCCATTCCTCATCCCATTTCTGCAGGCAGTCGTATCCCAAGTCTGGCACCACAAGGCGATGATAACCTGGAGCTCAGCCTGGAGCTGAGGGAAAAGGCAAGGTAATTCCCACGTTCAGGAAAACGAGACAGCGCTGCTGGAGGAGGTGCAGCTGAGGCTGGGGCAGCAGGAGAGGCTGACAGCCAGGTTAGATGGGAACAGGGATCTCTCCAACCCCCGGGTTGCTCCCAGCAGCCCAGCCCCGTGTTTGTGTGCTCTGCTGAAACATATCCTGCTATTTCCTGAGGATTTGCCCTYGTGCTGTTCCCTCTGCCCCGGCAGCCTCAGCTAATGAGGTGGTTGTTCACCCGGAGAGAGGCACCGCTCACATCCGCGCCTGGCTCCGAGCACGGATCCTCCGGCACTGCCAGATGGCAGGGACTGGGGAGAGGGGAAAGGGAGCTGCAGCTCTGCTTCCTCCCGGGGAAAAAGCCTGGTGGGAGCCTGTCTGCCCCGATTCTGCTGCTGCCTGGCCGTGGAGCCAGGAAGGGCGAGGCAGAGTGRGGTCAAGGAGTGAGCCCCGAACCCCCACAGGGTGTGGGGCTGGGAGAGGCTCCTTTAGGTTTTCAGCGCCTCCAGCCCCGTGGTAACAAACCTTACATAAACCGAGCCGGAAGCACGGCATTAATATTTAAAAAAATGGCATTTAAGGTATTGAATGTATGCCGTGTTCCCCGGCAGAGTGTCTCCGTGCCTGCGTGTGCGTGCGCGCGCTCCGGGCTTTGTTTTCCYTTCACAGTGGATTGTTGTGTGTATGTGTTTTACTCGGGGTGTTTTGTGCTATAATAAGCAGGGGGAGGGAGCAGGGAAATGCTGCTCTGTTTGTACACGCTGCTGTCAACAGCRATGCTGCCTCTTTCAGATTCGCATCCTCTGTGAAGCTCCCTGGATCCAGGCATCGCCCCCCTTCACCCCAGGATCCCGCGGGAGCAGTGGCCGAGCGTCTCCTCCCGTGCCCCTCTTGCTGGCCCTCTCCCGGAATTCGGCCCTGGGGAAGCTGGCACACCCCCACCCGGCGTGCAGACGAGTGGGTATGTTAAGGTTCAAAGGGACAGACCTTGGGAGATGTCAGAGCAGAGTCTCTGCACGGTTGTTCTGCTGCTCTGATCACCCAAAGCAGCTCTGAGCGCGTCACTCCGTAATTTCCATCCAGAGGGATGGAGCAATGCCTCTCCATGTGTGTCTGTGTCCCTCCTGAGCTTCCTTGATACTTTTCCCACCTTTGTGAGTCTCCGGGGACTGRTGCAGGGCTTAGCCTGACACGTTACTGCTCACCCATAATTTTTATCAGTCTCAGGCGCAGCACGTCTCCTTCCCCTCCTCCCCGAATTTTTATGTGTTTAGGTTTTGTGGCAGGAGCATTTTTACGTCTCTTCTCTTTTTTTTCCCGTCACACCCAGCCCTGAAACAGTCCGTGAATGTGCCCTTTTCTTATTCTGATATAGGCCTCAAGGGACAGATCCTTCCTATCCATCTCCTGCATGCCATAACAGCAGGTAGCTCGGGACAYGCTGGAAAAGCACTGGGTCTGGAGCTACCCTTTTGATATAAGTGGACATTATGCATTTTTAATAGACACAGAGCTCAGTGAAACCCTTAGTACTAGCTGAGTTGGCACAAAATTCCCAGGCAAGTAGTCTTTGGAGCTGATCTGTCCCCAGGTACCTTGCAGAAAATGAGACCAAGGACAAGAAAAGGCCACTTTCCCTTTGATTGCAGGAGCTGCCGTGGTTTGCAGAGGAGGTGGCTGAGCAGGAGCTGCCTGGCTGTGCATGAAGGACTCTGGAATTGGCAGTCCTTGTTCATCCTGTTCTTCCTCAGAGTAGGTGCAGCTTGTGAGGAAAGGCTGTTTAAAGCTCCTTCCTTGAGCATCGCTGTGGACAGTCCTTCAGCATGGCCTGGAGGCATCATCTCCCTGCTTTGTCCAGCACAGGCTTTGCCAGGCTCAGCAAAGCCCATTTCCACCTGAGGCAGTGCAGTGGAGTCCTCCAGCTTGCTCCACTTCAAGGAGGAAGGAGTGTGGGAGCCCTGTCCCTGCGGTGACGCAGCTGGGGTTTGTCAGTGTGCCTCCACGGCTGAGCATTTGTGGGAAATACCTGGATTTCCAAACCACACAGCAGAAATCTCTGCTCCCTCGAGGTGCACAAGTTAAAACTGGGGTCTGAATGCTGTAGGCTCAGAACAGAAAGTCCAGTGAAAACCGTGGGAATCCCTGGTGAAGACCACTGAGGTTGCTCCACACGATGGATCTCAGATCCCCGAGCACAGAASCTTTCCCCAGTAACCAGAGTGTTGTGTTTTTCCTTTGTTCTTCCATTTTTGGTAAAGCATAAGTGAATCTGTCTATACCTACACGTTTCCATGGCACTGTAACCTCACAGAGAGGGAATAACAGGGGAGTACCTGTGGATCCGTGCACGACCACTGTGGACCAGGAAGAGATGGAGCACATGGAGGGGTTGACACGGTTGGAAGCAGCTCAGGGCAGGTGAAGGGTGCCTCAGCCCCGGGCTCAGCTGTGACTTTGGGCTCAGGTTAAACTGCCCAGCTGTGCACGAGGCGTTTGGAGGCACACTCAGTGTGGTGTTCAGCCATCTGCAGAAATCATCTGCTGCTGAGCATGAGTCAGCCTGCCCGGGTCAGCTGTTTAAGGGCAGCATCAGGGGATAAGACCTTTCCTCTCTGTGCCCCTTCGAGCCCTGCYTCCTCCAAGTGGTCCCTAAGGAGGAAGGGAGCATCCCCATGGTCCTGCTGCATGGGCAGAGGTCACACAAGGGTCCCGYGTGCCTGCTGGGCTGGGAGCAGTTGTCACAGATTAGGGGCAGCCCTAGTCACATCCAGAGCCTTCCCTTCCCGTGGGAAATCACATTCCTGCTGCCCTTTGCTCTGTGCCAGGCCCCTTGTTCAGCCCCCAGGGTGGACGAGGKGGTATTTGGTTGGGCTGGGCCGTGGGAGGACATGGTGCTGCACGGAAGGGGAGYGGGATGGGACGCAGTGAGTGTTACCCACTGCTCCCCAAGCCCGGGTGGGCTCAGCTGGGAGCCCTCAGTCCGGGCATGGACAGGGAGGAGCGGAGGGTGCTCTGCCGGAGTGCTGCAAGCGGAGCAGAGCTGTGCCTGCCATCCCGGGGGCCGGAGGCGATCCTCGGTCGCTGCTTCCTCCGAGCGGTGCTGCTCCCCCTGTCCAGCCAGACCCTTCCCCAGCCCTCCCCATCCCCATCCTCATCCCCATCTCCGTGCTCCCGCTGCGCCCGTGGCCGCGCACTCGGGGGGTGATGCCGCGGCGAGGGAGCAGAGCAGGAACCAATTCCTTCAGGGGCCATCTGGGAGCCTTGCCCGGCTTTTCCTCCTGTCGCAGGGAGAAGTGCCCCTGCCGGAGCGGGATGGATTGGTACAGACCATTAGCAGCACAGGTCCTCCTCTGGCAGGGGAGGCTGTCGGCGCTGCTCTGGATACAAAGCAGCCACGCTCTGGCTCCTTCCTCCTGCATCCCGCTGGCCTCCTCCTCCTCCTCCTCCTCCTCCTCCTCCCTGCCTGCTCGCTCCCTCCCTCTCTCCCTCTTTCTTTCCCCACGCCACGCTGCAGAAGGCAGACCTGGGAGCCGCGGAGGCAAAGCGGGAGGAAGGAGCTCTCCGGGGCTGTTCCTTTTGGAAGTGAAGCAGAGGCAGGGAGGCGATGAAGGAGCGTCGTGGTTGCTGCCTGGATTAAGAAAGAAAACATTAAAAAAAAAAAAAAACAACCCCACCACAAAGCCGGACCCAAGAAACGAGGAGAAAGGGAGGGGAGAAGGAGGCGGAGGTTGCCGGGGGAGCCCGCTCCGATGGGCGAAGAGCCGCTTTGAATCGCGCCTCTGTTCCCAGGGATYAAAGCATGAATGGGAGCAGCTTCCCGGCCGCGATGGAGAGCGAAGGCGGCTCAGGCTGTGGGAAGAAGGTAACTCTTGCCTCTCGCAGGCGCTGCATGGCCGAGCTGAGCAGGACAGAGATCCTTTATGCCCAGGGCTGCGTGTGTGGATGCGTGGATGCAGTGGGGAGGAAGCAGGGGAGACTCCGAGCGGTTTTTCCTACCCCTCCCGGCGTCTTTAAAGGATGCGGAGTGGGTCCCGGGGGCTGCAGTGCTGGAGATCCCTTTGCCCCCGCTCTGCCTGAGGACACGGAGCCGCTTTCCCTGGGGAGGCTGGCTGGGTTATGGGGAATGCGCCCGTGTCTCGCCTCCAGGAGCTCCGCGCTCCCAGCCCTGCCCTCCCAGCCCTGCTCCTGCCCCGGGGCTCCCAGCGAGCTCTGGGGGACCACAGTGGCCCTGCCACCCTCCCGAGCATCCGTGCGGAATTAGGGGAGGGAGGGGAGAGGCCACCCAGAGTTGCTTTTCCCTTCCCGCGTTCATCCTCTGCCTTTTCTTCGCGGCAGAAAGGGATGGGATTTGGGAGGAGGGGGAACTGAAATCCCTTTCATTCGTGCCAGCAGCGGCGAGAGCCAACTTTGAGGCTGCTTAAAGGGAAAAGCTTCCCAAGTGCTGTCTTTTGGGGGGAACAGGAGATGGCTGGGCGATGCTTTGAGGAGGGATCTCTGTGTTGTGTTATGGAGTGGGAGTGGGTGGGGATGAAAAAYAGTGATATGAGGGAGCAAGTCCGTGGTGATCAATGGAGCTGCCCACAAATGATGCTTTCCTCTCCCTGCTGGGCCTCTCTCTGACTCAGTTCCTGGGTCTCTGAGCGTGAAACTCCACATTTCTCTCAGTCAGAGCAGAAAGCACAACTTCCAATAGTGCTGGGAGGTGTCTTAGCCCGGATGTTTGGGAAAGCACCGAGGAGAGCCTGATGTTTACAGCTGTGGAGCCCCATCCAGTTATTCCCAGCGGGCAGAGGTCCTGCCTGGCCATCCCTCACTATCTTTGGCAGGATCTTGCTGCTGCAATATCCATTTGCTCTGTGCTGTCTGTCACATCCCCTTCCTCCCCTTGCCTTCGGGGGCTTCCTGACGGCTCCTGGCATGGGGTTAGGAAGCATTTGCTTTGATTCCTTAAATAATGACGTGTCACAGAAGTCCCCACTTGCGTGCACACSGTGCAGGAATCACAAGCTCCAGAGTGCCATCAATCGCCTGGATGAGCATTTAGGGAGTTTGTGGCCCAATGGGATGGACTGGCAGAGACTCTGGAGCCTGCACAGCTCTGTACATGCTTGTCTGAATTATTGGTGTCTCTAAACCTCTGTCTCAGGGAATGGATTGACAGGGATTTGGCTGGAAGGTTGCAGGGGTTGGGATTGTTGGGCTCACCTGGCAGAGAGGGGACTGAAAAGGTGTGGAAAGGAAAATGGAGGCACTCAGGAAAAGAGGGTAAAATATATTCTTTCTGTAAGTAGCACCCAACTCTGCTTTYGATGTCAGCCTCAAAGAGCTGAGGAATGTAAAAGATGTTCTGGTGAAGGGATTGAATCATTTGAAGGTCTGKTTCTCCCAGGAGAGTTAATTCTGTGGTGGGGCCAAGAGCTTTGGAAATGGCCAAAGCCAGCAGGACAGCAGATGTTGCTATAACGGGAAGGCAGCTGATCAATAATTTTATTTTCCTGTCTGAATATTTATGGGTGCAGGGCAGAGGGAGGAAGAAACGTGCAGCCAGTGGTGTTGGCTCTGAGTACTTTCCCATCCCATCAGCTGAATTATCAATCCCTCCCTGCACCCCCCATAGGCATTCCTGGGGGAACACTGTCGGATTCTCCAGTGGGAATCCCAGGAATGCGCTGACAGCTTCAGTGGGAGCTGGCTCCCCCGGAGCCAGGCTGACCTGGGGAAAGTGCAGAAGAGGGGACACAAGTTTTGATTCTCCAGGACAGAAAAGCCAGAGGGTCTCCACAAGGGTCTCCCTCAGTGCGTGTGCCCACGAGGAGGAGAGGGGGASAGCTTTCCCTCTGGTGAGTTGGCTTCCCAAAGTTTCCTGACCCACCGAGGCAGCTCAGAGTGAACACGAAGTGCCCCCACCCTGGCMGAGGCTGTCACCCTGTCTGTGTCACAGCTGGCACAGTGCCACCGGGGTCAGCGACTCTGTGCCTTTGTCCTCGTCAGGGCAGTGTCTCCAGAGCTCTGGCCAAGCTCAGGGATGCTGGATTTGCCCTTCCCTCCCTTGAGCTGAAATCTTGTTGTGCGTTTTTCTGGGGTTTCTCTGCATTTATGCACCTTCTGAGGCAAGGAGAGCGCCGAGTGCCTCYGGAGTGCAGGGCTGCTTGGGTTTTAGCACCCTCAGCCCTGCTGCATCCTCCTGGCAAACCTCTGGGAGGTCTGGCCTAAGCTCACCAAGAAACCTCCCAGGACCAAAGCGTGAGCACACGACCTCCCCTTGGCCAAAGCTGGCTGTTCCTGCCAAAATAATGCTTTCTGAAACAAAAACAGGCTGTCTGCCTTTTTTCATCTCTCCTGTTGCCACAGGAGAAGCCATGGGAAATGACAAGGACTGTCTTTGGAGGGACACCAGGGCAATGTTGGAGTTCATTTCTCAGTGTTTTTTGCAGAGTCGCCTTTTGAGACGATTCTGCTCTCTCTTGCCCTTGTTCTATTTCTACCAGCTCAAAAAAAAAGTTGTGCAGAAGCAATTTTTAGTTCCTCAAACAAAACCCAGCAGGCAGATTTGAATCCAGAGGGGGACAGGACATGGTCCTTTCTTGCACCACTGTGCATTTTCTCTGGCAGGGACGAGCAGTGCCAGAGGCTGCCMGGCTCCCGTGGCTGCTTTTCAGCAAGATCCCTGACTTTGGGCATGCAGCAAGCCTTGGTCAGCATCCTCCTCTGTGGCCATGCCCTCTGTGGCTTTCTCACCCCCMACTTTTCCTGCAGGCCTTCATTTCATGCCTTGGAAAGTTGAGTGGGCTGTAGCTGTGAGTTGTGTTTGGCTGGGGGTGCCTTCGGTGTGGCCTCAACCCAGCCGAAGGCAAAGCAACCTCTGGAATCACTGCCCTTGGAAGGTGCCTCTGCAGTGGCTGCTTTGTGGGTCCTTCTTCTCTGTGGTGTTTTGTCTTTCCATGCTCTGCTTGTGGGGATCCTGCATCAGTCACCTGCCGGGGTTTTGCTCCTGTGGYGGCAGAAGTGAGGGTGAGGATGGATTCTCCCTTTTCCCCCTGCATTCCCTCGCTGTTCGTGTCGGGGTTGTCAGGTTGATGTCAGGGCTGGATTCACCTCCAGAAGCTGCTGAGGGCTTTGCTGGGTGGAGMTCGCAGGGTGTGGCCCATAATTAATCTTCATACCCCAACCAAGACACGTGGAGCACCCCAAAATGCTCTAAGCCATGCAGTGTAATATCAGTCACTACGGAATATATCCTCSTCCAGCTTTAATGGGAACCCCACATCCCCAGGGAGCTGAGAGACTGGGCAAAGAATTCCCAGTGCTGGGGAGCAGATCCTGCTCTCTCGGTGCCCTGTCCCACAAATTTAGCCAGTTTAGCCCTCCTCCTATTCCTGTCCCTCTCCCTCTGTGGTTGTACCAAGGGGCACTTCCCAAAGGATGTCATTCCCAGGCCCAGAAAATGACTCCTGCCCAGGAAAACACCTCGGAGCACATTCACACACCCGTGTTTTCCATCCTGGGAGTGAGCTCCTTGCCCTTGCACAGCCCTGTGCAGTTGTTCTCCCTCTGTTCCTGTCCTGCCCGGGTACCACGGAGCCTTGGAGCAATTCCCCGGCTGCAGTGGTACCTCAGAAATCCCTCCAGCTCTGCTATCCCTGTGAGCCAGGGGGAACACAACATGAGATGCCTGCCTGTGACAGCAGAATAAATAGGAAATGCCCAAGATCCCTCTCCTGCTTGGATCCGAGCTGTTTTCCTAAAGCCAGGACGAGAGCTRAGCTTCTGTACAGGGATTTTTGTGCTGTTCTTTAAGAGCAGTGCAGAGGGAATTGGAAGCTGTGGCTCGGAGAGAAAAGTCTGCTCACCCCCAAAACGTGGGAAACCCTTTGCTTTAGTGTCCTGAAAATGTAGGTTCAGCTGTAAAGAAAAATGGGAATTTCCAGGGCGCAGCTCACCTGATCTGAAGGAATTCCTCTAAAAGAGGCCAAATAAACTCTCCCTGTTGCTTGCAAAAAGAATTTAGACAGTGAGCTCTGCCGTGGGAACCTGCTACACCTCAGGCCCTGCAGGAAGCAGGAGAATGAGACACATTTCACTCTCTGACAGGAGAAAGGGCCATGGGATTTGTCTCAGTTGCCTTGCTGGACRTCACTCCTAAATGCCCTGCAGGCTCCTCTGCAGATTTGGCACCAGAAAGGCAAAAAAAAGGCTAATCCAGAAGAAATACCTCGAGTGTGCCTCACCTTCCATTCAGCTGGAAAGAGACCAGGAGCAGAAGGATGGATGCTGAGGCTCTGCTCTGGATTTCATGAATGGATGAATGTAGAGACGCAAGTGGGGATTGTGAGGGGATTTGGAAGCCTGCTCCAGGATTTGTCTGGCACACAGAGCATTTATAATACTTCCAGCATTATCACAACATAATGCCAGCGTGATTTGGGGCCCACTCCAGCTCTCAGTGAATAAAAAGCATCGCTCCTGTCRCCATCAGCGGGACAGGGACCTCACTTTGGATAAGCTGGAGCTTTGCAGAGTCCTGAGTCTTGTCCTGGTGGCACCAAGCAAAGGCTGAGATGCTGTTGGGTCTTGCCGTGTGTGGGTGGGGCTGGCTGAGTGTGTGTGTGGGTGCCGAGCCAGTGTGACAGTGGGGTGGGTGCCTGGGTCACCTCCCCTTGGACTTGGCTATAAATTCCACCTTGGAGTCCTGGYTGAACTCCTTGGATTTCACCCTTTGTGTTTTCCATCTGTTCAAGAGCTTCTTCAGCTAAACAAGAAATGTGTCCCAGTGTATTTCTCACAGCAGAGGTGGCCCTGAGAGGGCCAGGACTGTTCTGACTGGGAAAAGTCCCTGGGGGAGTCCTGCTCTTTAGGGAATGAGCACAAGCAAATGCTGGGGAGCGACACTGCTCTGGCCCCAAAGGCTGGGTGATCTCTTGTGGTTATTCCATCTGAATCCCTCAGACTGTGACACAGTGAACCTGGAACTGTGCTGGGACACCAATCAGGCCAGTGCATCCAAGTGAGCTTTTTCCTTGAGCTCATGTCAACCTCCTCACTCTACGGTGCCACCCCACAGTCCTGTAGTAGGAATTAATCCTGTGGAACCACTTTTCTGAGGCTTTCAGCCTTTCCTTGGCACAYCAGAGTATTGCAGCATTCTGGGGCTCTCCAGTGCAGGATTTGGGGCCTTTTTTGTGGTTTGCCCTGGTGTGATTTACTCGTTTTGAGAAGGGCTGTGGGCGCTCACGGTGCAGGGAGAAACACACTGAGCCTGCACGTTCCATCCTGCCTCCTCCTCCCGTGCCCAGGCTTTGTCACCAGCACAGGAATAGCACTGCTGGAAGGATTTCCTGCGTGTGTGGAYGAGGGGCAGAGCTGAGAGAAATCACTCACAGCGTTCCACGGGGTGTAGGAGCCGCGGTCCGACCCAGGGCAGGGATTCAGTGCCCGGAGCAGTCCTCGCCGTCACGCTTGGAGTCAGGCTGGATGGGAGAAGGGAAGCAGGGGCTGGTTTGYGTGGAGCTGAGGCTGGATGGCTCCTGGTTTGTGATGAACTCTGCTAAAGTCCCTGTCCCGCTGTGGGCACCAGGCCACTGCCCATCCCTCCTTGCCCTGCCAGCCCTCTGTCCTCGCATGGAGCTGGAACTCCAGCCCGAGGGGAAGGTCGGGGTTTGCGGAGTGTGCAGGAGCTGAGGGATCCTGAGCTGTGCCCACTAACGAGGTTCATTAAGCAGATGATGARGGGGAGGCCTGGCAGGGCTGTTAACTCCTGTCCCTCACGGAACAGAGCTGTAAATCCCTCCAGAGGCACCCAAGCTGGAGCAGATCCACTCTCCTCTCCCCAAGTCCAGGCTGGGAATAGAGCAACTCGCAGGAGGGATTTTGTCGGGCTGGGTGCAGTACCTGGAGCCTATTTCAGCTCATGAATAACTTGATATTTCTCCTGAATAATAGATGCACATGATGGCTGCTGAGAGGCAGGGCTGAGAGGGGGCTGGGTCTCTGAAGGAGGGAGGGAGGCATGGGGAGTAACGCAGTCCTGGGCTGAACTGGGAGCTGGAAAACTGGGAGAGGTGATGTTGGGATGTAAACATGGGTGACTGAGGCAGAGAGGGTGCCTGGCTGGACTTTTTGTGTCCCCTACGGTCAGTAGGAGTATATAAGAATATATATGTGTGTATATATATATATAGAAATTAAAAGATATATATATAAAAGAGTGTATTATAGTACAGCACTGGCCCTGGTTCTGGGGAAGGTTAACATTTGTACTGATGCCACTTCTCTGCYCCCAAGAGCAGCTCGGCTGTGTCCATGCCAGCAGAACCATGCTGTGGTTAAACCCCAGCACAGTTTTTCTGAGGCTCAGCGATCCAGGATGTGCCTGCCAGGGCAGGTTTGGGACAGCACAGGGGCCGGGCCTGAGAGCTGTGGGGTTTTTCTGGGAGGCTCTGGCTGTGCCCAGCTCAGCAGGATGCTCTGGGATGCTGCYTCACGCAGCAGCACTGAGAGGCAGCCTCTCGCTTCCTTGAGAGACAGCTCTCACCTGACTTTCTAGTGGCACGTTCTGCTTCTAATTTGGGAGAGAGAGAAGGGATAATCTGGCACAAGCCTGCCACCCTTGAAAGGCTGCCAGCCGGTTTGTGGCACTCTCTGTCTGCCTGCTCCCTACAGCCGTGGAGATGCGGGAAYATCCTCTCCTGCCACCCTGAAGCTGCAGGGATGCAGTGGGGTGGCTTGTGTGGGGTGGGCTTGTAGGGACACCCAAAGGCTTGCTCAGATGGGCTGTGATCCACTGGGATGAACTGCAGCTGGTTGTGGAGATCAGAGCCACAGAAGTCACTGCTAGGGAATAACTCTTCCAGTGTCTTTCTTGGAATGGTGGCACGTTCACCAGGAAGATTCATCTTCCCAGAGCGTGCAGCTCCTGGAACGACCTTCTGTGAGGCCTTGGAAGTGTTTGGCTCTGTTTGCCAGGTCGAGGAGCTTCATTTCAGGCACGATTTTTACCAGGGAGAAAAATTCCAAGTGCTAAAATGGGGAGTATTGAAAAGATGGGTTGGAATCTGCGTGGATGGGAGACAGGACAACTCTGCCTGAGCCTGAGGCAGCGTGGTGAGAGCTCAGCTCACTCCTGGGTGGCCCAGTTTGAAGCCTCATCTCCCCYAGAGTCAGTTACTCTAAGTTATTAGTTACCTCAGCTCTGAAATTCTCCCAAGTGCAAGCAGCTGGAGTTCAGAGGAGAGTATTGAGAAGGGGCCTGGCAGGCATAGCTGTGAATAAAATCACTCTGAGATGAATCCCTTGGCAGCAAGGGGGATCTGGCTGCATCCTGGAGGTGTAGATATTATCTCTGCCTCCAGGCTGGCAGGCTGGCCTCAGGAAGGAGGAAAAATGACAATAAAATGACAATAAAAGGTGCTTTTCTATAAATAAAGCCCAAAGGAGGGGAGGAGGGGGAGCTGCCGATTTCTGCCCTTTGCRGAGGAGTGGCATTGTGAGGATGCAGGAATTACTGCCAGGTGCTGGGCTCAGGGAAACGTTGCACACCATCAATCTGTGGCTACTGAATGGTTTTGGGGGTTTTGCATCAGCAGGACTCGTGTGGAAGGGGGGCTCTGGCCTGTGGAGCAGGGGGGCCTGAGCTCTGTCCCCGCCACTGTCCCTTGGCTTTGGGGAATTTGACAAACGCGCAGCCCCTGCTGGAAAMGGATTTGCTGCAATCCTCTGGAGCTGCCACCCCACACGGGCACCTCCTTTCTTCCTGCCATTTRTCTTTTAATAATGCTGCCAACATCATTTCTGCCCTGCCTGGCAGCCCTTTTTGTCTCGTTCCAGAAGGCTCTGAAGGGAAGAGGCTGAGGCTGCTGGGGTTACTCACSCACCTGAGAGCCTGAGTCATCCTGGTACGGAGCTGTGGGGGTTCTGCAGTGCCTGACACCCCATAACGGGCACAGGGCCCCGGGAGTGCCCACATTTGGGGTGGGATCAGCACGTGCCCCCCCCTCTGCTGGTCTTGCTGTGGGGCACTTTGGGCTGGTAAAGCTTTGGATGTTTCCCAAAGCTGTGTTCCACTGGGTAGATGTGGGAAAATAGGGGAGCAGGGAGTCCGGGGAAGCCTGTTCCAAAGGGAGCCTGAGGAGGAGGCGGAATGAAGGGATGTCTTTGTGCTGAGAACCAGCTCGTTCAGAGAGACTGAGAGAGAAAATCCTCTTTTTTGTCAACATCACAGCAACTGGGAGGACCAGGAGTGCCAAGACGTCCTCGCTGCTGTGCCACATCCCCATTTTCATACCTGCATGTGGCATTTCCTCAGCCCCTCTGCCTGCAGTAGGGCCCCACGCAGCCCCTTCAGAGCCCAGGCAGCTCCGGTTCCTCCCTCTCCGTCTCAGCCATCATCCCTGCTCTGGCTCATTATCAACTGAGTCAATGAGTTTAGTAACTCATGTTTTTAAAGATTAGTCATCTGTAGGAATGACATTTGAGAGACTGACAGCTCCAATCAAATCACAAGGGCTGCTCTCGTGCTTGAAGATAGTCGTTTAATTTAAAAAAAAAAAAAAAAAAAGGTAAAATCAACCTGACTAATTAAGTGTTGGACCTCGAGATGCAGCGGAGGAGAGCACGGATGTGGTCCCGGGAAGGAGGAAGCTGCCAGGCTGGCAGGGTGTGGGTTGGGCAGGCCTGAAGTGGGGCTGCTGCTGCTCTCCCAGCCCTGCTCCCTCCTTGGGCAAGGCACGGGCTGATCCCTGCCAGGCGAGGGTGGTGACAGTCGTAATAATAACGCTGTAATTTGCCTGSTTGATTTGAGAGGCACCGTAATTACTGCGTGATTACAATATTCTTAGAGCAGCCACACAAACCCCTCCAGTTCCTCCGAGCTCCCCAAGGGCTCGTCTGGCACCTCACCTTGCAAGTGAAACCCTGCAGGGGAGTCTGCRAGTCCCTCGGGCACGTCTGGCTGTGTCAGGTGAGGTGGGTGTGCCCTCACCCACCTGTAGGTCARAGTTCCCTGGTGCTGAGACACTCTGTGGACCACAGGGAATATKTGGTGGCAGGACGGGGCTTGGCCAAGCAGGACAAGCTTTTTAAATTGCTGAGGATGCTCCTGGRAAAGGCAGGGGCTGGGGAGTGGGCAGAGGGACAGCATCCCTAGGTGCCTTTCTTGCTGTGACACCCCTGTCTGTTCTCACTGATTTTTGRGTTTGGCTTCTCCATTTCTCCTTCAGGAGATCTGGGATGGGCTTGGCCCTTGGGTGAGTCTAAAATGAAGAGAAATGACCTTCTCCAGGCCGTGGGATTGGTGTGAGCTGGGCTTTGCCAGCACCTCGGGCGTCGGTGCCCGTGCCATCACTGGGTTCAGCCCGTGAGCTCCTCCAGCCTCRTGATWCCTGGCCAGGAGCAGGCAGCTATTTCCATCTCACCTCCAGAGCAGGCTGGGGTGAGCCAAAACAACTCAGCCACAGGGCAGCCAGAGTCAGAACCAGGCTGGGGTTGGAAGCTGGACAACGTGGTACATTTATCCCCTCAAGAGCCAAATCCCATTTCCTCGGGCAATGCTGGAACAGCTCCGGGTTTATTGGATTGGCATATGGGAGTTTTATGCTGGTAGAAGAGAAGAAATGGTTCCCTGCCAAATGGAAGATGGGCCAGGATATCCTGACCTGTCAGAGGTTCCCAGGCAGGCAAAAGCCTTCGTGTTCCCTGGGGAGGGAGTTGGTGAGGGAAGAAGGATGAGAGCACCAGGGGAAGAAGCCCCGTGTGCTCCTTTGAGCAGGGACAGCAGGCTCGGAGAAAGGGAGACCATTTAAAAGTGACCTTCCTGTTTCCAAGAGGCTTGTGTAGGTTTGTGGCTGCACTAATGGACTGCAGAGCTGCCAGCCCCCATTGATTGTGTTGCAAGCTGCTGAATTACAGTTGGGCATCTGCTTCATCATCCCAGATCCGCCCCCCCCACTTCCCTTTCCACGCTATGGCATCCAAGAATCGATGTTAATTCCTCAGGCCCATTAGTGACTCCTGCAGAGGTCACAGGGGCTGGTGGACTCTGTGCCCTGTTTGGCCACCCAGCACTGAGCAGGGATCAGGAGTTGAGCCTCATCCCTTTAAAGAAGCCATCTAACAGGCATGGGAGCTGGGAATTTTCTCCGTAGGTTGATTTCTTGTCCAGCTGCTGAGCAGAGAGCTGGGAGCTCTGAGTGCCACGCTGAGCTCTGCTGGAGCTGTCCTGGAACACCACGGGAATGAAAACCTGCAGGAAATACTCCTGTGAGTGGCACTGCTGTGGCATAAACCTCTTCCTGCAGTGTTGGGGTGTGCTGTGGTGCTGCTGGGGCAGAAGGGAACGAGGGCTCTGGATCAGGGGGCAGCAGTCCACCTGGTGAAAAGGTGGTTTGGGATAAGGCGGAAATTTAAACGTGAATTTACAGCTGAGACACTCCTCGGTTCAAACTCCCATCGTGGCTGCTCCTGGTGCCTCTGAAATACAAAGCAGCTCATCCCAGGCTCCCTGAGCTGCCTCGTGTTGGAGGTGGCCCTAGGAGGACCACGGAGGAGATGCTGGGTGGGGATTCACAGCATTCCAGGAGCGCTCTGCCTCCCCCGGGCAGGAACAGCCTCACYGTGCTCCCAGGGCAAGGGATGCTCTTGGCTGCCTGTGCTGAGCATCTCCTGCTGGACGTGTGCACAGTGTCCAGCAACTCCCACAACAGCTCCTGCAAAGCAGTTTCTACTTCACCTCTGTCTTCGGGGACTTGTGCCTGCAGCAGCTGCTGCTTCCAAAAGTGATGGAGAATTTGGATGCCTTCCTGGTTTTTTCTCAGCCTTYGAAAAAAAAAAAAAACGCCTTTAAGATATTTGATGTTTGCTATTGAAAAAAAGAGAAATCATGCTTTTGAAAACTAAATCCCTTTTTAAGGTGTTTAGAGAGCCCAGTGGTGGCCTTCTGCAGTGGRAGAGGGTGAACTTGCTCACAGCTCTGCAAGGCTTCCTTTCCCCCTTTTCTGTGTTAGACTCAGGTTATTAATAACTCTTTAAATAGAGCAGGAGTTATTTTCTTCCAGGGGCAGGGAAGAACTTGGTAATGAAAAGTGAGTGCTGGTGGCTGTGGAGCCGGGTCTGAGGTGTGGGGCTGGTGAGCTGCTCCCAGGTGAGGCCAAAGGTGTGTGTGCCCTGCCCTGCTGTACTTCCCTTTTTCCAGGGTGTGGGAGGAGAGCAGTCTCATCTCCAGCTCTGGAATTGAGAACGTTGGGAATTGGGAGATAAAATCAGGGTTTGTGGCTTGCTGGGCACAGCTCTTCCTGTTTGAGGGTGATATTTGTGAACTCTTCCACGTGCCAGGGTGAGGGGAGGCAGCTCCCAGCGTATCCCACCCRCCCAGGGCTCCAGCTGCACCCACAGAATCCTTCACCCTGAATTCAGACGTGGTATAAAGGCCTGGGGCTTCTCCCAACCACCAGCAGCACAAGCTGTGGAGTGGTGGAGGTGATGTAATCCTTGCCCCAGCATGAGCGAGCATCAGTTTGTCTTCTGACATCCCCTCCTTTATCACCCTGCTGCGTGCTACTGCTTTGCCTTGTTAGGCTTCCTCGGGGAGAGGGGGAAAGGAAAGTCCAGAGGAAGCCTTGGCAGATTTGGCTTGGCTCGATGATTCAGCCTTGCAGATCCTGAAAAAGCACAGTTTGCTGGGCCTGCAGGTTGGACAGGTGAGGCTTTTCCTTCGGAAAAGTGAGGCTTGGTCACTCTGACCCGCCACCTCTTCCCGCGGGGTGTCACGTGGCAGCACGTGCCTTCCAGCCCTCTGGACGGAGCACATGSCCAGCCCTATCGTGAAGCCGTGGAATCCAGTCCGACGGTGCCGGAATTGGGTCATCCTTTGTTAATGTCACTTTTTCAAATCCGCGGGAGCCATCGGAGCACGAAACGYTCGGCGCGATGCAGACCACAGAGGGGGAAATGGAGAGCCTGGGAATGTGCCTGATCCTGGCACTGCTGATGTGGCCCGAGCTGAGCAGAGGGGACAGCYCGAGGTGTGTTGTGTCACCAGAGGAGGAGACTCGACGGAGAAGCCCCTAAAGGAGCGAATTGTTGGAGCTCTCTTTTCCCAGCGCTCACCCACAAGCGACCTTAAAGAAAATCCACCAACTTTTCCACCAAGAAAAACAACTCCCAGTTGCCTTGCTATTTTGGAAGTGGGCTGTAAGTCAAGCAGCTTTTCATCTCTGTAGAGATGCTTTTTAAAAACCATGTGTGAAGTGCAGCCGTTTGTCAGGGATTGGGTGCTGGAGATGCTTTCTCATCCCAGACCTGAGTCAGCCCACAGCTTTCCTGGCTGGAGAGAGTGTTGCCAATCCTGGCAGACCAGAGCACCCTCTGGAAGCAGAAAGGGCAGGGCTGTCCCTAGAACGGATGGCATTCCCTGGTGAGGCTCTCCAGGCAYGCAGGATCCACAGCAGCCTCACCACTGCTGGTGCCAAGTGCATGACACAGTTTTTGCTCCTGCTTTGCTTAGCACAAGGAGATTGCAAAGCCCGGGTTCAGCCCTTTCCAAARGCACCTCATAAAAGGATACCTGCCTTTTCCACCCTTGGAAAAGATCCCTGTGTGTCTTTGGAGCGAGGAAAAGCAGTGCAGTGCTTGTAGTTCGGGAGAAATCTGGACAGCACTTGGGCACCGTGGCGATGACTGCAGTGTGAGAACCTCTAGAGGAAAGCAAACACATTCAGGACAATGAATCCAATCTTTTAAAGCTTTCCCAGGAGATGAGCCTTGCTGTTGGAAGCAGTGAAACCTTGGGACTAGGCAGTGTCACCGCACAAGAGCAGTGCCACCCCACCTCCTGTCCTGATTCTAGCACAGAGGAAGGATTAATCTGGAGAAGAGAAAGTTTCTGATGCTTGTTAAAATTTGGCTGAAGCTCTGAAACTCCAGGGTTTATATGTTTTCCGAACTGGTGGGTGGTTCATTCTAATTCTGGATATGCAGTTTATTCACATACACAACTAATCCTTTTTCGAATCCTGTTAAGTTCTTGTTCTTCTCAGTATCCTGTGGCAATAAGTTCCAGGAGCTAATTGTGCTTGTGTTGAGCTCCCTTGATCCACTTTACTCATGCTTGCTTTAAAATTTAAGTGTTGTTCTGAGAAGCTTGGTTAATTTTTTTTTTTTTTTTTTTTCTGGGAGACAATCTGTGTTCCTGATCCCATTTGTGGCAACAGGGCTCAGGCTGGGAGGGAAGAGCAGGTCGGGTTTGGCCTCAACTGTTGCAAGGCTGTGGAAATTTTCGGCCTCATTTTCTGTGGCAGCTTGGAAAACACAAGGAATGGCTCTGTGGAAGTAGCAAAGGAAAGAGCAGTGACAGAACTGTGGTTTGTAGGTGAAGCTGGAGAAAATACTGAGTGGAAGAACAGCCTCCTGAAACTGAGCTTCCTCGCCAGGCTTTTCCAGTATTTCTGAATTTCTGAAATCCCGAAAGAAGGAAAGAAGAAGAACACACCATTTCCCTATTTCTGCCCATAGGAATTATTTTAATTTTTAAAAGAAGGAAACAAATGCTGGCTGAAGAGATGATGCAAACCCTCACCTTCCATCGCGCCGTTGGCTCCACAATTTAGATTCCCGTGGATAAATCCGGGTCTCCTCTAGCTGAGAGATTCCTAACAGAGGTCTGAAACATTTCAGGCCAATATGAACATTCCCCTCCTTTTGTTGACTTGCAGCTCAAGGTTTGTGCTGCCCAGATGAGCTCAGGGATGGCCCCACTGCCCCTCGCAGCTGTCTGGGGGGGGCTGGGCTGAAAAGTCCCTGTCCTTTTGTCCCCTGGATCGGGGGAACCTGAGCTTGGAAACACCACCCCCGGTTAAACCTTCGAAGCAGCAGCCATTCTGCATGCTCATTACTCAGTTCTGGCTATGTTCTGCTTAATAACTAAACAGTAATTAGCTCCACAGCTTTGCTGCTATACTTATAATAGCCCCCATTAAAGTTATGGGGTTTTTAGGCAGTAATGGCTTACAAAGTAATTAACGAGCAAGAGGCTTTTATTACTACCTTTATTTTTAGCCTGTGCTTTACAAGCCTGTTCTGCCAAACACCAAAATCTTAGACAGAGGCTCGTCGTGCCCATCCCCTGCCCAGCAGAGTGGAAAGGAGCAGGGATGTGTGTGGAGCACCTGGAGCCAGCAGAGCCTTTGCTGCAGAATCCCAGAATCCCAGGGTGGTTTGGGTTGGAAGAGACCTTAAATCCCATCCTGTTCCACTCCCCTGTCCCTGCAGGGACACCTCCCACTATCCCAGGTTGCTCCAAACCCCGTTAGGGGATCCTTTGCCCAGAGGGAAAAGCTGTTGGTGAGAATATCCTGAAGTGTGAGCGTTTATTTTCTTTGTAAAGCTTTTGTTGCAGGTTTTGGCAGCGTTTGTTTGTTATTTCCTGGCTGGTTTGGAGCACAATGAAGTGTTTGCTGCGTTTGTTTGGGGATTTTTTGACTGTGGTTTTTTTTTTTCACACCTAGACAATGTTTTTRCTCCAGTGAGATGTATAGATACAAATTCAAATCAAGCCATTCTTTAGTTTAACGTTTTCTAAATCACTTCTCTCCAATGTGGGCAAACCAAGGATTAATGACACTGGGGCTGAGCGGCCCCAAAGGAGGAATGAAGGTAAAACTGACTATAAAGGCTGCTGATCAAATCAGTCGTTCCTATGGCAAGTGTCAGAGCTGATGCCAATTAACTTGATTTAAAAAAAGAACCTTCAGTGTTTAATAATCCAGCATGTTACTAACACGTGGCTCCAGGATTTATTAAAGCTTTTTTATTAGATCARTGCCCTTTCCACATTGTCATTCCTCGACACCATTGCCCTCTGCCGGAGGATGGGGATCTCTTTCATCACGTGGCACCCGATTCTTCCCAAAACCCTGCTAAACTCCTTTGTTTTAGAAGTATTTTAACCCCAAAACCACTTAACATTTGAGCCGGTGTKTTGTGTCTTTCACCTCATTTCTCAAAACTGAAAAACAACAAAAAAAGGAAAGTGTGCTTTTTGTAGCGGAAAATAGAGTTTGATCTTTTTAAYTGATGTTTAACTTTGCTCCTCCTCCTTCATTTCCCTGGGGGGAAGGAGATAGCAGAAGCCTCAAACTGACAATCTGAACAAAGCAGGTTTTGTGTTGAACGTTTCCAGTGGGAAAAGGAGAGTGGTTATGATGGGGAAAAGGTTTTTCCCAGAAAAATTTCTGTCTCGTGCCACACAAACAGCAACAACAAGCATCGCTTGGCTTCGGCAACGAGGGATTTCTGGGATTGGGGGCAAGCCCTCTGTCTCGGGCTGTGAAGCTGTGACTCCTCTCACCAGCAGTGTAAAATCAAAGGCTGCCGTGTCATTCCCGGCTGGTGCTCACAGGGGGAAATGGATTTCGCCTTTGGCAGCCCCAGCACGTGGCAGAGAGGGGGGAGCGTGGCTTTGCTACACCGAGAGCCGGCGTCGCCTCGTGTCGAGGCCCTCCGTGGCATCAGGGTGTGGGGAGGGATGCTGGAAATACTTTTCTGGAGGTTTCACAGCGCTCACAGCAGCCCCTGAAGGAATTCTCACCATGTCCTTCAGTCAGGGTCGTCAATAAAGGCAAATCCCTTCAGGAATCGGCGGTGAGGAATTGCCTTTGCTGCACAGCAGAGCCCGTGGTGCTCCCTGGACGCTGCTGGGCAGCTCGGGGCGCAGAGCTGGGGTCAGACTGTGGCTCCGTGTCCCTCCCAGCTGACCATCCCACGCTGGGGTCGTGTCCCTTTGGGGACATTAATTTCGGCCGCTGCACCCGAGWCGCGTCTGCAGCCCGGATCCGCCGATGGCGCAAGCAGAGCTCAGCCAGCTCCGGGGGGACAGGGAAAGGAACATTCCCTGTCCCTGGCAGCTCTCCCTGCTGGGCCACGAGTGGGCCGTGCTGGCCCCTGGCAGCTGGAGCCCCGCAGTGACAGCTGAGTGACCGGGGAGCTGCTAAGTGCTCCAGAGCAAATTAAAAGGAATCGATGCTGGAGAGAGCGGTGCACAAATCGTTGGAGCCTGTTCTTTTTCCCTAGTGTGGAAGGGCTGGAAATCAGAGCTGCACCCCAGACCAAAGGTGCCCCTTTCCTATCATGCCCAGCCTGTCCCATGGGAGGGTGCTGGATTGAGCCTGGATTGGCAGGAGGCAGGGAAAAGGCGTCTCTAAGGCAGGGGCACTGTGTCTGGAGGAAGCTGCCCGTCACAAACAGGGCATTTGGTGATGCCAGCCCACGCTGGCTGCTTGCCAGAGGCTGCGAATGGACTCTGAGTGGCTTTTTTAGCCTGTCATTTCCTGCCACCCCCTCTCCATTGGCAGAGTCCTTTCTGGACTGTGTGCCTGGGAAGGCACTTCCCTGGGTAAGGTGTTCAGGCTTCCCAGCTGCCCCTTACAGCCCTGCCCTGCAGGGATGCTCGAGGGACATGTTCCAGCTTTAGCAGAGGATTCYAAGGATGCCAACAGTCCGTGTCCTCTGTTCAGCCACTGCAGGGACAGCGGGGATGAGGCCAGATGCTCTTTCCTGAGGGCACTGTGCTTTAGCAGAGCGAGGCCAGCGGGATTCCTCTGGCTCCGAGAGCTGGACAGGGATGCAGCAGAAGGCTGATGCTTGCTGGAATAATTCCTCCTCTTCCTCCCTGGTTTATTTTGTCTGAATTAGGCTGCTTTCACCAATTCTGAAAAAAAATGAGAGAGCTCTGGCTGGGGAACTGGCTGTTTGCTAGATTTGGCTGGAAATTTTTCTATGAGTTTGGATTTTGTACGTGTAGAAACAAATGTATTCACTGAAACTTTAGTTGAGGGACATTTACATGTTGCTTTTAAGGACAAAGCCCAACCTACGTTCTCCCAGCCCCTTGTCTTYCCTGGTAAATTTATACCTTTGTGATTGAAGTGCTAATTTGGAAGAAAYAGGTTCTGTCCAGAAACTTGATTGCAATATTCCTTTAGAGGAAAAACCTCTCAGTTCTTGGAGCCATCTCTCTCCAAGTCTTCCACTGGGCCCAGTGCCGGGGGCTGACTGTACAGCCCAGTGGCCAAGGGAAATTCAGATCAATCCAATCTGGGCTAATCAGGGATCTGAACCTGGATTTCTCCATGGCTGCCCCATGCAACCAAGAAGCAGCAATCTCCAGGAAAACATTTGCAGAGTAGCGTGGCATCGAGAGCCCGGGCTGGAGGAGCTCCCTCTGCTTTAAGGAGTGGATCTGATAATTCCCAGATCGCTGCCAGTGGCTGACCCAGAGCAGAGCTTTTCCCAGAGCATSCTGCTCCCGCCTCCCCGCGCGCTGTCCCTGGGCTGAGCCCCGCCTGCTCCGCAGCCCTTTCGGCAGCCTGTGCCGCGTTCCCCCACGGGGGAGCAGCGCCGCTAAACTGCTACCCGTGTTTGCAAAGTGCCCACCCTGCGTGGCCCCGCTGAGTGCTGTGCCGTGCCTGCCGAGGCGCTGGGATGAAATACAGCCCAGTGTAAAGCTTAAATCTTGCATGTGCTCGTGCTGAATCAARCTAAGCCACTGTGGCACTTTAATAGACTCCAGACACGGCACCTCTGGGAGGGAATGAACCTGAGCAGGCTGCTGGAAGCCTGAGGTAAAACCGGCTGTGCTGGAGATGCCGTCGGGATGGGCTGAGCCGAGGGGATGCCGATGGGAAAAGTGTGGGATCACTGGCTCTGCTGGAGTTGTGCCCCAGGAGCAGAGGGGCAGCCATCCCAAGAGCTCTGCCCGGCCCAGGGAAAGGAGCTGGGGGGTCACAGCACGTGCTGATGTGTCACACAGTGTCAGACACGTGCTCAGGATGGTCCCTGCTCCCTCCTTGGGCCTGGCACGTGCTGTGTGAGGCTTGGCTGGCTCGTGGGGAAGGTTCATCTCCGCTGGGGATGGTTCAGACCCTGAGCAGACTTTGCTTGGCTGGCACAAGGGCCTTGCTTGACAAGTGGGTGCAAAGGGAAAGCAAAGCTCTRCACACCCAGGAGGCGTCTCCCTGGAGGGGTGGGACACGTTCCTGCTGCTCACTGCCTCAGTGGGGYTTGTTCTTCTCGAGGAGGATTCGGGAACTCTGCGAAGCAGCTCCCTGGTACTTTCTYTGCCTACTCACCTGTGCTCTGTGTTGCAGGTTTCCTTCCACATGAGTCCCTGAGGTTCCTGCTGGCAGCCCCAGCAGTGCCCTGCAGAAGTGCCCCGCTGCTCCCGGGCTCAGCAGCCGAGGCCCCTCCAAACCTGCTTCTGCAATGGGTGGGTTGTAAGCACGGGTAAGACCCTCGAGTCGTGTCGCCTTCGCTGCTCTCTGCCTCTCTCGCGCTCTCTCTCGCTGTCCTCGCTCCTTCCTGCCCATTTATTTCTGTTCTCCATGTGCTCTGCTGTTCTGTCTCTGGGGTTTTCACTGTCAGGTAATGAGGAGCTGTGGGTCCAGTCAGTCTTGGAGATGCCGAAGAGACGAGACATCCTGGCTATCGTGCTGATAGTTCTGCCCTGGACACTCCTAATCACCGTGTGGCACCAGAGCACCATTGCTCCCCTGCTCGCAGTGCACAAGGGTGAGAGAAACCAAACCAGCCCGTGCCCACCCTGTGCATCCCCCCTTCGCCCTCATCTCCTCTCTCATTCCATTCCTCCATGGCAGCCATGCTCATCTCAGCTCCCAGACCATGCCCATGCAGGAGCCTCCCCACTTCTGCTGTAGGAGCAGCCCAGGGCTCGTAGGGGTTCTTCAGGGGCACCAAACTCCAAGTCATGGGATGTGCTCGCTGCACTTGGAGAGCTCTTCATGGCCTAGATGCAGAGCCCTGCTTCTCTTTGTTCCCTGAGAGAGGATTCCCTTCCTGCTGGCCTGTGCAGCACACGAAGTTATTCCAGCAGGAAAGCTGCACAAGAGAGAGCAGAGGAAACAAAGCTGCCGCTTGGGACAGCTGCTCTGGGAGGTGTGAGGCAGAGAGCACTGTTTAAGGAAAGCTTAAACTTAAACTGAAGAAAACCAGTGCTCTGGCACTGGAAGGAGAAGGCAAGAGCCAGATCTCACCTGCCTGGTGGAGCTAAAATGCTCTGAGAATTCGACTTCCACACTGCAGTAAATACAGCCCTGGCCCAAATCAGGGGGCTGGAGGAAGTCCTGAGGGAGCCCTTTTGGCCAGAAGCATCCTGGTTTGGGTCCTGTTCTCGGCACAGCAGCAATATCTAAGGGCTGTGGGAGCTCTTGGGGGCTGGGAGCAGCCACGTCGCCTTCTGCCACCTTCCTTCTTGGTTCTGCCCTTCTGCTGTGGGCAGGCTGGTCTGGGGGAAGAAGGCCAGCTCGTTTTCACGTCCCTTTCATCCTCTCTGGTCCCTTTCTCTGGGAGATTCTCTCCCCTTTTAGTGTTTGTCCCCATCCCTTTGCTGAACACTCTGATGTGAAGTTTGAGCTGTCGGAAGTTCAGTCTGTCCCAGGCAGCTTTCCCTTTCTCCTGACAGCCACCCATGAGGCTTTGGGCAGGGAAAAATGGCTGTGATCCCTTCTGGAAGGCGGACAGTGTTTCAGAGGATGAGTGATCTACTGGGCTCTAAAGCAGGACTTTAAATATCTGAGTGATCTACTGGGCTCTAAAGCAGGACTTTAAATATCAAAATCAAATCAATCAGTATCAAAGATATCACTAAAAACACGCTGCCTGTCTGTACAGCAGTTTGACTCAGTGCCCTAAAAGCTGTTTTCTGTGAATGGCCACTGCACTTACAGCACGGAGACTGCTCCACTGACTCGGTGAAGAACTTCCCAACGACCTTGGTAAGACACTTCTCTGCCTCTCAGAGCCCCCAGTGGAAAGCGATGGTGGTAGAGACTGACCTGAAAGCTCTTGAGAGGAATCATTTTGTTCTTGTGAAGCATTTCTGAGCTCCTCTGCTCRCAGGTGCTGGGAGACGTGCATCTGGAGATGCTCAGAACAGCAGTGCCAGGGTTTACAGCTGAGGCTTTGACCTGCAGAGCCTTGCAAACTGTCTTGGGCACCGTCCTGGCTAATTACATTTGTGTCTGTGTCCAATGCATTTCGCAGATTTATTTCTGAACTGATTCCAGCGTTCTCTGCTCTCCCAGAGCTCTGCTGTGTGGTGCTGAGGAGCTTTGCAGCAYACAGGGCCTAATATCAACATGCACCCTGTTCCCTCCCCCAGATATCCACCCSCCCTCTGCCAGTGCCATGGAGTACGAGGCCCTCATTTGGCTCAGGTATCAAAGTCAGTGCTGCTGGAAGAATAACAGGCAATGAAAAAGCCATGGGTAGTACCCTGCTGGGGCAGATCTAATGGCTCTCTGTTCCTGCTCTTTCTCATCTGAAGTTCCTGCTAGTTACCTGATTTTGCACAATCTATGGCTCAAAGTGTTCTGTGCCCACTGGAGAGGCAGCTTTACATCCTGAGTGGGGTCCCCCTTCATCTCTGCAGATCGGGGCATTCCCGCTGGTSTGCAGTGGAAACTCTGGAAGTTGCACCCTGGAAAAGCGGCAGGTGCGCCAACACTGATTTTCCCCTGAGCTGATTGTGAACAATTTGCAAGGATTTGACATGTTTGGATCAGAGTATCCRATCCATAGGCTGTTCATGGCTCACATCTGCACTCCTGAGCGGGCTCTTATGTTCAGAGGCTGGTGGGGCCTTTTTGAGGGAGCTTAGTCAGRGGCAGGGGAAAGTCTCTGCAGGAAAAAACCTACAATTACAGGCTTTAATTCCCACTCTCCRTTTCTGGATTTGAAGTGTGTTTCTCCCCACTTCTCTGTGCCCCATCTGTGCCTGYCAGACAGCAGTGGGGCACTGCAGTGTCCTGCCCAGACCACGCTGCTGGGGGATCTTGACTGACCTGGYGTTTCCCATGAGTTTGTTCCCTGCCTCCCAATCCGGGTGCTCCAGTGCCTGAGTGCAGAGCCGTGAGTGCTGTCCCACTGAGCGTGGTGCCCAGAGCCCTGGAGCTCTTCAGGAATGATGGATCATCAGTTTTCTTTATCTAGATCTAATTGCTCTCTGAAGCTGTCTCTTCTGGGTGCCTGTTGAAGTTGTGAGCACTCAGCTGCAGCGTCGTCCTGGGCTCTCAGGCCTTTTTTTAGCACTGGTTTTCTAGCAGCAGAATCTTCTTYTCTCACGTGTGTTCGTCCCTGATTCCTTTATTTATTCGTGTGCTAATTGATGAAAGCCTCCACCCGAGCTCGTTTCCTTCCCTTGCACCCACGAGGGTGCCCAGCGAGCAGCCTGGGGGTGCCGGACGCCCGAGTCCATGCGGCTTTCTCTTCTCTCCACRCCCTTGCCCAGATGATGGTGGTGACTCCCAGCGTGATCTCGCTGCAGGCTTGGACTCCAAGGAATACTGCCTGTCGGACCGGGACATTGTGGAGGTGGTGAGGACAGAGTACGTGTACACGCGCCCGCCGCCGTGGTCGGACACGCTGCCCACCATCCACGTGGTCACCCCCACCTACAGCCGGCCCGTGCAGAAGGCGGAGCTGACCCGGCTGGCCAACACCCTCCTGCACGTGCCCAACCTGCACTGGATCCTGGTGGAGGACGCGCAGCGCCGCACGCCGCTCATCACCCGCCTGCTGCGCGACACGGGGCTCAACTACACCCACCTCAACGTGGAGACGCCCCGCAACTACAAACTGCGGGGAGACATGAGGGACCCCCGCATCCCCCGCGGCACCATGCAGAGGAACCTGGCCCTGAGGTGGCTGAGAGAGACCTTTAACAAGAACAACAGCCAGCCCGGCATCGTTTACTTCGCCGACGACGACAACACCTACAGCCTGGAGCTCTTCGAGGAGGTGAGAGCCCGCTGGGGGGCTTGGTTAGCGTGGGGCGGGGGGTGAAGGATGCTGTGAGGGAGCTGAGGGGATCCTGTGCACCTCCTCTGCTGAGCTCGGGGTTGGTCCTGTCCCTACAGGCACCGCAGCTGGGCTCAGGTTTTCCCCGGGGTTGTTACCCTGTGTGTCTTCCAGAGTCAAAGCATCCCGTGGGAAGTAACGGGAACCACAGTTTATCTGTGGCGTGTGATCAGGAGGCAGCTTCCACTGTAAAGGGAGCTAATGAGGAGCTCCTCCCCTGTGAGGAGCCTCGTTAGGGTTGGAACATCCCCTGCTGTCCCACATGCCTCTGCAGAAGCACAGAGACCTCGGCCATCCTCCTTCCATGCCTCACCCGGAGATTTCCAGCTGGTTCCCGATCTGATGTTATCCATTCCTCACCCTTTTGCTGCCTGTTAGGTCCTCTCTGTTCTTATTTGAGGATTCCCTGGGGTTTCTTTCCCCTGCTTGCCATTGGCATTTGTTTGCTCCCATCCCACAGTTAAACCCTGTGGCTGTCAGGAACCCTGTCAGAGCCACACCCGAGCTGTGTCAGCACAGCCACGGCRTTTCCAGGACATCTCGTTCAGAGATGTTGCCTGTGCTTGTCTCTGCCTTGCTGCACACATGAGGAGCAGGAGTTCCTCAGTGTTTTACTTCCCCTCCTGGAAAAGCAGAGCCCTCCATGCACTGCCTGGGCGAGGGATGTCCCTCTGCCAGGAGACACGAGCAGCATTCCTSCCCCTGGYGCAATTCCTCTCGCAGCATCCAGGMATGGATGTCTCAGGCTGGCAGAGGGGCTGAGATCTCTGCTGGAAGTTTGCAGCTCTAGGGCTGAATTGCAGCATTTCCTGACAGTCTTGAGMAGGGGAAGGTTTCCACGTGTTTTCCCACCTCTGCTCTTTGTTCCACTCCGACCGGGGCTCTGAATGAACTGCTGCCTGCRGGTTTGAATGGTCTTACAGTGCCAGGTACACTCACCTGGCCTCCAGCTCAGAACTTACTTGTTSCCTTGCTCTCCTGATGCCAAACTCTTGCAGCAAGGGACAAGCAAGGAGGATCKCTTCCTCCCCCACCAGCTGCCAGTTTTCATAGCAGGGATCTCCTATTTATTTCCTCTTTCCCTTCCCCGATGGCTCTCACTTTAGCTTGCACAGCCACAGGAACACACACGCTTTGAAGGCTGAAAGTGAATTCAGAGGGGATTTCTTTCTTCCCCAGCCCCCTTTGAGGCTGGCTCTGGCAGCATCTTGAGACAGACTCCTCACATGAATAAAGCAGAAAGGGTTCCTTCATTCACTCGTGTGCTGCGCTCGTGGAGGCTTCTCCTCTCTGATACGTCTCTGCAGTTAAGGTCACCGAGCCAAGGAAATGTGCTGTGAAATGCAGGAGACACACATTATTGTTCCCTGCGGACGGGGGCCGCCGTCAGCAGCTGCATAATGCAGAAGGGCAAGTGCCAGAGCTCTTCTGCTCTCGTTTGCGGTAATTAGCGGTGATGAGATTAGCTCTGGGAGATCCCTGATCCAAGAGAGCGAGCCGAGAGCGGGGCGGGAGGCCGAGGCTGCTGGGGAGCGGGGCAGGGCGCGGGGGCGAGCGGGCAGAGTGGCATCCGAGGCATCTGCCTTGGCAAGTGAAGTGGCCCCTGGTGGCTCCGCTCTATTTCTGGTGGCCACAGGGAGAGCTGAGGCATCCGGCGTTGTTCCACAGGGTGGGAGCAGCGAGGCAGGACCGTCCTGCATGCTGGGAATGTCTGGAATGTCTGTGCTTCGAGGTCGAGAGCTGCAGTGCCTCACTCTAGAGATGCCCTCAGCCTTACTGTGGCCTGAGATTGCAGCTTAAACACTTTAGCAGAGACCACCTTTCTTCCTAGACATGCCATTCCCGCATTTCCAGGCGGCCTTGAGCAAGGTGCTTCCCTTCTGTCTCTTGACTTGCCCATGTGGAGCCCRACAGGTGGACAAAACCCCCACTCATAAATCTCAGAAATATTCCTTATTGGCAGCTTTGTTTTCCGTGCTGCTCGGTTCTGTGGCCATCCATCGCATTGCTGCCACTTCCCAAAGCACTTCACTGCTCCAGCTCTGGGATGGGCAGGCTTTTGGAGGTGGGCGATGGGGTCTGAGACACAGAGGAGGT
>JACAXG010000038.1:3128208-3162263 GCA_018881555.1 Amblyornis subalaris | reverse complement strand
TGCCCGGGGGTGGAAGTACCTGGGGGTGGAAGTGCCTGGGGGTGGAAGTACCATGGGTGGAAGTGCCTGGGGGTGGAAGTACCATGGGTGGAAGTGCCCGGGGGTGGAAGTACTTGGGGGTGGGAGTGCCTGTGGGTGTAAGGCAGGCTCTGGGCCGCGGCCGGAGCTCGGGTCCGTCGGATTCCGGGCGAGGTGGGGCCCGTGGGAAGCCGCCAACTCGCCGGCGCGTGCCCCCGCAGATGCGCAGCACCAGGAAGGTGTCGGTGTGGCCCGTGGCCTTCGTGGGCGGGCTGCGCTACGAGTCACCCAAGGTGAACGCGGCGGGGAAGGTGTACGGCTGGAAAACCGTGTTCGACCCGCACCGGCCCTTCGCCATCGACATGGCCGGCTTCGCCGTGAACCTGCGCCTCATCCTGCAGCGCTCCCAGGCCTACTTCAAGCTGCGCGGCGTCAAGGGCGGCTACCAGGAGAGCAGCCTGCTCCGCGAGCTCGTCACCCTCGGCGACCTCGAGCCCAAGGCTGCCAATTGCACTAAGGTACGGTCCCGGCCTCCTGCGGGGCGTTGTGGGGGTGCAGAGGGGGAAGGAAGCGCAGCCAGCCCCGTTGTGCGGTCACTTTGCAGAATCGTGGGGTATCCTGAGTTGGGAGGGATCATCCAGTCCAACTCCAGGCCCTGCACAGACACCCCAACAATCCCACCCTGTCCGAAYGCTCCTGGAGCTCTGGCAGCCTTGGGGGTGTGGACATTCCCTGGGGAGCCTGTTCAGTGCCCACCACYCTCTGGGGAAAGAACCTTTCCCTGATATCCAACCTAAACCTCCCCTGGCACAGCTCCAGCCATTCCCTCGGGTCCTGTCCCTGTTCCCCAGAAAGGAGASATCAGTGCCTGTCCCTCCACTGCCCCTCGTGAGGCTTCCCCTCAGTCTCCCCTTCTCCACTCCGCTCCTCTGTGTTTGAGGGAAGCAAACCCCCATTCCAAGGAAGCTGGGAATGGGTGATTTTGCACTAAAATGTGTGGAGGGCAGTTACCTGTTTTGGTTGCAGGCTGCTAGTGKTTGCCATAAGCCTTGAAATACGGAGTCTTCTCTCCCCTGTCACTGTTCTTTCTTATATTACCCCTAAAAAMCATCATTTTCAAGGTGGGCTTTCCTGTGGCCTTGCTGATCCCCTGGAGCAGGGAATTCCATGGGTGAAATGCATGTTGGTTGTTAAATGTGAATCTCTGGGGGGGTTTTGAGGCCTGTGACACGCTGAGGTTTGGCTCTCCGGGCCCACATGAGCTGTAACCCAGGAGCAGCAGCCACAGGGAAGGACTGTTCACACAGTCACTGCCTTGTTGCCAAGCTGTCTTCTCCCTCCTGTACAGGCCCCCAAAAACCTGGATCTTCCTGTGTCAGAGATAATACAGAAAAGTTTTAGTACCTGGGACACTGCTCCGAGCTCCAGGAGGCTTCCAGGSAGCTTCATTTGGGGGGGATTTTACTGCTGTCAACTGATAAATATCRACTGTACAGACTGCTGGGTCATGGAGCAGGACCCCCTGTGCTGAATAACAGAAAMTCAGAGCACTCCGGTGGTTCTTCTCCTGAAGACTTCCCAGTCTGAGATGAGAGATGAATCTGTCTGGGCTGACAGGGGAGTGTGGGAGACACCATGAGACAAAGCTGGTTACCGTGACAGGCACCAATCACAGCCCATCAGCAACAGAGGTGCTGTCAAGGACTTTTGAAGCTTTGTGAGTGGGTCCCCTGACCTCTGTAGGTGTGAAAAGGGTCCCTTTGAGATCAGAGACCCCCATGTAGCCCTCTCACACCTTCCTCTGTTATAAACACCAGCCAGTCTGATTTAGGGAGTCTTTATTGCTTAATTATCCCCAGAGGATTATTCTTCTATTGCAAAGAAGTTGTTCCTGCCAACAGTCCCAGTGTTGCATCCAGGTTTCCATCCCTTTTTGGGATAGGAAAAGAAAAAAAAAGTGACTAAGACCCTTTGTCTCTGCTTTCCATGTGCACTGCTCCACATSCCCCAGCCATGGAAAAAAACAGGGATCTCAATGTTCAGCAGTGCTCTTGCAAGGAATCCAGGAATAAGGAGGAGGAGCCAAGGGGAAGGAGCAAGTTTGGATTTTACCTGATACCTGCTGTGCCTCCTTTTTGAATCCACATCTCTGTGGTTATGGTCCAACGCTGGGACAAATGAAACAACCACCCTCCCAAGGGTGGGAAAAGGGCTTGGATTCAAATTAGATCCCCTGGSCATTGTGTGCCCTCCTACTAGGAGGAAAGCAGTGGCTGGAAATAAATGTGTTTCCAGCAGCCAGGAGAGATGGACAGGCAGCTTTTAGGCTGGTGTACAGAAGATTAGGAGTGTTTACTCCGTGGCCAGTTATGCAGTCTTTGGTCTATTGTGCCTGTAAATAAATAACTGTTGGAAGGAAGCTGTGCTCAAAGGCTGGGGGTGGAAATGAAGGTCGTGGAGGAAGGGGAGGAAGGAAAAGGTTGTTTCCAGGGAGGAAGGAAAAGGTTGTTTCCAGGCAGGAGGAAACAAATGGTGCCGGAGCCAGGCAGGGCTGTGACATGGGAGGAGCAGGTCAGGGATTGGGAGGAAGCAGGGATTGCTGCCCAGGATCTGGAGCAGACTGTGTTTCTTCTCTTGGCCAGGCTGRGGAGAGCTTACAAGGGTCCTTGTTGTGAGCTGAATGCTGTGTGCTCCTGGCAAGCTCTGAGTGCAGCTTTGCAGGTTGGGCTTTGCCTCTCTGCTCTAGCCGGTGCCAGCAGCCTCCATTTCCCAGTTGCTGTTTTGCTCCCCCATTTTACCAGGAGCAGAGTCTGGAGCAGCAGCAGAGAAGGACCAAAGCCAGCTGTGGTCCGGGGTCCTCTCACCCCAAAATCAGAGCCCAGGCTCCTCTCTCCCCCGTGCTCCCAGCACTTGTCACGCTGTGCTTCTGTTAAACACAACCACACACCTGCTTTGCAGGGAGATTTACATTAAAAATTATGATGTGCTTAGATAGAGTCATTAAGGGGGGATCAGAGAAATGTGTAAGATAAGCACAGACATCTGTTCTCCAGAAATGCTGCCTTCCCTGAGTGCAGTGCTGCTGCTGGTAGCATTGATCAGAATTCAGCCCACAAACGCACGCTCCTGCAAAAAGCTCCAGCTCAGGCCGAAGGCCACRTATCCTGCTTATTTTCCTGGCTTTGGGAAATGCCCAAAATGAAGGAGAAAGGAAAGAAAGTTGGTATTAATTGCTGAGGAGAAGGTTATCCATCCTCATCAGGAGGGAAGGACTGGTTTATCCTGAAGCTGTAGGAAAACAAGGCTTTGCAAACGTTCTCTGTATTTGGTGTTCTGCTCTTTCTGCTTTCCCCCACACGCCCAAATCAAACCATCCTCTCTCCAATCCATTGGCACAGGAGAGAGCTGTGAAATTTGGTATTTCCATGAGGTTGATGGAAGTGGGGGACAGTCTGCTCCCCATTTTCTGTTAACACCCGAGGGAATAATCTGCAGGGAGCTCAATCAGTGAGGATTAAAGCAGAGACAGGCGACCCATGGAAACCATTAATGTCACAGTCAGGAGAAYATTTTGTTGTCAGGCTGGAGAACAGGGAGCAAACCTGCCCTTTCAGCCTGGTGCCTCTTTTCCTTCACATCCTGTGGTCTCCATTTCWAACAACCATTACTGAATCCCTGCTGGGAGGGTCTGTGAACCCCGAGACACCCCTCCCACTGCAGGTCGACTCTCCTGTTTGCTTTTTCATCTCCCGTTGGAAGACAATGAATTGTTCTGCCATGGAGGTGAAGCCTTGTAATCTGCTGGATCTGTTTTGAGCCCTGTGACTCTGAATGGCAGGGCTGTAGAGGAGTGGAAGGGTTTTGCAGCAGTATTTTTAAAGGAGACTCCCTCAGGTGACCTGTACAAAACCAGTGCTCAGGGGAAGTCAGAGACTTTGTCCTCCTCCCTGGTCTCTTGTGAGAGAGCCAAAGCTTCCCTGAGGCGTGAAACACGCTGCTTGTTGAAAAAAATCAAGCCTTGGCTGAGAGGAAAAGCGAGTGTTTCTGTTCTAAATGGTGATCTCCCTCCCACACTAAAGAGCACAGCATGAAAAATGGTAAAAGCTGCGGTATCGAGCTGCAAACTCTGCAAATGGGTCCATTTTAGCTCATTTAATCTGTCTTTTTTGGCATTTGGCTGTAACGACGGAGAAGTGGGATCCAATTGAAGGAAAACACTAATAATGTGTAGYCGTGGTCCTCCTCTGCTTGTGGAGTGCGTGGTTGAGATGCTGAGCGTGAGCATCTTGGCAGAGCCCTGGGCCGCGGGCAGGGCCGAGCGTTGATGTGCCAGGAGTGCTCTTACCTGCTCCCTCTGGAGAGGAGAATTGGCTGCAGGATTTCTCCAGCACCTGGTTTGTCCATTCTGCTGCTGGAGCCGTGACCGGKGCCTGCAGAGCCCCGAGAGCCGCTCCTGAGCCCTGTTTGGTTTTGCCTTTTCCCGGGGAAGCAGCGCAGTAATTGCGGCAGCGGTGCCGCCGTGGGGGAGCGGGGCTGGAATCGGGGGGAACTGTGATGAGAGGGCTCTGAAGTGGTCGTGGGGGATGATGGAATGGGGTTTTTGGACCCACTCCAGCCAGCAGTTGGTCCCTGCCGCTTCAGTATTAGCAGAGATTTAAGCCCCACGCAGGAGGTGGCTGCTCACATCAGAGGGAAATCTGATCAAACAAGCTCCTTGGGAAGGTGGGGGTGCTCCTCTTGAACCGGGAGGGTTTGAAAAAGGGCTTTGTTCATCCTTTAGAACCGGAACGTGCCCTCSTTTGCCTCAAAAGCAGGCTCCGGGTGGAAGCGGTGTGCGGGATTCRGTGTGCAGGGAATTGCCATGGCAACCGGAGGGAAACCCCCGCGAGGTGGGAAATGGCCCAGGTGAAGGGAGGCAGGAAAGCTGCTCCGAGAGGATAAAGCTGCTCCCAGCAATCCAGCTCCGGGGGGAAAGCAACGAGTGTCGTCGAGTCTAGCGAGGGGAGAGTATTTTAAGCAGCTTCCAGAACCGYCTGAGCACAGCAAGTAGAAACAATTTCCTATAATAGCCCCCCTGAAATACTCAACCACCTCGTATTCTGCCAGTTCTGCTCCACAGATGTTGATCTCTGTGCAGCTTTGCTGCCAAGACTGAGGGAAGCTTTYAGGAGAGGCTTCAGTTCTGTTTCAAGCAGGCTGCAGAGGGGTTTTAATGCCATACCTGGTGCAGAATAGGGGGTGGCAGCGTGGGGCCAGCATTCCAAAGGCATTGGGGAAGGGGCTTTTGCGGGGATCTGCAGGGTTATGAAGAGGCYATGTCCAGCCCAGAGCACGTGGGAAGAAGGGATGGGTCTGAACCAGCTCCTGCACCAGCAGCTCTGAGGCAGCAGAGGCTGCAACAGCACTGCAGCAGCAGCAGGGAGTCCTTCCCAGACACCCTCCTGGCTTTTTAGGGTCTGGAGAGAACTTRAGAGTGAAAAAGGAAGTGATGCTGAGGTTAGGGAGCAGACTGATGTCTTGTCTCCAATAATGAATTTTCAGGAATGTGCTGGAAAATTCAYTTTATATCTCCCCCAACCAAAGGCAGGGTGGCGATGGGAAGAGCTGGTGGCGCTCATCCCGCTGCCTCTTCCCTCACAACGAGACCTGAAACGCCAGGAATTTGCATTTCCCCTCTGAGTGACTCCAGTGGCCGGGGATGTAAGGTGATAGCCAAGAGGCGGAGTGGGGAAGCAGGGAGGGAGCTCCTTACCCCATTGGAAGGCTGATGAGCCTTTCGAGGAAGCTGCTCGATAACTACATGGCAGGAGCAGGTTAATGTCCCACGACAGTACACTGTAAAATGGGTAATTTCTGCGCGCTGTGCATTTTGCAGAGCAGCAGCTCTGCCTAAATGAAGGTTTATGCAAAGCCCCTCTCAGCGGTGGATGCACCATTAGGCTCCAGGGTGGCTGGTTAAATTGCACTATTGATTTAATGTGCAGGAATATTTGTTAGTGCACTGGAGAGGTGCAGCTAATGACTCCTGCTGGCTTCTTCAGATTTTAGTCTGGCACACAAGGACAGAAAAGCCCGTGCTGGTGAATGAGGGGAAGAAAGGATTCACAGATCCCAATGTGGAAATCTGACTGTGCRTGGCTGAACCGAGACCAACACCAGGTAAGAGCACATGTTGTTAACAGTAATGAAGGTAGGCAATGGCAGGAAAAAGATGAAACTCTTTTAAATGTGCATTTTCGTTTCCATTTTTCACAACTCTGACCTTCCCTTGCTGCTAAATTTCTCAAGACCATTAGTTGATTTTTTTTTCAAGTTAATCTATTTTTAAGACAAAACAATAAATACCTGGTGAGAGGTTGAGGGGAAGAAGAGAAATGCAGGGAGTAGGAGTTCAGGCAGAAGTTACACCATTAAAGAAAATCCTTGTCTAAACAAGAAGGTTGCCTTATTAACTGTGCTAATACAGCTAAAGCACAGGGGTGAAGGGTGGACTCATCCACCTGCAAATACCTGAGGAAAGCTAAAGCAATATCAGACAGAGGATTTTTAAGTCAGACAAAAGCTTTCACTGAGGGAAGAGTTTAATTTATACCACACTGAAGCCACACAGAGCCAGTGACGAGCATGGGAAGGTGTGGAATAAACCCCACCCGAGGTGTTTGCTTACCTGAGGGGAGCATGGGGTGTCTTTTCCAGTGGAAAGGAGGAAAGAACACAGGCACTGCTGGCTGACTTGTGTTTGTACCCGCCCTGGCTCGGGGATTTGCCGAGGAGTGAACAATGAGCCCCTCACTTGTATCCGCACCCAGCCATGGAGCTGTGCTTCATTGTTGTGGGCAAAAAAATAAATGCACAACTCCCTTTACCTGGAGCGTAGAACCAGGAGGGAGAGGAGGCTGCTGCTCCTGAGTCCTGAGGAGCACGAGCAGCAAAGGAAGGGAGTAGATTTGCTCAGCACCGTGAATTTTTACCAGCAATGAGCTCTCTTCTGGCCCATCCCCCGAGGGCAGCAGGATGGAGCCCTGCCTGCGCAGGGGCTGCTCTGTGGCCCTCGGCAGGGCAGGAGCAGAGCCTGCAGCACGTTACCTGTGCCGTGGAAGGGCAGAGGGGCTCTCACAGGAGCTGCTCCTGCTCCCAGCAGCACAACCCCGGGATGCGCAGCGGGAGAGGGGGTTGGGATGGCTCCTGGGGCAGCGGCAGCGAGGYCAGGAGGGTGACGCCCACGCTGCTGTGTCTGTGTTGCAGAGGATTTCTTCACGCGCAGCCTGCAAGGTTCCTCTCCGCAGCATCCACCCCGCCGGCCAGGCAGGAGCCAGGACCTCCGCTGACTTCCACGAGTTTTAGCGTTCCGAAACCGAGCACCGCCGCATACACGAGCTCCCCGGATCCCCTGCCCTTCCTCCCGCACTCGGAGCGGAGCCAGACGCTCCGGAGGTGGAGGAAAAAAAAAAAAGCACAGAATCCCCAGGACTGCCGCCAGCTCCCGGCGCGGAGCCGCTGCCCCCGAGGGATGCTCCGGCCGGGAGAGGCGCACGCCGGGCTCTGCGCCGGAGCCCAGCCGGGACGGGGCCGCACCGAGGAGCGGGAGGAACGCGGCAGCGGCCCCCGGGGACTGGTTTTGCCCGGGACACGCGAACCTTGTGGCCGGGTGTGCGACAGCCCGAGCAGCTCTCTGGCCGTGGAGGGGACGGCTGCCTTCCGAGATGGCACCTTAGCCCTTAATTTTAAACCGACTTTAATCAGTGTTTGGTRCGCTGCACAAGACAGGAAGGTTGTGGGGGAGGGCGGAAAGCAAGGCAGGTTAGAACAAACGCATTCAGCATCGCTGTTCTCGGCATTCCCTCTCCTTTCCCTTCGTTAGTTTCGTGGTTTGGGGGGCACCCTGACATAATTCATGGAATCATAGAAGGGTTGGGGGTGGAAGGGACTTAAAGGGTACTCTAGTCCAACCCCCTGCCATGGGCAGGGACACCTTCAGCTGGGCCAGGTTGCTCCTGGCCTTGAATGTTCCCAGGGATGGGGCATCCCWCACCTCTGTGGGCAACCTCATTGTAAAAAATTTCTTCTTTATATCAAGTCCATCCTCCTTTAGTTTAAAACCATCACCCCTCGTCCTATCCCTGCTGAAATGTCTGTCCCCATCTTTCTTATAAGGCCCCATTAAGTACTGAAAAGACAGCACTGGGAGTGGGATAGAGGGGCAGGATCAGGGARCTGTTGATCACCACCAGTTCTGCACTGTCCCTGGATGGAGTTACATTTCCAGCATGTGGTTCTCTAAAAATGCCCAAATAATTGGAAGTGGTGTTCAATGAGACTGTTGGGGCTGTACACCATAACATTCATCCAGATCTTGGTCCTGTTTAGCCCTGATTTGGTTCACGTGAGCATTAGGTGTGGGATTCTCTCAAGGGTGCCCCTACAYAAAGGCAAATTTCCACTCCTAAAAAATAAAACTGCTTCATACTAGGGATTGGATCCCAAGCGGTGATTTTAGTGCATTTCCCATTCGACYGGACTGTATCCTTCAGCCCCAGCCCCTTTTTCTGCTACTGCAGAGCTCCTGGTGTGAAAAGGCACACTCAAGTCACCTTTAATGGATACAGGAGCACCTTTGGGAAAGGGATCCTGGGCTTAGTGCTCTGTTTGCTCAGCACCTGGCTTGAAGAAGGTTCAGGCAGGACATCAGTGGCTCCTCCCTGGTGTGTGACACCAAAGGACAGCATTGGTGAAAGGTTGTTCTCTGCTGAAAGTGGGTTTGCTTCCCAGGGRGAGACACAGGACCGAGCAGAGCAGAAGTGGGACCTGGGTGCTGCCACCTTGGGAGACTCTGTTTGAGACTGACAAACTTGCTGAGATAAAAATTGAGGTACAACGTGTCCCTTCTCCCCAGCCCCTCCACAAACCCCCAAATTCCCTCCCCATTCATAACTGTTGCCAAACCTTTGATGACACACACACACACCCCCCCCCCCGTCCCAATTCTTTCAAAAAGGTCTGAAGCACAATTTTACCTTTGAACTGAGGGAAAAAATGTAATCCTGGAATAGACTTGGTTATTTTTAGCCCTAACACATAGAACTATTAAAATGCTCTGGGTTTGATTGTTGGCTTCACGGTGCAGAAGTCTCCCCTTGGACTAATGACATTGTGTATTTCCTGATATTTTCAAAGGAAAATATTTTTTGTAAGTTATTTTCTCCCACTGTATATCAGCACCATTGGGGAAAAGTTGCATTCTTTAGTTCCCAGCCACAGAAGCCTTGACAAAAATGTTCCTTTTAGATGCAATGGCTGAAGCACTGCTTGGATAGGAAGTGTTGGATGCTGCTGGCTGCTCTGTGGGAACAGGTATTGTTACCTTGGATTAAAACTCTGCACTCAAGTAGATTTATTCTATTATTGTACTGGCCTTCCAAGTTCCCTTCAGCCTGCAAACCCTCCAGTGGAAAGAGACGTTTTTCAAGGACTACCAAGTTTTCATAGCATTGAAATAGTTTCCAACCGATGGCCTCTCCGAGCTGCATGTTTTGGTTCACTAACCTTAGTTCCAGTCCCTGCTGGGTTCCAACCTTCCCTCCTTGGAAGGAAATAACTTCCAGAAAAATGCCAAGGATGGAGTCCCGACCACAGCCCTGCCACATTTGCTCCGGCCACAGGAGCCTGGGCCCTTCCAGCTTTCCCAGAGCTGCCGTGGCCCCTGGGAGCAGAGAGAGGTGTGTCCAGCAGGACCAGCCCCGGCCAGGATGGAGTGTATTTACAGCTGCACTGTCTGTTCTCAGTTTTAAACAAACTGTATTTAAATTTGTTAAATAAAATGATGGTTTCTAAGAGCCAGGATACCCTGCACCTCCATTACGGACACAGTGCATGTTTGGTGTTTCTCTCAGAGCCTGAATCCTGCCACTGGCACAGAAAGCAGCGACTCCTTGGAGGTTCTGAAGGATTCACAGCTCGGGTTTGATCTCTTCCCCTCCCTAAGGAGACTGCAGCTCCTCTGTGGCTTGGAGCTGGTGAGTTAAAACAACGTCATGTTTACCTAAATCCCCAGTTTCTGTTCAGAGGGACAAAAAAAAAAAAAAGAAACCAGGATCCAAGATCCCCCAGCAGGTTTAAGCAGAAAGCACAGATGAGTTTTCCCATTTGCAGTCCCTTTGCTTCTATCCCTGCTCATTTTCCAAGGGGGAATCTCATCTTTAGGTGCTTCGCAGCACGAGCACGGGTGCAAGAATCACTTGCTCTTTTCTCCTCCTTGGGAATTCTCATTCCTGCCTGGCCTGATACACTTGATAGAGGACAAAACACATTTCACTTTTTAAAACTTTTTTTTTTTTTTCCTTTTGAGAGAGAGACGACCTCCATAGTAAAACTTAGTGGGAAAAAAAAAAAGCTCAAATTAAAAGTCATTTGACAACCACCTTGGCTTCCACCACGAGAACACATAACGGCCTCTTTGCAGAGAGAGGTGCTAAAATCTGCCTCGAAGCACACCAAAATGGTTTTCCACACCTGATTACTCACATGTTCACCAGCTATTTTCTCCCTACCTAATTATAAAAACGAGGAGGCCAGCGATAGCACATTTTGAAAGTCCCTGGAAAGCTGAGCTCAGCTTTCAGTTCACATGGCTTCAGTTCTTCCTCTCTCTCTCTCTCTCTGTCTCACCTGCCTCCAGCACCTTTTTACTCCCCCACATCCACCAGATGGTCCAGAACATGCGCAGCCATCCAGGCTGGGGGTCCTCAGGAGTCCAGGGAGACGAGCYGCTGCATCCATCCATCCGTGGAACAACGGCCCCTGCTTCCTCCGGGGCCCTTCCTCTCCCCTGAACTCGCTGCCAAGGGGCAAATCCTTTCCCTGGGTCTGGTGGGGAGGAGCACGCCCAAGTGCAGAGCCACCACGTCCCCAGACATGCAACCAGGAGTGTTCAGGATGAGCCAAGCGTGGGACAGCAGCTCTGCTCAGTCCACGTACTGGGTCCTTCCCAAGTAAGGGATGTCCACGGACTGGATTATCCGTCCCGCCGTGCGCTCCTCAAAGATCACAATCTGGCAACACAGGCAGAGAGAAAATCCCTTCTTACAAAGCCTGGGTGAATTGAAATATTTCCAGGAGGAAAAGGCAAGCGCTCACAGCAGGGGAAGGAAGCATCACTCAAAGAGATCAATCAGAGCCTGAGCAGTAACTGAGACTGTTCCTCAGCACCACAATATGCAGGAGTGCACCAGCCTCGCATCAGGGTTGGCTTGGTTTCCAACGTGGGGCAGAGCTTTGGAGTTCAGCTGCCGTCCCTGTCACCCCTTCACGGTTGTCAGAGTCACTTTGAGAGCAGCACCTTCCTTAATCTCAGAGATCTTAGGAGATAACACTCCCCTTCCCCTCTACTGCTTTGGGTTTCAGCTAAGAAGGGTAATTTACGCACAGCGCGCGTCTGGCTGTTTGGGACACGGATCTTTAACAACACCAACAGGCAAAGAGCAATTCCAGCAGAGCCTCTCACCTCGTTGCCCCCTCTCCKTAGCCAGGGCCCAGGCAGGTAAAGTGTTTCCTGAGGTCCAATCTTCCAGTAGCGTCCCAGGTTCTGACCATTGACAAACACCACTCCTTTTTCCCAGCCCTGGAATGGAGGCAGAACAYGGAATTACTGATGCAGCTCTGCTGCCTCGTTAGCGTCCCCACGGGAAACTCAATCTGCTTTCAYATTTGCCTTCTTTCCAGCCACTTTCTGCAGGTTTTCTGCTTGCTTTCCCTSTGCAAATCCCTGCAGCCATGAACATTTAAACAAGCCCTGTTGAACAGGAGTTATCCTTAATGTACTAATTAAAAGGATAAAGCTTTCGAAAATGTGCAATTTGTGATTYGTGCTCGTACAGGAAACTTCATCCTTTTGAGCAGAGAGGCCTTTATTCCTTCCCAAGCATGGAATATCTCCCCTCACCTCTTTGCCAGGTGACAGAAATACTGTCTTGCTGCTGGCTGGCCTGATTTGCAATAAATATAATTTTCCCAATAAATGGGAAAGTGAGCAGGACAGTAAGAATGGGCACAAGTCTTGGCTCTAAGAGAGGGAAATCAGAGGAGAAAGTTTAATAACCCTTAATATCTCATCTGAAGTTCTAGGCAGGAGCAGCAATCTTCCACAGAGGATGACAGGAATGCTGACTCCATGCCATGGCTACAAAGAAGTGACTCTTTCCCTATCACATGGAGCAGACAGGCACGAAACAAGGGCCTCCTTTATGTTTTGTGCCCATGACTCCTCTGCAACTAGAAAATAGCATTTGTATGCCAATATAAAAAGACTGAAGTGGTCAATAGCAGCTCTACAGGGTCAGGATTGCATGTTTTCTCATCAGGACCTCTACAGACTGAACAGAATTTTCCATCAGCTGGAGGAGACCTCTACACCCTAAATAATTCTCGGAGAGAGGGGAAGACCATGGAACTACAGAGCTCAGTCAGAGCTATAGCACAGGTGTCTCTCCAACCGCTCTGAAAACCAAGGACAACCAGGACTTGCCTGCAGCTTCAGGAAGGTGTCCTGTGGCTGGTGCTCTATCCACAGCCTCCCGCGGAARAACGCCGGCCCCACGAAATAATCCGGGACCGTGCTCCAGCCGGACACGCGCTGCAGGCTGCAAGAGAGGGACACACCTCACTCAGGGCCACTGGGGCCACCTGCCTCTGCCTCCACGATCCACATCCCTGGTTGGGGTACAAGGGAAGGGAACCTGGCACCGGCACCATCTCCTGATGCTTCACAGCAGCAGGGAATAGTTTTTGCAAGAGCGTGTGGTGACAGGAGAAAGGGGAAAGGATTCTAACTGGGAGAGGGAAGGTTGAGATGGGATATTGGGAAGAAGTTCTTCCCTGTGAGGGAGGGGAGGCCCTGGCACAGGTTGCCCAGAGAAGCTGTGGCTGCCCCATCCCTGCAAGTGTCCAAGGCCAGGGTTGGAGCAACCTGGGATAGTGGAAGGTGTCCCTGCCCAYGGCAGGGGTGGGACTGGATGAGCTTTAAGGTCCCTTCCAACTCAAACCCTTCTGGGATTCTGTGATAAAAGCTCTGTTCCATGTTGGCTGCTGAGGTGCCCAYCCTCCTTCAGATCTGCCAGGGTGCTTTAAGTGTCTGTGGCTTGCTAAAGGAAACTGCAGAACTGACAGGATTCAAACCAGACATTCCTGCCACTGCTCCTGTCACGGAACATAAACACATCCCCGCAACTTTGCAGTAATTAGGGGAAATCTGACATTATTTCTTACCTGTGGCAACAATTTGGGAGCAGGGCACAAACAGGAGAGGAAATAAGGAGTGTAGAATTCCACAGAAGCCTTGAGCTTCTGTCAGAACATGTTCCCTCCAACCCTTACAAACTGCATCTCTTRGACTCAGGGAAGTTATTGATCCAGTGCAGCCCGACTGCTACTGAATTATTCAGCTAAAAGCCTGTGACAGCTCCTTTCACAACACTCCTCTCCCTCCTCCCCCGAGGGGACTGTGAGCTGATTGTGTTCCAGGGCTGCTGGTCAGCAGCCAGGAGCTGAGGGTAGTGGTGACTAATCTTGCTTTTGTTTGGCCACGGCAGCTCACTTGCTTTAATGCTCCTCACTGGACATGTTCCTCTAACACCCTGCAGTCCAAAGGGTTGTGAGTTACCCCATCAATAAGAATCCCTCAGGYAGCCTCCCAGCACCTGGTAAAATTGTCCTTAGAAATTTCTAAGTTTTCCTTTTAAAAGCCATTTCAGTTTAACGTGGCCTCCCCCTCCTTCCTACACAAAATGGGGGAGCTGTGATATCTTGGGGGATGCACATAAAGTTGTTTTGTGGTATCAGAAACATCACTGATCACGTCTCTGGATCATGGCCAGAGTCCATAGGGCATCTGCTGCCTTAAACATTTGCTGAGATGTTCTGTATGTGCTGACAGAGGCTCCTCAACATCCCCCTGCTACATTTCCTTCCTTGACTTAAAGCAAAACAACATAAAGGAGAGGAAGCCATCTGGATTGTTAATGTACTATTAGTAGCTTTCTAGAACTAATCCATCCCTTGCCACTCTGAATTACTAAATATATCAGCCAGATTGGTAATTTCCAGAAAAACCCAAACTTTTCCAACGTGTGGGTGTGTGGGGACCCAGCCCTTTGGGTAAGCCTGGCTTTTACCCACCTGATCTAACCCTGCTCTACAGGCTGCAAGGAAGTCTTTAAATCCTCCAGAGTGGGATTAGATTTCTCCCTAAATAATGGTATGGATGAGCTGGCACCATTCCAGGCAAAGGTATCAGCAAGGAACTTATCAGTGCAGAAATCCACCTACCCACTGCTACCTCAGGCTGCCTCATTGAGCTGCTCCCTGCTAGACACTGTCTTGGAAAACAGGTGGTTTCAAATGAAGAAGAAGAAGAAAAAAACCACGTTCAAATCCCACAAACCTTTTCATGAAGGCAGGTTTCATCTCCAAACTGTAAATCTTGAAGTTCCTCAAGGGGGTTTTATTCAAGAAGATGTCACCAATTAAGCCTGCAAGAGCAATGAGGGTAATGAGGAGTTGAGGAACAGCTAAAGCTGATGGATTTTCCTATTTGAATGCGTGGAACAGCAGGAGATGGAAAGCTATGCTATGGAATTAGAGTCCATATGGTCCCATTGCTCGTCCAGATCGAGTGGGGAGCATCACTAAACTTTGGCCTCTCCATTCTCTCATTGCTTCAACTCACCAAGGCCTCAAACCCTCTCCCAGCAGAAAACACTGCTGGCMCAGGGGGGTCATTGGGTTTGTTGGGTTTTGGTGAGCTGACCATGTATAGATTTTTTTAAAGCAGTCCATCAGTTACTTCTCTAAAAAGCAAAATATAACACGGGCCAGCACTGATGCCCAGTGCTGATCCRGTGCTTTTCATCCCAGGATTTTAAGGGACCTTAGTAAGTCATTCACCTCTAGCACCCTCCAGTTAGAGTTGCTCCCCCTGCAGCAGGCAAAGCCTGGCTCCTAATCCAGCCTCCTCATCACAGACCTGCACTTGAGGCTGCCTAAGCAGCACTGAGGCTTTACGCAACTTTTCTGATTAAATCAAACCAATACAGTCACGTGCCTAACCCCATTGATCTGTTTTCTAGAGCTTTTCCATACAGTTCCCCTCTAAAATAGAATCAACCCTTTCCAGCTGCACCACTGCGTGTGACAGGCTTGAGCACTTCAGTCAGTTCTGCTCCACAGGATGCAGTTCCCTCCTCCTGACACCGTGTGAGCTACCCAGTGCTGTGATCCTCCAACATCGACCCCCCCAAGGGAAAACACAGATGAAAGGAGGTATTTTCCTTCCCTCCCTGTGAGGTAATACACTCACAGAGCAAGGGAAAGGGAAGCTGAGCATCACCTAGGAAACCCAGAGCTGAGCAAGATTCAGTGACAGCCTTGGGTTTAGCTGTTCCCCTATAAAACAAGCCTTGGTGCAAGGCATTCAGCAGCCACTGCTTGTCCTCTGATCACTCCACACAGGGACAGATGATGTTTTTTATCACATTCCCTCCGTCACAACATCTCCCACCCACTCCCAGTCCTGACCAGCAACACAAGAGCTGTACTGGGCCCTTGGGTGGTTCTGTGCAAAGCACACAGACAGCTCTACAGCATTTAAACCCCGAGGAGTCTCTAGGAGAGCTTGGGAGCACAAACCCACCTTTCCTCTGTTCGTTCAGTGCCAGCCCATAATTGACACGCCCACGGTTCTCCACCAGGAGCCTCAGCTGCCTGAACCCCTGGGAAAAACAAACAGGGAAAAGCACCAGTCYTGTGTCAGCCTTGGCAGAGGTCAGTGGAGGGGTTTCAGAGGGGAAGTGGCACCTTTGGCAGCTGCAATTTGTAAGTTTAGAGTTCTCTACTGCAAGCAGTGACACCACTGAGGAACTCACAGCCTTTGCACAGAAGATTTCTGGTTTGTTKTTTTTTTTTTYTTAATGTTGAATTTTTAAGTCCCATTTGGATGTCACCCACAGAGCCAGAAACGGAGTTTGACACAGGACAGGCTCACGTCATAAACTCTCCCACAAGCCTAAAGAACAACCAGTGCATCCACCCCCTCGCCTGCTCCCGGAGCCACCACGGCTCTGTTGAGGTGTTCAATCAACACATTCATCTCAGTGCCAACTTCTGCCAGGCTAAAACTGCTCTCAGAGCTGAAGAGAGACATTCCCCCTCACTTAACTTGATACCCAAAAGGTGTAATAGCCTCCAAACCCCCTTAAAACCTGTTTTGTGCTAAGGAAGGTGWAGCCTACACGGATTTAACCTGCACAAACAGGGTACAGGCACTCAGTGTTGTGGCTGTGGTGACAAAGGCTGGCAAATTTTGTGCAGCAAGGACTAMAATAATTTGAATTTTCTGCATGGGAAAGTATCCCAAACCCACTTTTCAACCACAAATGGTAACTTGGCAGTGAAATGCCACTATTTCACTGGTGAGAYAGTGATTAGGGTACCAAGCTGGGTTAGGTGGGAGGTGCCCTCCTGAGAGTTCTCCCTCTTCAATGATCCTGTTATCCACACACTGAGCAACTTCCAGGTAGTTACCTGTCCCTCAGGAATGGAGAGCTCCACTGTGTTGTAGTCCAGCTCACCCACATACATGGTGTTCACAAACACCTGCAGAACAGAGCACAAGAGACAACAGCAACTGCTCATCAATTCTATCAAAATCAGGTCACCCAAGTTGTATTTGGGGAGGAAATTGTCTCTACCTGAAGCTAAAACTCAAGTTTCCATAACTGTGTCACTGATTCAGTTCAGGAGGGGAYAAAAAAATCACTCTATTTCTCAGAATATTCAATATTCTGATGTTTAAGGATAAGTTTTAGCAGACTGGAACTGGAAATTTAATTARAAGTGATAAGAGTTGGGGCTTAGCTGAGGACTGCAAAGAGCAAATCACACTCCTAACCTAAAACTTCACGTTTTCCCCCCATTTCCTGCCTCGCTGTCCAGACCAAAGCATTCCCACCCAACCCCAGTGAGACACCGAGGAGCCCCGAGCTCCGACCTGCGCCCGGTCCCGGACGTGGTCCCTGGTGTGCAGGTGGCCACCCCCAAAGATGACAGTCTCGTAGAGCACATATCCGTAGGGCTGCCCAACGGTGTCGTTCAGGTGGAGATTCTCCATGTTCACAGGAAATTCTGACTTAATGGGCTGCAGAGGAGAAGCAAATTGACAGGTGATGTAAAGACAGCTCATTTAAGGCAGGTCTTCCACTCTGCCCCAGGTTAYGTTTCCCCCACGAGCCTCCCGAGGTCTGGTCCAACCCAAATCACCTCCTGACCCTATGGAAACTACAGCAAAATACCCAAAAAGGGAGCGAAACTGCAGCAAAAACTGCAATTCCAAGAGAACAGAGGCAGCAGCGAAAACATTCCCCAACCTTATCCTCGTGGGATAACGAGCCAGTGCACAAATTGCCTTTTGCACCTAAAAGTTGATGCCTTTTAGGTCTGGGATGCACTAGAAGAGGTGTCACTACCTGTAAAAGAGCTGGCAGCACATCCCAGAGAGAGATGTACTGGTGCAACAGGATGGCACCATAGGAGGCCTTGCTTTCAATCATGGGAGGCAGAGGAAGGGGCTGGCCTGGGATGCACAAAGAAAAGGAAAAGTGGAACAATGGTTTCAGACAACAACAACAAATTTAACATCCCTCCAGACCTCCCTCGGTCCTCCCATCCTCAATTCCCAACCAGAGCTCCAGCAAGAGGGCCAGCTGAAACAATTCCCTCTTGGAACTCCGTGGGTGGAGCAGTGTTTTGGGCCCTGGGTGTGTGATTACCAATGACCATGCTGAAGAGCTGTCGGAGCTTGAAGAACTTGGATGTGTAGTCTCCAGCCTCTGTCAGCACAGCATCATAATCTGGAAAAGCAGCACGGGTTTTACAAACACGCAGCAGCTCTGGGGCAGCTGCACCAYGCAAGAAATAAAAGCCCAAGGCACAATTTTCATGGCACTGTCTCTATTATGGAATTCTGTACACTTTGATCTGAGTGAACGTCCCTGAATTCCTTAATTTGGGCAAGAGCCATTCACCAACACACTTTTAGAGATCTGATTTGCATGCATCCAGAATTTCACACAGGATAAAGTCAACAATTAACCATTTTAACCAAGGGCAGTTGGGATGAAAAGAGATTTACGGTACAATTTCACTTGGTAAAATTAAAAAAAAAGTGTCTTGGATCACCACCTCTCCCTAGAAAGAAGAGATATCAATTCCATCTGTGACACTTCCATTTACAACTCAGAATAAGGGAATCTCCCACATCCTGGAACGGGTTGGGAGTTGGAAACACTCATGCAAGACCCCTATTTGCTTCTGAGCTCTGTTCCCCTTATCTCTCCTTGACAAAGTGACCATTTCTCAGTGTTCCTGGTGCTGCCACCAGCCCAGGGCAGCCAGAGCTGAAGGTGCACGGGCAAAGCAGGGAAAGAAAACTCACCATAACTGGTGACATCTGCCTTGTACTCATCAGCCTCCAGAGCCCCGTTCATGAAGCCAAAGTTGGTGCCCCCGTGGAACATGTAGAGGTTGATGGATGCTCCTGTTTTGAGGATGTTTGCCACAGTGTTCACCATTTCTGCAAGGGAAGGGCAGTGCCAGGGAGGCCACAGAGCACAAAGCTGGGCCAGGAATTCAAAACAGGCACATTCTGGTGCCTGTCACTCAGTCAGGYCTGTGCAATCACAGTGATTTGTGTCGTGATTTGGGTCCTGCCCTCAGTAAGGGCAGCACATCTACTGACCCATCAATACACTCAGATAATCCTCTCCTCCAGCTGAAAAAGGGTAAAGCTCATGGACTCCAGCAGGAATTTTGCTTTGAAGCAGAARAATTGTAAGGACTACTCAGTCAGACTCCTAAACTGAACACAGTAATGACCCAATTACAAAGACAATTGCAGGAGGATGAGAGTCATTAAAACAGTCTTCTATAGCTCTGTTTTCACTGCACTTTAGATGCCCTGGGGGTTCTGGAGTTATTGCTTTATTTTTTTASTAGTAGCCTTCCTAATGAGCTTTTAAAGCAGGGAGAAGGTGCTACACTCACAAGGGGCTTAAATTCACCACAAAAGGTAAAATGTTCCACAAGAACAGCATTTGGTGCTCACCATCTGCATCAAAGACATAGTGAGGGCCTCCCCAGTTGTCAAACCACCCAGTCCAGTACTCCATCACCATCTTTGGCTGGTCTTTCTGTGTCCAAACAAAAACAGAGTTAAAATGGATTCAGGGCAGCGCTGCACTCGCCCCTGTTCTCTAGAGAAGCATTGTTCAAATCCAGTGTGGGGACTTGGTTTTACAGGAGTGTTTTCTTCTCCACTGGCACAGACAAAAAAAGCACCTAAGGAGCTCTGGGCATGTGAGGAACAAGCTGCTGGGGGCCAGCAATGCCCAGAGCAGSCAAGCAAAGCTTTGTGCCCGTGCTAGACACGGTGCAAAACCCACAGCACACAATCAGGTGCTATCGAGCAGTTCTGGACGCTGTTGTTTGGTAGAGCTGCAGCAAAAAAAGACAAACCAACTGTCAGTGTTTAGTTTCTGCTGGAAACACACATTTATAAACGTCTGCTTATCTGCCACACCACTGCCAGCTGAGAGTTTGCAGGTGCAGGGCAGCCAGCGCTTGCCAAGGTACAACAGCAGACCTGAGCTGCTTAATGCCTTTTTAATGCTGCATATGGTGCTGGCAGGGAAGAATTTGCAGGAATTAGGTCTTCATTAAAGGCTCTGCACGCAGAGCAATTGCTTCCCATTTGTCACTGCCTGCCAGCTCCCYGAGCTCCTGCAGGATCCCACCCTGCCCCATCCCGCGGACAGGGCAAGGTGTGCTCAGCCCGGCTGCCCCTCCAGCCTCGTGGGCTTTATTTCCAGTCAGTTTTGCCTTTTATTTGATAGGGGCTTTATCTGGTGCCACAGGAATTGGCTGAGGGAAGTGGCATTAAAGAAACTCGTGTTTCATTAGGAGGAAACAACTGCCTGTAATCATCTAAATGTTCCAGCTCTTGGAAATACATTTAATCAATCCATCCCCAGTAAACCAGTCAAAGAAGGAATTTTATCACCTTCTGGAACAAAAACCCATAACAAGGAAAAGATAAAACAGCCTCATAATCCCTACAAACACTCCCTATCTTGTAATTAGCGTGGCAAAGGAGGAGCTGCTTTTTTGGGGCCATGTTGCATTCATTTGGTGGGGAAGGTGCCACCTTCTGTTCATTTGCAGGGTTTGGGGAATTTTGGAAGACCTAAAGGAGGTGAAAGCACATCCAGCAGAGCCTGGATTGCCAGTAGAGGAAAAGAAAACAAATGAAAGCTGTAGGATTAAACAACAGCAAGGCTTCCCTCTTCACAGCCCAGGCAAAAGCCAAGGGAAGAGGTGAGAAGAGAATTGATCAGGGCTGGGGGCAGAGCCCAACTGCTCACATCTTTCACTTGGAGTGAGCAGAGCAACAGGAAAAGAGGACAGAGGGTGCAAAGAGAGAGAAAACCTGTCACTAACCCCAAAACTTGCTATTCCCTCACCACAATCAGGATGCTTTTCACATCAAGTGTTCATTAGGCAATTAATTAATTCYCTCCCTGACTCACATCTCTGACAGCACACAGGGATTAAAGATGCTCAAGTGACAYACTAAAACTTCACAATTCTACCCTGCATGAGCCATTGGAGATGAGTGCAGCACCCATCATAGAGCACCCTGAAAGAACTGCAGCACATCAGCAGTTTGCAAACAGCATCAGGGCAAAAGAGTTTGGGAAAAAGATGATGGAACTTCAAGTGGTCTGACAATTGTGGACTAGGATGCTCCTGGGTATCAACACTTGAAGAAATCTAAGCCCTAGCAGCTAAACACAGGGCACAGCTGGAGGGAAAGCCTTTTTAGAAGGTGATGGGTAACAGGATACTTAAATCCTCCTTCAGTGGTTCCAGAAGCATTTGGCCTAATGAGAAGGAAGCCCCAAACCAACACACAAAGCCCAAACAGTGCTTCACTTGCAGTGCTGTCCTGGAAAACAGGGATGCACAAAGTGCTTCTGCATCTTACCTGTACTGTGTCCAGGTATTTCAGTAGCCCAGGCTCCAGTTTCTGAAAGTTAACAGTGGCCAGAGCTAGTGGGAAAAGMAAAATGTGTTAATTTAGACTCACACAAAGTGTCCAGGGGACCATCTCCTTGGGCATCAGCCCAAGTGGGGAACTGCAACATCTTCTGAAGCACCAAAATAACCTCCTCAGAAATTTCCCATCAAAGCCTTCAGTGGGCATGCAGGATCCAGCTGGACCCCAGCACACAGTGGAATCCTCCCAGGCCATCTTTCAGCTCTAATGTTCAGAAGTACTGAGAAAGAGAGAGCATCAGAGCAGCTCCTGGGGTGTCACCAGCCCTAATTAGAGCCTGTAAAGCACTCGGAGATCCTCACATAAAAGGCACCACATCAAGGCAAACTTATTAGAAAGGCCTGTGTGGATGCCACACTGCTCTCCCAGGCTTCAGCTGCAGGAATCACTACCCAGGCAATATCTTACAGCTTGTCATGTCTGTGGGGGTGAGCCAGAGGAACCACAGGACAAGGGAACCACAGCGAATTGGAATTGGAAGAGTTCTCTGTGCTCCTGCCTGTCTTCAGGCTCTGGAGCGGGAACAGCTCCCTGCAGGACAGAAGGAACTAACCTGGGGTCAGTGTCCCAGCCCCTGGCACTCACCTGAACCATTTTCCTATCTCCCAGCCCTTGGTCACRCTGATGTTTCTCCCAAACAAACTTTGCAAACGCAGCAGCGATGATGTGATTCGGCATTAAAAATTGACTTCTTACCAGGGAGCTGGCATCAAATCCAGCCCCAGTTGTGTCAGACAGAGCACTTCAAACAGAATATTTACAGAAGAAAAAGCTCACTTCTCACTATTTATACCTTGATTTTAATAGGCTGACCTATGTAGTGCGCTGAGCTGAAGAATTCAGCACAGAAAACATGAAGGGAGAACAAAATAAAACGTGGATTTAGCCCTGATGTAATACATTAGCTGGCAATCCTGAAGGAGAACGAGCCCAACTCTGCTTTTATGCAGATTAACAGCACACCATGGGAAAGGGAGAACCAGTCCCCAGAGCCTTATTCATCCTTCTCACAGGATGTTCTTTCCACACACACACACACACACACACACAAGGCTTCCCACCATGGTCCTTCAGCCACTGCAGGGACACCAGAGGCTTTCTTTGGTCACCCCTGAGCTCCCAGAAGGGCTGTGCCAGGTCAGAGCAGTGACACACAGCTTGGGATTCATGGAATCACAGGCTGCTTTGGGTTGGAAGGGACCTCAAAGCTCATCCCATTCCACCTCCTGCCATGGGCAGGGACACCTTCCGCTGTCCCAGGTTGCTCCAAGCCCTGTCCAACCCGGCCTTGGACACTTCCAGGGAYGRGGAGTGATTCTTGCCTCTCCTTTAGCCCCTTCCTAACCACTTCCACTTGCAGTCCTGGTTATTCCACCCATCTGATCACTGCCATGTTGACTGCAATGAGCAGATTGCTGTGACATCCAAGAGGCAAATTGGCATCCAAGAGCTCCCAGCACGGACACGCTGGAAAAGACAGCTCCAAACAAGAAGGAGCTCTGAGGGCTGGGAAGGGATTTCCACAGCAGCCTTTCTCCTGACAGCTCTGTGGCAGGCAGAGAGTGACTCTGTGTGGTCACAGCTGAAAAGTGCTGCACAGCCAAAAAAATCCAAAGGACAAGATCACCGTGCTGGTGGAGGCCCATGGAATTCAGTTCATGAATTTATCCCTCTCATACTGTCATGGAAAAGCAAAAGGAGGGGAAAGTCTTTCCCTTTAATCATCTCCGTGCCTGAGATTAGAAAATTAACATTATTTATGACTGAGTGATAACAGCAGCACTCAAAGACTTCAACCTGCAAACACTTCTTTGGGGGAGCAATTACTCCTCAGGAAACTGGCAGGAGCACAGCAGAGAGAAGAGGCCAAGGACAGAGTAAATCCCAGCTGGAGTGGTCTGGGATCCTGAGAATCAGTGCCCCAGACAGTCAGAGTTAGGGCTCAGTGCAACTCAAGCAGCTGCACCTCGATTTTTTCACAAGAAAAAGGAGGAGGGTGCTAAGCAGCATTTTTAAAACTTAATAGAATTATGTTTTGTAAAAGGGAAAATGGACATCCTTGTGCATCCTGCACATCTGACACCCTCCTTTACCCACCTAAGGTTGGGTGCAGCCCAAAATAAGCTTGCTGAAGAGACAAGGCTGCCCCACAAACTACTGCTAAAYTTCAGAATGTGGATTCAGAATCAAGGTTTTAATGGATTTTTTTTCTTCTCTATTTAATTGCAGAGCAGCTATGTTAGGAATGAGTTATTACTGGCAGTAATTGCTGAGAAACTTGTTTAATACTTTTTTTAATGAAGCAATAAGTGGCATTTTCAGCCTTGTGATCTGSTGAAACATCAAGAAATGCTGGGTGCTGCCATCTCTTGACTCACTGGGAAGCACAGATGCCCAATCCTAGACACTGTGTTACACCTCACATGGAAAATAAACCACTCTAAACCCTYCTGGGAAGGGGCTGGGTTTGCTCTGGGGTGCACCATGCAGCCAAGGGGTGCCTCCCACCACAAACAGAACCCACYCAGTGGGTGCAGATCGTGAATTTATGTCCTGTTCTCCTTCCAAGGCCACRTTCCCCTGGGATCACAGCCTTCCCTCCCCTCTCCAAGCACTCACCTCCTTCCACCAGGCCAAAGGACAGCCCGTTCTTGTTGTCTGAGGTCATCAGCAGTTCCACAATCCCTCTGTTTAACAGGGCCTAGGTTAAAAAGAGCAAAAGCCATTGTGTTAACAGAGTTTAGCATTCCTCAGGATATTAAAACATCACCTTCTGTGGGGATAGCCTGCAGCTGCTAGTGGCTTGGTATGAAATATTATTCCTGTGACATCTCCCATTGCTCCTGAAGCTTCCCTGCCAACTTTTTCCAGCTTAAAGACAACTGAAAAATCTTATTTTGTTTCAGAAAGCTGGATCGGTTTCTCACTGCTGGATCCAACTTCAGGATTTTACCTTCTGAGATCCAGTTTAATAAACAGCTTCACTGCTTTCATCCAAGGAGGGATTCAGATGGAAGGAGGAATGGAAAAGCAGCTCAGGCTTCCTGACTGCCTGACAGTGSAAGCTGAAAAGAGGGATGAGCTGGTTTCCCAGGGAATGCCATCCCAATGTCCTTCAATAATCAATGAATTCAGTGGTTCCTCAATATCACAGCACTGGAGGAAACAGCACTCTAAGGTTGTAAAAATCCATCTGCACACACGAGGTTCYTCCCATCAGGATGGTTCCCTTGCAGTTGGTTCCTACCAGAACAGTGCCTAATGTTTGAAGGAGAGATTAGCAAAGCCTGGTTGTTAATTAACCACTCATTTCACTGTACCTGCACTGGAAGTCATTCCTCCAGCTCCCAGGAGCTCTGAGAACGAGGCTGCAGTCCCTTCAGCCTAAATCACCAATTGTGAAATGGTGATAAAGCCCCTYGGTTATTGCACCTGCCTGCACAGAGAGCAGAGCTGGGCAGGGCACTGCATCAGAGCAACATCACAWCACAGAGCTACAGACAAACCCACTCCAGAGCCAGGACAACCTGGTGACTTTATCAACCCACCACCACTGAATTTATACCTGAACAGATGCTGGAGTCAGACAAAATTCAGCTGCTGAGGGAACTGGAATTTCTAACCAGTCTTACTGCAGTAATTCTTTGAGCACTGCTTTAATGCTGAGTTTCTTCCCCTCCTTTTGAAYGTAAATGCAAAATGGAGAAACAGTAGAGCTGCCACACATTAAATGCTTCCCAGGGTGCAGCAGGGAAGCAGGAATGGAAGCTCAGCTCTGTGTGGGAAGGGTCATGCCAAAACACCCTTTCAAGGCCTTCACTTTTGGGAAGGCAAAGGCATTGCACCCAAGAGAGGGAGGTAAGCCCAGGGATTTGAGGTTTTGTGCGAGTTGTGGGTGTTTTTTAATGATTATATTAATTCCAGGAAGATTGCAACTTGGTCATAGATGCTAGATGTGAATTAATCACCTCTCCACAAACCAGAACGAAGACTTGGAGCCCCACCTCACATTAGATCCCACTCCAACCAAAAGCAAAGCCCTGCAAATCCTGCTTTCCCACATTTTCATCTCTAACCACTCTTCCGTGCTTCCTCAGATGTAAATTGCACACAATCCCACAATATGATGAAACAGCACCACAAAAATACACCCACAGGCCTGGCAAGGGGATGTGTCCTGACAAGTGTGAAACAGCACAAACCCTTTCCTTACAGAGCCATGGAAAAGCAAGGACAAGCCTGAGGGCTGCCCAGACCCCCCAGGGTCTCTGTGTCCTGCTCATTTAGGGTTCTGMAAACCATTTGCTTGGCATTATCTCTAATTTGTTTGTACACACACTTCATATTCAAGCTTGTAAGCAGAGTTAAATCACCCCACGAGAGGGAATCGGTGCAGGAGCAGGCTCAGCCTTAAGGGGATTAGCACTCCTGCCATGGGGTTGAGTTGTTTGAAGAGCCTTGAACACCCTGAGCAAGAGGACAACCTGAGCCTCAGGGTGCCCAGGGTGAAGCTGGAGTACCCAGAGGGTTTCAGAAGGATCCTATAATCCTGTAGCAGAAGAGCAGCCCATGGATGGGTGACCTCCCTCACGTGCAGCAACACCTTTCAGCACGCAGTGAGAAGAAATTAAACACCAAACCCTGTGAGACACAYTGCAGATCTTGTTATCTGCCTGCCCTGCACTTGTGCTGGGGGCAAATAAACAGGTCAGACTGCTCTGAGATCCACCAGGATAATCCAGCCTCCCTGGGCACGGGCCAACTCCTTATCACTCGCTCAGAGGAGCCGGGGCAAGGATTAATCTCTTTTTGGCAGGGGTAAGGGAGGCATTAGGCAAATTAACCTGCCTGATGCTGAGCCCCAGATTACACAAATTTAGGAGCGTGCTGGTGGCTTGTTCCCATCAAACTCCCTCCCAGGAAAGGCAACAAGAGGAACCTTTATCAAATATCATCGAAGAGAGGCAAAGCAGGACCCGGAGGTGACAGATTCTGCAAGGGCARCTGTGCAATACAGACACTCCCCAGCTCCCCATCACCCTCTTCTCTGGGAGACACGAGAACACAGGCTAACCAGTGCTGAGAGGGTCATGTGCCAACTCTTCCACTCCCGGAGGAAACATCCAAGGAAAATGCAGCTGCTTTAGCTACTGATATTTTCAAGGGTCTCTTAAACCACACTCAGAAGTTATACAGAAGAAAGGAAATACTGTGAGGGAGGTGATTTATGGGAGAGATTGACAGAGAAACAAGTAATTTTACCATTACCATTTTGACGTAGGTCATGTAGTTTGGGTCTTTGGCATAGGAACCGTATTCATTCTCCACCTGCACTGCAATGATGGGACCTCCTTTCTTGTACTGTGGGGAACAAAAGGGAGAGGTTCACCATGGTTTCTAATCACAGGGACCAAAATCACAGTGGCTGGCACTGGGAAGATGCACCAGTCTCAGAGGGACTCAGCTCCACCCTCCCACGCTCCCAAACCGACCCAGACAACTACAGCCTGTGCTGGAGCCAAATTGGTACATTTGTTACTGCTTCCCCCCTGCTGCTGTCACACCCAACCCACGCTGCCCTGGGCAGCCGTTCCCATTCCTGGAGAGGGAAAAGGATTGCACTGGCCTGGAGAGGGACAACAACAGGCATCAGGTGATCAAAATAGGCATCCACAGCTTCCGTGAAGCCCTTGTACGTCGTCCTCAGCTGCATCTCGGGGTCCTGCAGGAGCCAGCTATGGAAAAGCAGGGAAGGGAATGTGTTAGAGACTCCTGTGCAGTCAAACAGAAGTATTTCACCCACTGACACCCAGTCCCACCTGGGCAGGAGTCACTGGTGTTCCTGTGTCAGCTGGCCAAGCCCACGGTGCAGGTTGTGGCACCCTGGGTTGTGAATGGCACCACGTGAGGCTCAGGGTGTCCACCACTCACACTTTYAAATAAGTCCAGGCTCCAATTCCCCATCTCTCCCTCTCCTTTTTATTCCGCATTTCAGGCCTAAACTCATTTCATTACCCCTACCAAGAATATTTCAAGGGCTAACCTTATCACTCTCAAGTGAATTCCCTGCATTCCCAAGGGCACTCTGCAACCAAGTGCTCCTTCAAAACCCCCAGCCATTTCTCAAAACAAAGCTTTCTGTAATCGTTCCCATTGTTTCTACTGCTGATTTACAAGACTTGGTTCTGTTTGGAGTTAAGAGAAAAAAGGGCAATTTGTTGAAGAGCAGCACAATCTGATGCTGTAACAATTTAAGGGGAGTGAGTCTGTACCTTCCTTTTCTCTCCAAAATGAGGCCTTAACTAAAATACTTCCAGAGGTCTGAAAGACTCAACTCCTCTATACTACATGCAGCTTGGTGAGCTTACAAAAAATCATCTCCTCCTTATCTCTAAAATGAGAACAGCACTGTTGCTCTTTATCAGCATTTTTAATCTGCCTGATAAAAAAATACATGGGTGATGTGACAACAACCAACAATAGATGCACTTCTTAAAATCTAATGCAGAGGTGGCTACTGGCTCTGGTCATGAATAGCCCTGCTCTCAGGAGCAAGCCCCTGTCACCTGAACTCTCTGATGCCAAAGGCAGGGCATTCTGAGAAGTGAAAAGACTAAAAGAAATAATCCCCAGGTGTCTCCACTGAGGTTTGTGCCCTGTGCAGGTAAGGAAAACAAGTGGTAACCTGGCACTGGATCCACTGGGAACCAGGCAAGTCCCAGAGCTCTCAGAGCCTCTTGCAGCAGGCTGTGTGCTCCAGGGAAAACACAACAGGAAGAGTTGTGGGTCTTTCTTACTGACAGTTATATAATACTGATGTTCTAAYAGGGCTTTTAAAACTGACCTAAGATGAAGCAAATTCTTACATCAAGCTGCAAATCCTGTTCCTTAATACAGACTCAAGGTGCAACACCAATAGAAGATGGGTTACCCCAGCTCTGTTTTCTTGCTGTGACCATTACACCATAACACAATTATTTTAAAGATAAACATCCAAAAAATAATTAGAAGAGCTCAGTAAGTTAATGAGCATTCACCTGCTTTGGGGACACAGAAAATAAATATCCCCATCTAGCAGCCAGCCATTCCAAAATAATTCCTTTGAAGGAGCATCAACTGTACGATCAGGGGGCTTGGGATTGTTTGTCCCAAACACTTCCCTGAACTGAACTATTTCCACACTTACCTGGGCAGACCCCCAAGGTCCCACTCGGAGCAGATGTAAGGTCCAGGGCGCAGAATCACCCACAGTCCATTTTTAGCTGCCAGGGAAAGGAAGGCCCTAGGGGATCCAGACAGTGGAATTAYTGTCTGCCTGCAGAACCCCTACCCCATGCACTCCTAATACTGCAATCACCACGAAATTTAGGTACCAAACCAGATGGGAATTGCTTGGTGAAACAACTATACTGGATTAGTGATAAACTCATTAAGTTCCCASGACTCCAGAAGGCAGGGGAAGGAACAAGTCCCCACTGCCTGATCAAGGCACAGCTTGGAATAAATCTTCCCCCAGAACCAATCCCCCCCCTCCCCTCCAAAGAGGAGTGTTTAATAACAGAGCTGTCTGTACCACATACTCTAGATCCAGGTTCTGGCTGAAGTCAAACTTCCCTCTCTCCTTTTCATGCAGGTTCCACGGCACGTACCTGAAAGGCACAGGGAGGGCAGTGCAGGTGAAGGATGAGCTCTGGGATGCTCAAACAAAACCCGAGGTCCCACTATTCTTGTGTCTTTTCCCTTGAAACTATGGAAACACATCGTTACGGCCCCCTGGAATTGATGACAAAGTCCCACCAGCCCCTGAGGAACAGGGGAGAGGCCGTGAGGTCCCTGGGCAGGGAGGGCACTCACGTGGTGAGGGTGTTGAGGCCACACGCTTTCATTTTCAGCATGCGATCCTCCCAGTACTCCCGGGGCACTCGGAAGTAGTGCATGGAGCCCCCGAAGATGCGGAAGGGCATTCCTTCCAGCAGGAACTGSGAGCTCTCTGTCTGCAGGCCCAGGGTCCTCCCCCACAGCCGCAGAGGGGTCAGCTCGCTCCAGTTAAACCTGCCAGAGAAAGAGAGAAATACGGGAAGCCAGGGCTGGGGAAGGAATGTGTCCCCCTAGGAGAGGCTGCTCGTTCCACCTCACCCAGCAGGAGCAGCTCTGACCTTCCTGCTTCTCCAGCAAACCATGCTCTTGGTCATACAGAGCATAGAGATTGTCCAGGAGGCTCTAAGACAGTTGTGAAATCTTCCCAAATGTGGGYTTAATGTTCATTTCACCAGCAGCTTCCCCCTGAACACCCCAAGCCACTCTGCCACACTCTACAACTGACGCTGCTCAGGCACAGAGCATGAAACCCACTTGCTGAAAACATGGACAGGGAAGTTCTCACTCACAATACTCACAAACACTTCCCTAACTTTTGGGATTTAAGATCTCCCTGTTTTGCAGCAGGATGGGACACGCTGGCTGATTCCCAGATCCGTGTTCCAACAGCTGCATCTCATCTGTGCCATCCTCAATGTCTTGTGGACCCTGGAATCTTCCAACTGAACACATGGAAAAAAATAAAAACCCCTCACCTGTTCCCTGTGGGCAAAGAATCTTTTCCTCAATGTAATGAACCCCCTGGATTATATTCATCCCCCAGGAGAGACTAAGTCAGCTGTTCACCACGAACTTACCTCTGCCCACATCCCTGCTTATATTAATCCTGAATATGTCATTTTTCAAAAGAACCAGAGCCAAGGGGCAGCAGTTCCTCAGCACTCACCAGGGTGAGCCCTCCTGCTGCCACGGCTCCACTCACAGCCTTACAGGCTCCCCAGCTCACTCTGGCTGATCCAAACCCCCATTTTATCAACAAGCCCAGACACAAAGCAGAGTCACTGCCTCCATCAGACCACCCCAGTTGCACAGCTCTGAATACACAGAGAGCCAGACAATAGCAGCTTGTTCCTTATCAGAGCCAGATGTGAGGAATGAATTCCCAGCACCAGAAAGCAAGAGCGACCCACACACTGGGGAGAAACATCACACTGAGAGAAGAGAGGAACACCTAAGCCTCCAGCTGCTGCCTATGCTATGTGTAAAGCAGTTGTTAGCAGAGGGTGAGGACTGCTCAGAGCTCGTGGATTACAGAGATTGCTAACCAGCAGCCTGCCTGCCCTCTGACAGGACAGGGAGACTACAAAGGAACTAAATCTAAGGCTTGCAGGGCACTGCACGGGCTGGCTGACAAGCTCAGAGGGTACCTGAGTAGCACAGCATTCTCACAGGGCTCTGAAACAACCGGCAGCAGGCAGGGGTAATACCTGGAAAAGGAAGCCAGATTAGATATTCACTGCCTTCRGCCAACGAGACTCACATTGATTGTCCAGCCATTTACAGAACAGTGCTGACAGGGAGACTGTGCTGTAGCCACTCACAAGGTGGTGTAACAATAACAGTTCATGAYGGTAGTGCAGCTCAAGTGGGAGAAATCAGCACAAAATACCAACCTGCCATATTTAAAGGGTGTCTGCTCGAGTAGGAACAGGACCGAAAATGCTCGTCTACACAAAAAACACAGCCAGAGAATAATGACAAGAGGCTGGGAAACAGCAGCATCGCTCCCAAGCAGTTATTAGGAATTTCAGCAGGAGAGGAGGGATATCTTGTGGCCACACAAGATATCCTATGGCCACCTGCCTCCCTATTCTGCTAGAACCACCTTACACAGGCTGTAACTTTGGCAAAYCAGACCCCAAACCAGCAGCTACACCTACTTCTACTTCAGGTGGAGAGCCTGAGGTGGGAAGCTCAAAAGGGTCTGGAAATGCAAACCTCCAATTTTCGAAGATTAGGTGGGAAAATAGTTTCCAAGTTGTTCCTGAGCTAGGCAGAGCCCTAAATTACCCCTGCACACACAAGTGCTGCTGACTGGTGCCAGAATGAAGGCTGTGCTCAGGAAGCACACACAGCCAGATAAAAATAAACTAATCACTTAAGCTCATCTTCCTAATCCCAGGCATAACTAACTTGGCACATTTCCATCAARTTTCCTACTTTAAAACTCCCCAGCTCAAGTGCTTTTTCCTCACCAAGAAGGGCTGGTAGGAAGCTTCCAGACTCCCAATATTTTCAACACATTATCCTAGATATCCTGAAATCCACATTTCTCCTTAAGATCTGTTCAAGTAACCTCAGGAAAAAACACTTCTGTGACTCAGCAGAGCTTCATCCTGTTACCCTGAGCTGGACTGCCACAGTTTAAAGTGTACCTGGGCTCTGTACTTCCTCCAGGGAGCAATTTATAGCTCCCAGTAGATTTTTTTTTTTTCTCCTATAATGATAGCACAGGTTACAAATAAYCTTTTTTTGCTTTGCTGAGGGTTACTGGGCTTTGAACACCTCAGGAGCCATTCCTGGGAGTGTTCAAGGCCAGGCTGGRTGGGGCTTGGAGCAACCTGGGTGAAACTGGATGATCTTTAAGATCCCTTCCAACCCAAACTATTCCAGGATTCTGTGATTCTATTACTTCATCTCTGCTTCAGGGAAGTCTCCTTTTGTCTGGCAAAAAAAAAAAAAAAAATAGCATTCCATTATCAAGCACTCCCCAGAACGGAGCTGGGCTGGAAAAGTTAATCCTTAAAGGAACAATCTGTCTTTTTAAGACGGAATCTGAAGTGCAAAGTACGACACACGGAATAGGAAAATCCCAGTTAACTTCTAAACCAAACAGCCACGCTGCTCATGCCCRTGAAACAAAACACTGCCGAAGTCCTCTCTGCAAGAGGGATTTGGCTTTGGTGCTCAACCACCCCACACCCAGAGCACTGGGGAGAAAAAGCTGATGGAAAAGAAAAAAGCCAAACCGGGGGGAAAAAGCCATTAACTTCTTTGCTGATGCTGAAGGACACGCTTCAGAGGACAAGGGACTTTGCAGTTAATCCCTAAGCTCCACTGAGACCTCCGAGGGCTTTGCTGTTTATTCTGGGCTGCCTCTGGCCGGAGGAAAGTGAAAGCTCCGAGCTGCCCTGGCTCCCAGGGCCTGCCCTGCACGGCCCAGGTGCCGCGGGGGTCACGCAGCCCCCGGAGCTCCCAGAGCACGGCCGGGGTAACAATCACAGCATTTTGTAGCACAGCTGGTTCTGGATACAGCGCTTTATTCTCGATACAGTGTTTTATGGATACACTCTTACACGAGGCGGATTCTGTGCCTGGGTCAGGTATCGGTTTGCAATAATCCCCCCTAAGAACCCAGGTGGCACAAACCCAAGGCYAGCTGCGAAAGAATTTTGCTTCTAATTATGCAAAGATTTATTAAAGCTCTTCCATAGCTCTGAGGATCAGGAAACTTCTGACCATGATTTTAAGAACCTGTCATAAAACATCCAGCTGGCAATAAAAAACGATATTACATCTCTGTACMTATCCATGTGTATTTCCATGTATTCTCCAGCACTTTGCTGTCAGGGACTGAAGAGTTTCTGTCACCTGGCACGAGGAAGCCACTCTGGCTAAAACATGGGACATGCTCACCTGGGAAAGAGCATCACCCCCCAAAAGAACATTGATCTAAACCACATGGGATTCAAGCTAGAACCCTGARCAACTTCTTGCTACTGCTGGTGGGCTGTAGAGGAACAGCTGCTGGCCTGGAGTGTGAAACAGGACCAGAAGGAAGAGTTAGACAGGAGAGGTGGGCACTATTCCTGCTCCGGGGACACAGGACAGGGAGAGCCAGCCCCAGAGCAGGCTGGAGAGAGGGAAACAACGCCGGTGCGAGCGCGTCAGAGAGCTCCAGAGGGGGTTTAGATCTGCCGGAGCGATTGATTCGCGAAGTGCATCATCCATCAGCGCTGCGATGATGTAAAGCCTCCCCCGAGCCAAGGTCGGCAGGAGAGCATCAGCCTAACACAGAACCTGATTTATGGCGCCGGCAGCGGGGCTTTCCTCTGCCGTTACTTTTTGTGACGGACACGAGCTGTGGMTATCAGGTGCAACATTTATTTGCAGCTTTGGATAATTCCTGCGCGGCGGCCGCGCTCCCCGCGCCGCTGCTTCCCACGCTCCCGCGCCGCTGCAGGAGTGCTGACGGGAGCGGGGGGGGTTCTGCTCAGAAAAGAGCTCCCTCCCGTTAATGCCCCGGCAGCGCGCGGGAGGCACGCTAGTTAATTACGTTAATGGAGTTAATAAGCCTTCTCCCCTCCACCGGCGCCGCCGATTCCATCCATGCGCAGTTCTCCCGCAGCCAGCCCCGCTCCCGGCGGCGGGGCCTGCGCCCGGCGGGGCAGCGGCCCCCGCCCAACGCCGCCGCCCGCCCGGCCCGGCCCGGCCCGGCCCCGCCGCCGCGGGGACCCCGCCCGCCGCCCCCGGGGCGCGACCCCCCGCGCCCCCTCGCCCCGCGGCGGGTCTCACCTGCGCAGCAGCAGCCACAGCACGACGAGCAGCAGCGCGACGCCCCCGAGGCGGCGCTGCCGCCGCCCCCCGCACGGCCACATGGCGGAGGGACCGGCGCGCCCCGCGCCCCCCGCGGCCCCGAACCCCCGACCCGCCGGGCGCCGACCCAGCGCGCGCCGGCCCCGCCCCGGCCCCGCCCGCCGCCCGCGCGCCATTGGCCGCCCCGCCCGCCGGGCCCCGCCCGCCGAGCCCCGCCCGCCGCCTCCCATTGGCTGCCGGCGGGGGCGCGCGCGCGAGAGGGGCGGGGCGGGGCGCGCGAAGGGGAGCGGCGCGGCCGTGGCGGAACGGCCCGGGGGAGGCCCGGGAGAGACCCCCGGGAGAGACCCGGGCTGAGGGCATGGACAGGAACCCCCGGGAGAGAGACCCGGGCTGAGGGCATGGACAGAGACCCCCGGGAGAGAGACCCGGGCTGAGGGCATGGACAGAGACCCCCGGGAGAGAG
>JACAXG010000038.1:2958182-3128048 GCA_018881555.1 Amblyornis subalaris | reverse complement strand
TGGACAGGAACTCCCAGGAAAGACCCGGGCTGAGAGCATGGACAGGAACCCCCGGGAGAGAAATCCGGGAGAGAACGGACTGAGACCCCCGGGAGAGACCCGGGCTGAGAGYGGGGACAGGGACCCTCGATGGAGAGAGACCCGGGCTGAGAGCATGGACAGGGACCCCCAGGAGAGAGAGCCGGGAGAGAACGGACTGAGACCCCCGGGAGAGACCCTGGGGAGAGAGACACGGGCTGAGAGCATGGACAGGGACCCTCGATGGAGAGACCAGGCAGCTATCCCCGGGAAAGACCCCAGAGAGAGACTTCTGGCCAGAAAGTCCCGATAGCGACCCCAAGAGAGAGACTCTGGACAGGGACCCCGGGCAGASACCCGGGCTGGAGACCCCTCCCTGCCAGCCAGAGACCCCTTCCCACTGTCCAGAGACCCCTTCACTGCCCCAGGGCATCTCCTGCACAGGTAGAGGGTCTCCCCGGTGGCTGTTTCCCTTTGAGGCACAGTTGTTTATCCTTTAAACTGCCCTCACCCTTCCTGTGGGGGAAATTCAATGTGCAATAAACCCAGGGAGGGGACGTTCAGGGCCTGCCAGCGACAGCCTCTTGCTGGGTAGAAACTGAGATCAAACAAGACCTTTGTCTAGACGAAGGTGGAGAGGAAGATGTCCCTGCCACGGCAGGGGTGGGAATGAGATGGGATTTAAGGTCCCTTCCAACCTAAGCCATTCCATGATTCTGCTGCTAACGCTCTGTCATCTTCCTTCCCTGACAGGTACTGCTCAGAAAAAATTGGAGCTGGCTGATCTGAAGGGGTTAACAACGACATTACCTAAAAAACCCTCAAGCAGAGCTATTTTGCAAMACCTACTTCAAAAATTCCCCATTACCTCTGTTTAAACACCTGAAGTACCACAGAAGAAAATTATCACGGTTGACACTCCAGTAACATTTCCATCATTGTTTTATTGATTCCAAGCCCGAGAGGAAAAAATAGTATCATTTACCAATATTTTTACTCCCCTTACTTTGTTCACAGCAATGATTACACTGATTGGAGGCCACAGAGTTCAGTATTTCTGTACACAAATTTAGTTTTCATTTGCACTTTTGTGCTGCAAAGACTTCTTTGAGATTAAGCACCAAGATGTGGTGGGAATACGGGAGAACAAGCAGTGGTTGGGACATCAGGAAAGGTTTGCTGGGAAAAGAGGGAGGTTTTCTAGCTAAAGGAGGGGGATCTTGGGATAAAAGCCACTGTACTCTGCTGGTGGTTTTTAAACAGAGCAATTAATTCCTTCCAACTAGAGATGTCCCTGATCCCACGGGATCAGGCCACACCTCTGCCCGCGGCTCCCGTTTCAGTCCTGACTCAGCAGAGGTGAGCAGCAGGTCCAGTGCTTCCCTTGCCAAGGAGGACATGTGGCGAGCGGGCCAGGAGCAGGATCTGGAGACAGAGGCTGGCATTCAGAGCTGGGGTTGCTGCCTGCACAGTGCCAGCCTGGCGGCAGCGGCTCCGCCAGGCACGGCGTGCAGCTGTGCCATCCAGCTGTGCCATCCAGCTGTGCCATCCAGCTGTGCCATCCAGCCCTGCTCCCGGCAGGCCAAGGCAGCGAGGCTGTTTCCACTGGGGTATCCCCCTCTCCACTCCCAGCGAGAGTTGGTGAGCAGGGGAGGGAAACAGGCCGAGCTGCAACAGCCTGAGGAATTTTAAGGCTCCTGGCTTCAGCCCTGTAGCAGATTCCTGGCCACAATCATCCTCATGACCTCGTTGGTACCTGCAGCAGGACAGGGGTGCAAAGGAAACACAGTGAAGACGTGGTCCAGTACTTTCCCCCTCCAAAGGCCAAAAGGATTCTTCCCTGAGCTGCAGTTTCCAGCACAGAAAAGCTCTTCCCACCAGCTGAAGTGGCATTTAGGAGGTGTTGGGCCAAAACACAACTGCCAAGTGCCAGCATGTTGCTTGGAAAAGCTGGTGCTGCCTTTTATTTGGGCATTGGGAAATACAGAGCAGAACTGGATTTATACCAACATTCTGAGCTCTCTGCTTTACCATTTGCATACACAACACACACAGAGCCTGCAAACCCACTCAGTATTGGAAAGAGCACGTCCCTTATCAGGATCACTGGTTGTAGGTGAAGGGATTTCAGAGCAGGGAAAACAAAACGTTTAGGAGGCCAAATGGAGATTGGAAAAGGCCAGACACTGTTAGAGACACAATGTCAAAGAGTGCAGGCAGACCAAAACCACAGGAAAGGAATTGTTAGGGAGAATCATCACGTGACAAGGAGTAATGGGATGAAACTGGACAGAGGCACTGCTAACATGACAACTGAATATCTTTCTCTGCTGTAAGACTCTTAAAATAGACAGTAACTGCTCCAACACATGCAGAGCTCCCGGCCAGGGGACTCACACACGGRACACCTCATGCTCAGAGCACAGCAGGGCTCTGAAACACAAGAATCAGAGTCATGTGGGAAGGTGGGGGCCTCCAGAGGGGGTTTTCTCTCCTGAGCCTACTGCCAAGCCACTTGTAAAGGGAGTGTCTTTTACCTTCCAGGATCTGGTGGACTCTGATGTCCCGCACGAACTGCTGCACCGCGTAATCCTTCAGGTAGCCGTAGCCCCCGTGCATCTGCAGAGCCTGGTTACAGATCTAAGAGGATAACACTGTTGTGAGGTGACTTGTGGAGGACACGTCAGTGACAGAAGCTYGGTAAGGACCCAGGAACCTGGGCTCACTTTTTTTTCCTGGTCACCTAATGTCATCTCTTAAAAGCGGGGTGTGACTCTCAGCCCCCATCAGAGCTGGTCTTGATGCTATCACGTTACCTAAGYGCTGTTTTACATTAAGGGTGTGTTTATGTGAATAGGAATGCACAGAAATACCCGGGAATGGGTACAGAGATACCCAGCRATGGGTATTTTTAGGGAATAAGGTGATTTTTGCTGCATTTACTGTGGTTTGYGGACGCAAACCCGAACCGCCCGATCGCCGCCTGGCGGCCAGTCAGGGGAAGGGCTGGCAGGGCGCTGGTTTCCATGGAAACACGACTCCGAGCGTCCTATCCGYCAGCTCGGGATAGAAAACATAATAACAGCAAAAACGCAGAGTGCTGAGCAAATGAGAGCCCTTCTAAATGACACTGGACTAGGAAGCGTCAAGTGTCCTTTTTCTCCCTTCTTGCTTTCTCTTTTCAGGGACATTTTGATAAGGTATCAAAACGGTAAGGCATTTTTCAAAGTGATGAGGCGATTTTCAAAGTGATGAGGTAATTTTCGAAGTGATAAGGTAATTTTCAAAGTGATAAGRTAATTTTCAAAGTGATAAGGTAATTTTTCAGCGGTCTAGGAAAGACCACTTGCTGCCTAGGAAACATCGCCCCGCAACATACAAATTATCCTTGGAAAATAAAAATGCTTCGCTCCCTGTCCTGTATCCCTTCCGATCCCCCAGGAAGCAGCGTAGGAAGCACTGTGGAAAGATTAATCCTGCAGCCTCCACGGGCACAGAACTGTGGTGTAAAACATCCTGTCCTCCAATCAGGCTCCTGACTCCGGGCTTGGCTTTGGGCTGCTCCATCCAGCACTTCTCCCTGACACCCTGAGCACTGAGAGGGGGTCTCCAAGCTTCCAGTCACGACCCCAAGCGACGTTTGAGCGACCTACCCCGAAGCACTCGTCGGTGGCGAAGAGCTTGGCCATGGAGCAGAGCACGGCCGCGTCCTCCCGGCCGTCCTGCAGCGCCCGCGCCGCGTTGCGCACCATGAGCCGCGCCGCCACCAGCCGCGTGGCCATCTCTGCCAGCCCGAACTGCAGGTACTGCCACGGCCACGGGAGAGGCTGGGTCAGCACCCTCACGGGGGCACGAACCACAGCCCCACCACCTGCAGGCAGCGCTCAGGGCTGACGCGCTTCCTTACTCAGGAAAAGYGCGCTCCCGACTTCTCCAGGGAAGGCCCTGTGAAGCGAGGGATGGCCCCTGGGGCTGCTCGGTCAGCAGGATGGGGAAGAGCACAGCTCTGGGGGGCAGAGCTGCTGGGGGGGGGTCACCTGGTTGTTGGCGAGGGGTTCCCCGAACTGTTTGCGGACGGTGAGGTGCTCCTGAGCCAGGAGAACGGAGGCGTGAGCAGCTCCTAACGAACAAGAAGCTGGTGGGAGAAGCCAGAGTGAACATGAAGCTCATTCAGACAGGCAGAAGAAATGATCCTGCCCTCCCCCCTTGGCTCTCTTTGCCTTTCTCACCGATGTTTATCCTGCCTCCGTTGAGCCCCTGCATGGCGATGCTGAATCCCTGCCCTTCAGCTCCCAGCCGGTTGCCCACGGGAACAACGCAGTCCTCGAAGATCACAGCCCGAGTTGGCTGGGAATTCCAGCCTACCTGGGAAAAAACAGAGCTCCTTCCAGACTGCCTGAGGAGCAGCACACCTCCWACTGCAACACAGAACCACCAGCCTGCTGTCAAGCCCAAGCTGCCACAAAGMACCCGTGGTCTGCRTGGYTTGGCCTCAGCAYGGAAACTGGAATGGGTGTATTTGAGAAGATCCAATGAACCTTGATGTTCCTGAGATCAAGATCTGTCACTTACCAAAGGGATGGGAATTGGACAAACGTCACCAAAGCTGGACTTGGCATGGTAAAACCATGCCAGGCTGCGTCTCCAGTCCCATCCATGAAGAGATGCCCACAGACAAGCTCATCAGGACAAGAGGACATGGCCTTAAGCTGTGCCAGTGGAGGCTCAGGTTGGACGTCTGGAGGAATTTCTTCATGGAAAGGGTTGTCAGGCTTTGGAATGGGCTGTCCAGGGAGGTGGTGGAGTCACCATCCCTGGAGGTGTTTAAGGAATGACTGGACATGGCACTCAGTGCTCTGGTTGACAGGGTTAGACTCGATGGTTCTTGGAGGTCTTTCCAATCTTAATGATTCTGTGGTTCTGTGATGTCTGTCCCGCACTCCCCTGAAGCGCACAGGAAGCACAAACCAAGCCTCTTACCTTCTTCTCCTTCTTGCCAAAGCTGAGCCCTGGGGTCCCCTTCTCCAGCACGAGGCAGGAGATGCCCTTGGGCCCGRGGCCCCCTGTGCGACACATGACCACGTACACGTCGGTGTCACCTCCCCCGCTGATGAAGGCCTGCAGGAGGGCACAGCAAGAAAAGTGGGGCTTTGGGGTGGCTTCACAACCCTGAGCCTGCAGCAGCAGCCAGGGTATGGAGATGGAGGGGCAAAGACCCCACGGCCAGGAGGCATTTAGGGACCTCACTGGTGAAAGCTCTGCAGWGCATGTCCTGCCCTGGGAGAATGCACAGAGGTGAGGAGACAGCAGGGGRTGGAAGGACAGTGAGACCCCGGTGTGCAGGCAGCTTTAGCAGGAGCCAAGAGGTACCTTGGAGCCATTCAGGACATAGGTGTCCCCTTTCCTCTGAGCTGAGGTCAGCAGGGAAGCTGCATCACTGCCACTCCCTGTTTGAGAGGGAAGGAAGCAGCCAGTCAAGGAGAAAGTTCAGAGCCTACAAATTCTCCCTGGGATCATACCCTGACACCTGGGTGTGTACCACGAGCATCTCAGCAACCACCGTCTGCCCCTCCCCAACTTCCCAAATGAAAATGGAAAGAAACTTTTCACCTCCAGCCCTGTGCAACGTTCATGTCCAGTMAAAGGGAAAGGAGAAGATTTCCTGGTTGAGGATGCTCACCTGGCTCAGTCAGGCAGTAAGAGGCAAATTTTTCCATGCTGCAGAGCGATGGGCAGAACCTGCGCCGCTGCTCCTCGTTGCCAAAGGTGTCAATCATCCAAACACACATGCTGGGRTGGGAGAGAAGGAGCAGCATTCAGGATGTGAACACAGCCATGGGAGAAAGGCAGGTCGTACAAGTACATCCCTGGCAAAGCTCCATGGAGTTCAGCCACAAACCCTGAGGCCTGGAAGTGTGGTGTTCTACCTCAAAACACGGCAAAATCGGGTGTCRTGGAAGCCAGGAGGAAAAAAATCACCACCTTCCATCCACCACAGTCTCGCTGCCTCGTGGAACAGCAGGTTCCTATTTAAGAGCCTCAGTCTCCCCTCCGTGCTCAGCCCTACTCCCTCTCCAGAAAACTGCACCCGGGAGAAGGAGCAGCATCATYCCAGCTCTCTGTGCCAAGTGTCCAGTCACTGGACATGTCTGCACAAGCAGGACAGGCTCTGGGATCAGGTGGTGCCTCTGGGCTCTGTCACAGCACGGCCGAGGCACAAAGGCTTTTTCCAGGCACRTTACTATCTATAGACAGCTTAAAGTGGTAAAGCAGGGAACAAAATCCAGAACTTAATCCCATATTGCATGCCACAAAGCTAAAATTACTTCTTGGTCGCATCTCAGTCCTTGTGGCCTATTTGTTTACTGCCATCCAGGGMTCCTCATGGGGACGTGGGTACTCGAGGTCACAATTTAAATATTTAAATAATAAGCAGCAGTGAGGGAGCTGCCTCCAGCCGGATTTAGAGCCCAGGGAGCAGCTCTGTATTCCAGCCAGGCTGACACCATCCACCCCTCCACAGACACACTCACTTGTGGATGCTCATGTAAGCAGTGGTGCTGGTACATCCTGTTGACAGAGCTTCAAAGATTATGGAGGTGTCAAGTCGTGACAATCCAGAGCCACCAACATCTGGCTTCACATAGATCCCCCCAAATCCTAGCTGGGCTGCCTTCCGCATCGTTTCCACCGGGAATATTTCCTGTTGGGGCAGGCAGAGATATCCCAGTGAATAYTCAGGGTCAGTTCAATCTCTTTTGGTACACCTGGGCTACCAAATCCAGTCCCACAGTCCTGCAGAGTTCAAGTCAACTGAGTGGGTCAAAGAGGAGGTGGTACCTACACAGGCACATTCCATCCAGGTTTCAGGGGATGGAATAACCTGGTTAGGAAAGCTCCAAGGTAYTTCTGATGACTTCCCTCCCCCAGCTACAGCAGCAGCTTCAACGACAATCTCCAGAGCTATTGCAGGAACCCCTCAGCGAGACCTATGGATCATAGCATCCTAAGGCAGGAAAAAGGGAGCAGTGCAACCCTTCCGAGGTTGTCATACCTTTTCATCCCACTCAGCCATGTAAGGAGCCATCTCCTTGGTAGCAAAATCAAGGGCAACCTTTTGGAATTCCTTCTGATCCTCAGTCAGTCCGGTGGATGCTAGAAAAGCAGGAAGAGATCAGGACACATGTCTGTTGTTGGAAAGTAGCACAAGCACCTCATCTCTCCCCCAATTTCAAACCCCTTAAGCAAACAGTGCAGGGTTTCTGCTGCAGAGACCATTTCTCTGTTCCTCAGGAATATCATGAATTGTGCTGAGAGCAGGGGGCTTTGAGCTTTTTAAAGACAAAACAAATCCAAGATCCCAGCTGTCTCTGTCTACTCCATGCTAACTGTATTGGAAGACCAGGACAGGGGAGCACAGTCCAGAGCAGCTGTCACTCCACCTCACTAAGCCTGTGCTGCAGAAATACAAGGGAACAGTCCTGGGACTTCAAAGAAAGGATACCTAGAAGCAAACAAAGAATAAAGCAGCCCTTTGGAAACAGCATCTAAAGCGTTAGTCAGGTTCTGCATTTGAAACCTCCTGCTTCACTGGCACATAGATACAACATTGTTTTGTAAGTTCCTCTCCTGAAATTCATAGGRGTGCTGCTGCTTCAATTCTAAACGTTGTAACATTTAGACATCAAAGCAATTCATCTGCAAAGTGTTCTGGAATCAGAACGATTTGGGTTGGAAGGGACCACAAAGACTATCCTGCTCCAACCACACCTGACACCTTCCACTAGAGCACGCCATGTCCAACCTGGCCTTGAACACTTCCAGGGATGGGGCAACCACAACTTCTCTGGGCAACCTGTGCCACCTGGAATTGTGCCAGAGGAATTTCTTCCTAATAGCTAACCTAAATCTCTCCTCTTTTAGTTTAAATCTGTTTCCCCTTGCCCCATCAGTCTGCCCATGCAAAGAGTCACTGTCCTTCTTTTTTACAATCCGCCTWCTTTGCGATATTCTTTGATTCACTGTCAAATCTGAAAAACCGTGCAAGTCTAACAACGGTGAGGCAGGTACAGGGAGAGGGAAGGACCTTTCCTTGGGGGCTCTGTCCCATTGCCGGGCACAGTCTAACAAGGTAAAGGAGGGATAGGGAGAGGGAAAAACCTTTCCTTGCGGGCTCTGTCCCTYTGCCGAGCACTGTCCCACGGCCGGGCACCCACTGCGGGCTGTCCGTGCCCGCATCGCCCTGCACGGGAGCAGTGACACAGGGAGCAGTGACACGGGGAGCAGTGACACAAGGAGCAATGACACGGGGAGGAGGGACACATCCCCCCCGGGCGGGGACAGGAGGTCCGGGGCCACCGGCCCGCTGTCCACCTCCCCCAGCCCGCCTCCCCCGGGCCGCGGGGCGAGCCCCGCTCGGGGCCGGGGCATCCCCGTCCCCGCTCGCCCGCGGGCAGCTCCTTACGGTCGATGCAGGACGCGATCCGCCGGCGCCCCAGCAGCAGCCGCGCCGCCGGCCGCGGGGCCGCTCGCCACGCCGCGGCCATGGCCCCGCTCCCCGGCTCCCGGTTCCCGGCTCCCGGCGGGGCAGGCTGGGAGCTGTAGTCCTGCCCCCGGCGCCGCCCGCCCCGGCGGGGAGGGAGCGAGGGGAGCCGGCCCTGCCCCGGCCTTTGCATAGCGGGCACCGCTTCCGAGCGCCGCTTCCTCGTCCCGCCCGGCGCCCCGAGCATCCCCCGCGCCCCGAGCGGCACCGGCGGCAGCGGCCCGGCTGGTGAGCGGCGGCGCGGGGGGCTGGCGGGCGGGCAGGGAAGGAGGGAGGAAGGGGAGAGCTTGGCATAGAGGGTGGAAAAGTTGATGCCACCCGGCCTGGCGGGAGGCGGCCGGCTCGGAGCCGTGCAGCCGCTGCTGGCGGCGGGGGCAGGGGATGGGCCGGCCGGCCCGCGCCTTCCCGCGGAACCACAGGCTCGGTAGGGCTGGAAATCCCCTGGGGAGGAGGCAGCCCGAGCCCGCTGGCGAGGCAGGGTCACCCGGAGCGGGTGGCACAGGAGCGCGCCCAGGTGGGTTGGGCCGCCTGCAGAGAGGGAGCCGTTCCCGGGGGCACTTGGGTGGGCACGGCGGGCAGCAGGCTGAGCCAGACACCCCGGTGAGCTCGGGAGACGAGCACGGCTCCCCTTTCCAAAGGCACGGCCCCTCTGGCGCGGCGGAGGGGGGGCCGCGCTCAGCCCACGCACCTTSGGGACCGTTCCCCGGCCGTGGGGCAGGAATCCAGCCCTGCTGCTGGTGTCCATCAGGGCTCCAGGGCGCGGTCCCCAAGCCCTGCCAGCATTCACACTGATAGAGGAAGTGGCTCAGCTCAAGGAAAGATTTATTTGCTCTCCGCTGCTGTACGGGGCTTGCAGCTCTCTGCCTCAGCCATCTCTACTTTTGTTCAGCCTTCTGAGCGAGCAGTGATTCCTCCTCCTTCTCTCCTTATCAGGTGCTTCTCAGTGAAGAGAAGATAATTCAGAGAGACCAGAGATGCCTTGGCCGAGCAGAAAGAGAGACAAAGGAGCAGTAGCAGGTCTGTGCTGACATCCTGACTGATTTAGCATCTCTCGTTTGTGGTTCCAGCTCTAGTGAAACTACAGGCAGGCGTATTAACCGTCTGTCTTTCACAGCCATACGTCTACAGACAGCACTTCCTGTGCAAAATGGCCTGAGCACCCAGGCATGACTGAGACAAGGCTGCTAGGGGTGTGATAAGGACAGTGATGGATTCCCAGCACAAGGGAGTTGAGAAATTTAATTCATACCCATTTATGAGGAGCTTTCAGGTCCTGCACATCAGAGAARGTCAATCAGAGAATTGTGCTCCCTAGCACCCAGTGCAGTGCTAGAGACCTGATGTGGTACCATGCAAAAAAAAACCCCAAAACATTGCACTGGAGGCACCATGATGTGGTGTCTAAAGTATAAGATGAAAAAATTGCACAGTTGGCTCATCCATGCCAGTCATCTGCTAGAAAATAACCACCTTCTCACCCTTTAATAACTTCTTTATAATTGGGGKTTTTTTTGTCTGAGTGCTGAAGATACAAAGGAAATGGATCCCTTCTGAACAGGTTGCTCAGAGGAGGCTTAAGCTGAGGGTTCCAGCTACAGCAGGAATTGAAATAGTGTGGTTTTTCCTGTTATTCACCAGGTTCACCTAAATCAACTTTGTTGCCTGCAGCTGATTTCTCAGCAATTAATTAAAAAAATTCAACTRCACTTCATGTGGGCAACGTGGTCTATCCCAAGGAGTTTTTTTATGACTGTGACTGTTAAACTATGTTTGTGCACACTGCACACACAAAAATATCCTTCTTTTAGATGCAAATTAGAAATACTCAGAATCATTGGTGCATAATGCTGCTACCTTACCCTGAGCACCTGGGGTGCACCAAACTCCTGCTGCAGTGAAATGTGTGAAACCAGCTTGGACAACTGCAAATATTTTTTGAAACAAAATGTGTTCTATCTCAATGTCTTTTAAGATAAAAAAGAGCCTGATGCTAAAATTGCCAAAACCGAGGAGGAGACTTCGGATAAGGAGGAAGAAGAGAAGCCTGCAAAACCTCCAGCTGGGAGCTCCAAGTCAGGATGGAAGAACTGGAAGAAAAAGGAGACTGAGTCCGGTGGGGAGGAAAGCAAGATCACRTATTGTCACTGGCTGCTGAAATCAGAACCAGAGAGCAGGCTGGAGAAGGGGGTGGATGTGAAAGTAAGCACTGACTCCCCCCTCACTCAGCCAAGGACAGCAGCAGTGCCACTCCTGCCCAGAGCAAGAGTGCCCAGATGCTCAGTGAYAGCATCAGACTACTCAGATTGTTTTTCCTTCTCTTGTCTTCCTGGAAACAGAAAGATGTAATGTTCTTGTTGTCCAGGGTGACARCCTTGGGGTTTCATATGTGTAATACAAAAGGAAATCAGGTCCTCAGGATGCTTGGCTGTGGATCACGGGGGCAGCATCTGTTTCAGACTCTGCCTTTTCACTGCTCCTTTATGAAGGTTTTTCTTTAGGCCCTGTGGGAAATAAAAATTGTGTCAAGTTTGTGCTATAATTGGAGGAGCTACTAGCAACAAATGCTTAGGCTCAGTGCAGACAATGACACAGTAAAGATCAGACACCTCCTGAATTAATCTTTATTTTCATCCCTTTTGGCAGTTCAGCGTTGATGACTTGAAAGCTCAGCCTAATCAGACAACCTGCTGGGATGGAGTAAGGAACTACCAGGTGAGAAGCACAGGGAGTCACTGAAACAGCAGTAGGAAAAAGGTGGCTCTCCCCAGAGCTTGTTCCCTTTGCCTGAAGCATTTCCTTTCGGGGCACTCTGCCTGTTCATGCAGGTGCATTTGGGCAGGAAGCGAAAGTCAGCTCCTGCCGAGTTGCCTCTAGGTCAGAGGTGGCTTCAGGCTGGGGAATGTTCTGTCAAATCATCTGGTTTTTCTTTAGCTTAGAGCAAGCTTTGAYGCTTTTTAGCAAGTCTGTACTCACCCAAATGCTCTGTCAGCGTACAGCCTTCTGTTCCAAAGGAATTCCACGTGTGCTTCCCCTATTATATATGATCCCTGTACTACATATGCTTCCCCCATCCCTGATCTGCTCTGCTGCTTGCTTGCTGACAACTCTCCTGGGCAAGGGTGGCTGAGCTGTTGAATTCCCACACACTTTCTGACCAACAGGATCGTGCTCTTTAGCCTTGTTTTTATTTAATTTCATTCCAACACAAAAACATCTCTATGACAACTGTAGGAAACGTTATCTGAGTAGTTCTGAAGCACATCTACCTCTCTTGTTGTTGGTTCCTTTTCCTGGCTGCTCATWACGAAGCCCTGAGAGCTTGATGGAAAGAGCTGAAAGCCTCTCCTTTGTTCCTCACAGGCAAGGAATTTCCTGAGATCCATGAAACTTGGGCAGCAGGCCTTCTTCTACCACAGTAACTGCAAAGAGCCCGGCATTGTGGCCATTGTCAAGGTGAGTCTCTGTGTTTTGGAGAGAGGGGGGAAGTGATAATTASTGGGTTATCAAACAGCTCGTTACTTGTGTCTCAGCACCAAAAGGGTGCAGGAGTTGTCCAGTGAGAGCAGGGAATGAGCCCAGGACACCTCGGCTCGACACCACAGGGCTGACTCAGCCATGTGTCCCCAGAGAGATGGAACCAAACTGCTGTTTTCCTGCTGACATTTCGGGGCACTCCCAGCCAAGCCGTGTTGTTCCACACTCTGATTCAAATCTGACTCACTAAGTTCCAGCCAGCTGAGCCTGCGAGGCAGYAGAATAAAACCCAGGGCACAGAAAAGCTTTTTCTTCAAGAGGAGAACTCATCTCAGAGATTATCACCATCTACCCAGTTTTCCTCTGTTGCATTTCCTTCCACACTGATCTCCAGCAGGCGATGCTTCACTGACTGTTCTGCACTGCTCTGACCCAGGAAACGTAAAGGAAACACATCTCACTGCTAGAATGGAGTTCAGGGAAAGCCARGGCTGATATTTTTTCACCAGGATTCTTCCTTGTCACATTTCATACCCTTTGCTGACGGTTTTGAACTGATGRAAGCTTTTCTTCCCCCTTCTGCTTCAGATCGTAAAGGAGGCATACCCTGACCACACGCAGTTTGATCAGAAGGATCCTCATTATGACTCCACCAGCAGAAAAGAGAACCCCAAATGGTCCATGGTAATGTATTAAATACAGCTGGTCAAGCTCTGTGTGCAAGCTGAGTGAAGGGAGAAGCCTCTTTGCATCATGTTGAAAATGTTAAGCTTCTGTCCTGGCCTAGCTGCCTTTTTCACTCTCAAGGGAAAATCCAATCCTGACTGTTTCCTCTGCTTTTTCCTCTATCCCTTCCAGAAGGCTGTCATAATGTATCTCCCTAAATTTTCAAATCTTGGCTGCAGAGCTGGCCTCCATGCATGGCAGAACTCTGGGTTAGGAAAATGAACCAGGAACCACTGTCAGTACACAGCACACAAAGCTGTAGTTTTGAGGCACATTAAATTACAGGGAAGGGACTTCCATGGGCCGCCTACATCCCACATCTTAATTCTGTATTGTCTGTGACAACATGAATGCACATTGCTCATGCACAGTGCAGATTCCTGCCAACAAATCACCTGCCAGAAGTACTGGGAAGTCCTTTCAGCCTCGAGCAAGGCAAAGCTTCCAGGYTGTTAGGGCACAGTTTGCTTCAGTTTCAAATCTTTATCCCCGCTAAGACCCTATGGGATACGTGGAGGCTGTGTCCTTGTCCAACCCCGCCCCTGTGCCTGCCCATCCCTTCCCAGGTGGATGTGCAGTTTGTGAGGATGACCAAGCGCTTCATCCCCCTCTCTGAGATCAAGACCCACCACCTGGCACACAAAGCCAGCGGGGGGCCCCTCAAGAACATGATGCTCTTCACCAGACAGCGTCTTTCCATCCAACCACTGACACAAGGTAAGAACCCCCTGGGACTCCTGATTCCCTCTGTCGGARAGCCCTCAGGCAGAGAAGCAGGAAGTGTCACGGCTTCCTCTTCCTTACCRCAGAGGAATTTGATTTCGTCTTGAGCCTGGAAGAGGAAAAGCCACATTAAAGCAGCCCAGCTTCCAGGCAGCCCGCTGATGCCTCCTCCTCCACCAGCACAACTCTCCAGTGTACCTGCTCCACGCGGCACCGCGGCTGTGCCCGCGCCAGTCCCGCAGCCACACGTCCCTTCCTCTGACACACTGTTGGTTTTGCTTATTTTTCAGTAAATAAAGCCTTTTGGAATCAACTGCAGCTGCTTGGGTTTTAATAGTGGAAAAATCTGACGTTTCTCCCTCGAAGGAAGAAAAGTTATGTCCCCTTTGAGATGTTTAGCTCAGGATCTGCTGCAGGTCCGTGCACTGCAGAGGGACATTTTTCTGCAGGAAGGAATCACTAAGTTCTGTCTAGAACCAGAAAATTTAGAATCATAGAATAGCCTGCATTGGGAGAGACCTTAAAAATCATCTTGTTCCACCCCCCTGCCATGGGCAGGGACACCTTCCACTATCCCAGGTTGCTCCAAGCCCTGTCCAGCCTGGCCTTGGACACTTCCAGGGATGGGGCAGCCACAGCTTCTCTGGGCAACCTGTGCCAGGRCCTCACCACCCTCACAGGGAARAATTTCTTCCCAATATCCCATCTAAACCTGCTGTCAGTTTGAAACCATTCCCCCTTGTCCTGTCACTGCATGCTCCTGTAAACAGTCTCTCTGGAGATGAATATACAAAGCAGATCACAGTTAACTTCCTGCAGGTACAAAAGTTCCCATGTTATTTTAGTTCTCACATCAGGGAAATGGAAGAAAATAAAGCCAGCCTGCTAATTTTTAAGCCACATGGGTCCTCCACCAGCACAGCTGCCAAGCAGTGACACAGCTTAAAGAAAGACCAAGGATTTATAAAGATAACAAAGGACAAATTCCTCAAGCATGTTTGGCACTAAAGAAAAACCTCTTCATACCACAGAAAAAAAAMACCCAACCCAACCTAGCCCCAGTATAAAGCATCAGACAAACTCGTGCACAGCATTTGACAGCCAGGGCTGGCTCTTTTTAATTGGAGAGACAAAAAAACCCAAGTTTTAAAATACAGCCATTGAAAAGACGACGAATTAAGAAACATGTAAACACAGCAGAGGCTTAATTACAAGTTGCACTGCTTGGTTTAGTACTTGCCCACTCCCCTCTGCCTGGGAGAGAGGGARTGACCCAAGTACAGCACAGAACCACCAGCTCAGGGGGACACGACTGCCTGAGCAGCATCTGCCCCTTAACATGCTAATAAAACACTGTTCTAAAGTACCTTGTCCTGGAGTGACCCCGACTTCTCTCTGAGGATGCTCAGCACATCTGCTCCACCCCAGACAAACAGAGGGCCTAGTGGGTGACAGGCTCAATGGTCCATCAGATCCAGTAAAAATGGGGATCATTTCTAAATTCTGGTTCCACACACAGGGACACGGAGAAGAGGGGACAAAGTAGGAAAAAAACCCCAAACCAACGTGTAGGCTCATGCACCTTTTCCAAGGTAACCCTCCAGAAATGATGAACAGATGTTTAACAGCCAGGCAATGATCTCACATCCAGTCAGGCAGGAAACAAAACACCCCTGGAATGCAGAGACATCTCCATCCAGGGGGGTTCTTTACCACCACATGGCCTACAATCCAGGGGAATAAAGGGAATAAAGGCAAGGAATAAATTGTAGGAGGGAGCTGAAGGAAAGCTTAAGATTGTTAGGGTGCTGCTGTGCTCGGCTCAGCCATGGAAAGATAGTCTGCTATCCCCAAAGGCTCCCAGGGGAGCTTCAGCTGTCCCTACAGGATTGTGCATGGCTGCAGCACAGGCAGCTCCCCCCGAGGGAGGGAGAGGAGTGTCCAAAGTGACATCCAGGTCCCTTTGCCACGGGAGCCCTGCGGCAGGCAGCCCCGCCTCGCCCTGGCAGGACAAGGTGGTCGTCTAAAGGGAGCTTTTGCTCCAGCCTCGGGAAGACACGGCCCCAGCCCGTGGGCACAGACCCCTCGAGGGAAGAAAAGCAAGCCACGTGTCCACTGGCACAGAGCAGGACAGGGTGTGACACGAGCATCCAGCAGAGATGAGAGCATTAGTGTCCTCTACAGAGCGAGACTGGCCAGCTCGACTAAAAACCACAACCTTACACGTGGTGAGGAAAAGATAAACTTACTTTGGCAAGCAGAAACACACATTTATCACTGAAATACAGTAGCTGTCTTATTACAGAAAAAGCTGCCCTTCCCACCCCGGCCCCGCTCCCTCCACCAGCACCATTCCAAGTAAACAAAGCAGAAACTTCCACTTTCCAGCTGCAAGACACCTGCTCTACATTCAGCTGCAGGACAGAGGCAGAGGAACTTGATTCCAGAGCCAAAAGGAAGCTGGACAAACTAGCCACAAACTCRGGGAAATCCAGACAAATCCCACTCGACAGAGCTCATATCCCAGCACTTTGGTGCAGGCTTGTCTCACCCTCGGGTAGGAGGTCTCAYCACCTCGAAGGGCACTGAACAGCATGGACATTATCCAAACTCAGTCAATCAAGTCTACAAAGCCACATCTGATTTTTAATGGAGGAGTGACTTCCTTCTGGGAATGTTCTYGTGAGTCTACTCAGCTGAAGGCTAAAAGCAGCTTATTTGAAAAAAAGAAAAAGCCCACATTCAGGTTCTCAGTTCCCAGCATGCCCTCAGACCTCGCCRGTGACTTCAGCTCAGGCCTCAGGAATGTGTCTCTGGAATCAGAGCTCTGCCACCCTTCAGTTGCTGCTTGGCCTCACCCAGCAGCACACACAGGCCTGTTTGAGCCTCTCACAACAATTGCATCCACCTTCTGTCCCCGCTAACCCTCGTCCCGCAGGCACGAGGGAGCAAACCAGACAACTCACACGTGTCCCTGCACTGCTGACTGCCCCACACAAAGCCTGCTCTGTGTCCCAAGGACACAGGCACGAGCAGGGCAGTGTGTGCAGTGCAAACCCACTCCCAAGAGAGCTCCTAAGAGTTCTAAAACTCCTCTCTAGACCCCTCCAGGCTGCTCTGCAGCAGCACCTGGGAGCTGCACGAGTGCAGCAGCCAGAGTGTGGATCTTGGGGCTCTCAGGTGGCTGCTGGGACAAGACTAGGAAGGCGCTGCTCTTGGCCAGGAGCCTTCCTGCCCCCACTTCTTGCCCACCCAGCAGCACTGGGACCGTCACCGCTCTGCCCACCCCGTGCCACCTCCTCCTGCACCCGCACACCTCACTCCCCCTCCCAGCCACGGCTCCTGACGTGACACAGCTCGGCCCCTGTTTGTGGCCAGGAATCCAACTCCAGCACGAAGAGGAAGAAGGGCAGGCAGCGAGGGGATGACACCACACAACTTCCAGCAGGCCACACCACAGTCCTTGATCCCTCCTCTAGCACCCAGCTGATCACCGTGCCGTTTCCCCCCCCCGGGGAAGATTCCAGAGAGGCGAGAAAAACATCCATCCTACCCAGCCCCAAAGCAACCTCCACGCCGCCGGGGAGAAGCAGCGGGCTTGGCCTTCACTTGCTCTCTCCTTGCCCGGCCGAGGCTCTCGGGGCAAAGAGGAGATCAGGCAGCTCCGCGGCCCCCGGACGTCGCCCCAAAGCAGCCGACTCCGGACTCCAGAGGAATGTGTCGATCGGGAAGCACCGCGGCACCTCCAGCTCCGGCTCGCCGAGCCCTCCCGCCCCCTTCCCACCCCGCGAGTCCTTCGAAGAAAGGAATTAAGTCAAAAACGGGTTATTTATTGTCGTGAAGTCTCTGAGCGTCTCCTCCTCGGCGCCGCTGTCGCGGGGGCTGCCGCGGCCCCCCGGCCTCACTGCCGCCCGTTGTTCTCCGCGGGCTGCCCGGGGGGCTTGGCCTCGCCGTGCGAGGACGTCCCCTCGAAGCGCTGCGACGCGATGGCGGCTTGGTGGGACATGCTCTTCCTCACGATGTCCCCTTTCCTCCACAGCACCACCTCCTGCGGGGGACACAGCCAAGGCTCGTCAGGGCTCGGGAGACCTTCACCTGAGACCTTCTCCTCCTGAGACCTTCTGCTGCCCCACCCAGCCCCGCAGGCTGAACCAAGCTGCGCCCGCTCAGAGCTCAGTGTTCCACCCACAAAAGGACACACCCGGCAGTGCAGCCCGCCTGAGAATTTGGGTAGAGAGCTCCTCCCTGAGGACACCCAGGGCAGCTCTGTCCTGGTGCTCTTGATAAGGTGAAGCACAGAAGCTCCACCACTGAGCAGAAAAGAAGTCCCAGGCAGGCACTTTCCACACGCCTCCCCACCACCACACACATCTAGACACACTTCTAGACCATCTTTCCACGTGATCCCCCCCAKGGGAATGCCAAATTCCTTGTAAAAGCACCCCAACCAACAATCTGCAGGCCCAAGGAGAAGAGCAGCTCTGTTTCTCACCTGCTGTTTGAAGTAGCGTCTCTCCTCCTCATCGATCAGCACCAGATTGAGGTAATAACGCACAGAGAATTTCTTATTGATGTCCCTCATGGTTGGAGTCAGCTCATAGCCAGCCAGGAAGAGTCTGATGGGAATGGACTCCCCTGCAGAGGGCACAGAGCCATCAGCACGGACAGGATGCAGATACAAACCAGGAGAGCAGCAGTGAAACAGGAACTCACAAGSCCACAAACTTTGTCACTGTTTCCACAAGTGGACTAACATGAGCTAGAAGGCCTGAACTCCCTTCAGAAACCAGCATGCACGGTCCACAGCCAGCTCCTGCCCTTGCTGACAGCTATTCCAGCTCCACTCTAAAAGCACAGGACTCTTTTGGGACCTGCATCGAGACAGCACTGCAGGAAAAAGTGAGTAAGGTGACATTTTCTCTGGCAGGTGACTCTGCTGGGCAAAGGAACAGYGGCACAGGAGGTTGGCGCAGAGCAAGAACACCATCTTTCTGCTCTGAGCTGCAGCAATGCCAGCTGGTGGCCCATGCCAACTGGGAATTTATGTCTGGTCCTGCCACTGCTTCATCACAAGAATTAAGTCATTGCAACTCATCCTGCCTCAGTTCCCACTCACCACACCAGAAAAGGAAGGGGATCAGATCAATCCCCTGCTCTGAGCCCATCAGTGGAACAGGATGAGCACACGGAAGATACTGCAAGACTCATATTCCCACCCCAAAAGCCTTCAGAAGAGGAATCCAGCAGGGTTCCTGTGCCCTCTCACCTCTCACAGGTGCCCCATCCATGATCTCGTACTTGGCTATTGTGTCGTTCTCGTGGTACACGTTGGGCCCCGTGCCCGTGGTTTCCCTCTTGATGATGTCTATCTCCATGTGCTTGATCTTGATCCGCACCAGCAGGAAGTAGATCTTCCCCACAATCACGTCTTTTAAATGGTACCTGGCACGAGAGGGCAGAAAACACCAGGATCAGACCCCGTGCAGCAGAGCAGGGCTCGGGATGAAGTGCAGGAATTTCACTTTGCTCTCATCCACAGCAGATGGCAGACCAACCACCCCCACCAGTAAACAGCCCTTCATTTCCATCCTCTGGTCTTTTGGAAACCCATGAGAACATTCAGCATGAACAGATAAATTAAAAACATAACTTCAGGCTGAGTATCTGCAAGAAACCCCTGCCACAGCAAAGGCTCCAAACCCAGTATTTTAGRTCAATTAAAACCAACCCAAATCACAGAATCATTCAGGTTGGAAAAGACCTCTGAGATCATCAAGTCCATCCTCTGTCCAATCCCCACCTTGTCAACCAATGAGACACTGCAGGGAGATTTGCCAGCACCAGCTGGGAAAGATGCATTAAGAGCAGTTTAAAAGAGCTCTTCCCAACTTCTCTGCTGGAGTTCATTCCCACTTCAGCTGTATTGTCTGGTAAGGAGCAAACATTATATTTTACACCTGGAAATAGATTTTACACCTGGAAATAGTGATCTGGCTGAGGACATAGGGAGTGGGAAGTTACTGCAAGAACTTCATGCTGTGCTCCAAGCTCASCGAGCCACAGTCATTGCTTCCCGCTTCTTGATCCAGAGATACTGGGAAAGCAGAGGAACCCAYGGATCAATGAGGATCTGAGCTGTGTCCCAGCCTGGCTGGAGCACATGGACGTGGAATTCCTTGGAGGAAACCTGCAGCAGATGGATCCCCACAGCCACCGGCTGCTCCTGAGACACTCACTTGGACTTGTTGTACTCGAACTCGATGTGCAGGCAGTCCTCGATGCCCACCTCCATCTTGATGGAGGAGTTGAGCTCGGGGTAGGTGCTCAGGGTGTGCACGACGATGTCCATCTCCTTCACCACGTCGTTCAGCCTGCGGCTCACGGTGGCTCGGAGGAAATACCTGCGAGGGCAGGGCCACGTCAGGGAGCAGCAGGGACAGGGCATTTATTTATCTAAATAAAACACGTGATCGACTCAACCTTTTTCCACATTGAACCTTCTCCTTTGCAAGGTGAGGTGCTCGGTTCAGCTCGTGCACAGCCACCCAGCTGAGAGAAGGGCCACTGTTTCAAGAACAGGGAATGTCCAAAGGGACAAAATAAGCTAAAGAACCACTACAAGGAAGCAGAACAGCAAGGAAGCACCTCTTCCCATGTCATTTGCTGTCTCATTGCTCTGTTCAGGACTTTTAGTCCAGGTCTGCACAAAATAAGCCCACAGCGAAAGAGCCCTCAGCTCCTCACATGTATCTGCTCCTGGAGCAGCCAACACCCCACACTGGAAAAGACAGAGGGAATTTTCAAATGGACAAGCAGGCTCCTCTCAGCTTCCACGCATTTGTGAGCCCGAGTTACCTAAGGCCTGTTTTGGGGATGTGAGGAACAGCCTGCACATGTTCAAACCACTGCCCTGTTGCAGGATTACATCAGTCTCCACAGCCACACCTCTCAGTGCAGATCTCAGCATTTTCCAACCCCCATTTTGAAGGCAGTGACTGGATTTTTAGTCAATTGAGTGCCTCGATGTGAAATATCATTTGTAACATATGAACAAGGCACAAGCGAAGCATCTGTTTGCACACAGCGCACAATTAAAGTTGACAAGACTGATTGCAGCAAAAATATCCCCACTGGAGACTAAACCAAACAGTTTATTTTGATTTTTTGAATTATCAAATAAATTAGCAATTATTTGATTGATTCAGAAGGGGCTGATTTCTCTTGTCACTCAAACGAGGCAAAACGAGTTCCACAAAGCCTGAYGCGTGCTTGTGAAATAAAAGACCTCAAAGGCAGGCTTGTACRGCTCAGCCCTCCAAAAATTCATTTGGAGTTGTTACTCCTGCATCACCACAGCGAATATCAGCCCTTGCACACTGCACAGAACAAAACTGGGGTCAGCCAGGGCAGGGGACTCACCGTAGCTTCACGTTCTGCCCCGTGTAGGACTCGTAAGGTTTCTCCACGTGTGTGAACTCAAAGTCAAATGTCTGTGATTGAGTGAATTCCCCAGGCCGGGCCAGGTCCTTCACCAGAGACACGAACTCGTGGTGGTTCCCTCGATCATAGTAGAGTTCTGGGAAGATGTAAATCCAGGTTAAGCAGCGATGCTCAATCCCACGTGACACAGGAGATTTTCAGCAACTCTCTCATCCAGGTCACTACTTCCTTCATCACCAGTCACTGAGCCCACCAGGGGAGCCTGTGGCTCCAAGGAACTGCACTTGGAGTTCCTGCTCTCCATCAGGGCCAGGTGAAGGATACAACTTTCCTCCCTGAAACATGAGGGAAAAGGTCCACACAACCTCACCGACTACAATARATCAAGAAGTTGCCTTGGGGTGACACGAGTCACCTATTACCAATACTAAATATGGTCAGACTGTTTGCAGCTCATGCAAACCCTTCCAGTAATTTTCTGCACTCTATTCCAGGCCAAAGGCATTGCCACTGTGAGGAAAAGCCACCCCTGCTTCTCCGGAACAGACAGTGACAGAGCAAAACCGAAGGSACAGGATGCTTCCAACTGTTCCTGCTTATCTTTTGACAGCAAAGAGCTTGAGTGGCCTTGAGTTGCAGCAGGGAATAAACGACAATGATGATCCTCATGGATCCTGCTGCACGACTACCCCGTGTGTGGGGAGGCTGCTGAGTCCACTGCTCCAGCAGCCCCTGGGTAACACATTAATGGCCACGTGAGCAGGGCGAGGGAAGAGCTTTCACCTTTGGAAGCACTGCTCAAACCAGCTCAAGTGACCAGCACTGCCTCACTTTCTCCCACAACCTTCCCACGCCAGCAGGAAACTACAGGTTTCCTCATTTAATGAAAGCAATCCTCCACACTTCCACCGAGGTTTCTCCCTCAAGTCAAAGCAACACGACCTTAAAAACTCCGCAATTTGCATGAACAGCTTGGTATTGCACATAACCATCAATGAAACCTGCCCTTCCCAGCCCTGCGTGTGAGCCTGTGCCCACAGGACACCCACACAGTCCTTCTGCGAGGCAAAGCCTTGCTGCTTAGATGAGGAAACAAAACCCTAAGTCATCAGACAATCACTCACAAGCTCAGTGTCAGCACTAAACTGTGCAGAGGAGGCTTCTGAGAGGTGTAAGAGGTGTTCAGGAACTGCAGTTCTGCCCTCCTTGAGATGCACGATGAGACTTCAGCTTTTAAGTGATGCCTGTTTCTCACAGCCCTCTGCTCACCTTATCTCCCTAATGGAAATTCTGGCACTGGAACTCCCCTCACTTACGCACAACAGCAAATGTCATCAAGTCCTTTCGGCTGGGCAGGCAGGTGACATAAATAACCAACCCTCTCCCTGCGCTGAAAACGTGTCCACTGAGAGGAAAGTGCTCCCTGATGTGACAGGGAGAGGCCACGTGCCCACAGAAAAAGAGGAATCAGCCACAGGAAAAGAGGAATCAGCCCGTGCCATCGTGACACACGATGCAGAAGGCACAAATCAAACTTAAAGCAAAGGCAAATGTCTGTGCCCTGGATTCTCTGCTACCTCAGAAGGTCATGTTTGGCACTCTGCAGCCTTAAGCAGAGGAAGGATTGATGTTTCCCACACTCCAGCCTGTCAAACAGGTATAAGCTGTAATTTCAGGTTTTCAGAGCTATAAGGTTTCCAGATTGAGAAAATAACCTGCCAACATTTCAATGGCATGCTCAGGCCACAGCAACCACGGGTGAAACCATCTGAAATGGGTTCTGTGCTCACCTGAGCCTGTGCAGGACCTAGCTTTCATGTCTGGCCTCTGAACCTGCTCTGGAACAGCATCTTCCCTGCAACACATCCCTCCTTCACATCCCAGTCTGTCAAATTGTCTCACCTCAATGCTGACCTCATGGCAGCAAGAAGTCAAAATACAAGGCAAGAGATGGAAAGCACTGAGAAGTGCAATTAGTGGCACAAACTTCAGTGATATATCAAAGAGGCCTGAGGGGAATAAAGACTAATGTGCAGCCACAGCAGCTCTAACACACCCTGCTTGGGCAATAACGTGCATGCAAAGCAGTTATTCCACACAGGTATGGCTCAAAAGTCTTCCAAAAGAGGGAATGAGGAGCAGGCAAGGCAGCACAGCGGAGACAGTGGAGCAGAAACAAAGTTCATGTTTAATTTCCACTGTCAATCATATCAACAGGAACTCATAACCTGGGTCCTGATGAACAGCCTCACCTATGCTCCATCATTTACAGGCTCCCTTCCTTCCCAAAAAGCAGAGCCAGGCACAAGCAAAGCCAATAAAACTCTCAAACAGCAGCACTGGGGTTGGGTGGGAAACCTCCTGCTCACGTTCCCTCACCACACGATTTGCAATGCAAAGGCTGCAGGCCCCTGGCTCCAGCAGAGATTTTGGGGGTTAAAGCCAAGCACAGAGAGCCACAGACGTGAGGCCTCACTTGCAGCCACATCACTGGGAACATCCTGAACTTAATTTTGGCTTGTGGGACTCAGGCATGCCCGTGGAGCATCGGACAGCTCCGCTCCCATCGAGGAGTGGGTGTGGCAGCTGCCTTTCCTCTGCGAAAGCAGGAAATATTAAACCTAAATTGGTTACACGCACAGATAACCACAAGTTTTGAACAACTTGAAGTCACCCGGCCAAGCGTGCAGGATGCGTGGAGCAGAAGATGGAACCAGCCAGGCTGAGCCTGCAGGCCTCAAGAAAAGGTGATCCCCACCCAGGTAAAAGGTGKGGGGGGTCAGGGCCGGGGAGGTGGCGTTAGTGATTTGGGACACATGGACAAAACCCACCCGACCAGCACCCCTGGCATCCCTAACAGGATCAGCAGGCACATGAGAGAAGCAGGCAAGCAGCTCGTAGAGCCATGAACAGCCAGCCTGGGGAGCACGGYCCGGCAGCTGGCATGGGCAGTAGGTCCAGCCTGACCTGCAGCTGCAGGACAGAACCTAACTGTGCCCCTTCCAGAGCTGAAATCAGTGACCGAGCAGAAGCGAGAAATTAGGACAGGAGAACAATGCCCTGGAAAAGGACTGGAATGCCCTTCCTTCTGCCAGGGCTCAAGCCTGGAGAACAGGCCAGGCTGCCCAGCTCGGAGGGTGGAATAACGTCAGGCAGCCGTGGGAATGCTGCGTGCAGACGAGCACCCCTCGGGAGCGAGCGGAACCTGCTTGGCACCAGTGGGATCCCAGAACTGTGGGGCACAGCAATGCTCTCCAGATCCCTGRTACCAGTGGGATTACCATGGGGTGCAGTGATGCTCTCTGGACCCCTTGCACCAGCAGGGATCCCAGTACTRTGGGGTGCGGCSATGCTCCCYAGACCCTTGGCACCAGTGGGATCCCAGTACAGTGGGATGCACTGATGCTCCCTGGACCCTTGGCACCAGTGGGATCCCAGTACAGTGGGATGCACTGATGCTCCCTGGACCCTTGGCACCAGTGGGATCCCAGTACAGTGGGATGCACTGATGCTCCCTGGACCCTTGGCACCAGTGGGATCCCAATACTGTGGGACACAGCAATGCTCCCCAGACCCTTGGCACCAGTGGGATCTTGCTACAGTGGGATGCACTGATGCTCCCTGGACCCTTGGCACCAGCCAGGATCCTCGGACCCCTGGCACCAGAGGGATCCCAATACCGTGGGGTGCAGCACTGCTCTCCAGACCCAAGAGAGRCATCAAGGGACAACCGGGCCCGCAGGCCGCCCCGCTCACCGATCTGCCCGATGAACTCCACTTTGATGCCCTGGTGCTCCAGCCGTTTGTTGGGGTTCTTGAGGGTGAGGACCACCCGCCCSGACACGGTCTCCCCGTCGTAGAAGAGGAAGTATTTCTCCTTCTTGCCCTCCTCCGTCTTGTGCTCCACCCGCCGCCGGCTCTCGGCGTCGCTCAGCACCAGCTCCAGCTCCGCGCTCTGCCCGAACCCGAAGAAGCTCATGGCCCCGGGATGCGGCCGGGCCGGCGCGGGCGGACCCCGCGGCCCCGCTGGCGGATCGCGGCCGGGGCGGGGCTGCGCGGGGCGAGCGGCGGCGCCCGGGAAGGGGCCGGGGCCGGGGCCGGGGCGGCGGCGGCGGCGGCGGCGCGGGGGGGCCGCAATGCGGCAGCGCTGCCGGGGCGGCGGCGGCGGGACCCGCGCACCGCGCACCGCGCACCGCGCACCGCGCACCGCGCACCGCGCACCGCGCACCGCGCACCGCGCACCGCGCACCGCGCACCGCGCACCGCNCCGCGCACCGCGCACCGCGCACCGCGCACCGCGCACCGCGCACCGCGCACCGCGCACCGCGCACCGCGCACCGCGCACCGCGCACCGCGCACCGCCCCGGCCGCGCCCGCCCCGCTCCTTCCGGGGCAGCGGCGGCCGCCGCGATTGGCCCGGGCCGCGGGCGCGCCCGCCATTGGCGCGTTCGAAGCGGCGGCGGCGGCGCGATGGCGGCGGAGCGGCTGCGGAGCGCCCTGGGCGGCTGGCGCCTGCGGGACCTGGGCGCGGGTGCGGGCCGGGGCCGGGGCCGGGGTCAGGGTCAGGGTCAGGGTCGGGGTCGGGGTCGGGGTCGGAGTCGGGGTTGGGGTTGGAGTTGGGGCCGGGGTTGGAATTGCGGCCGGTCTCCTGGCTTCGTTCTACCCATCTCTGTTCCGGTCTCGGTCGCTGTGTCTCGCGGTCTCTCTGTTTCCCGGTCCCGCTTTCTGTCCCGATTTCTCTTTCCCGGTCCGGGTCCTGTCTCTGTGCCTGTCTTGTCTCGGTCCCGGTCCCGCTCTGTGTTCCGGTCTCGGTTTCGGTCCTGGTCCGGGTCTCTGTCCCTGTCCCTCTGTCCTGGTCCTGGACTCTGTCCCGGTCTCTCTGTCGTGGTCCCGGTCTTGGTGTCAGTCTCTGTCCCGGTCTCTGTCTGTCGGTCTGTCTGTCCCTGTCCCATTCTCTCGGTCTCTGTATCTGTCCTGGTCTCTCTGTCTCTGTCGCGGTCCTGGTCCCAGTCTCTGTCTCTCTCTGTCTCGGTCTCGGTATCTGTCCCGGTGCCGGGGATGGGGTGACACCAGCCCGCGGGAGGCTCTCGCTCCTGCCGCTGACCGCGGCTGCCCTTGGCTCGCCGTGTCCCGCTGGATTCGGTGTATTCCGTGTTTATTTTGGAGCCTTATTTTGGGTGAAACGCGTGGTTTGGAGAAATCTCGCCCCTGGCGCTCACAAACACTTCTTTCTCTCAGTGTGGGTGGACACGGTGTGGGATTTGGATTTCACGGAGACCGAGCCCCTGGATCCCAGGATAGCAAAGGAGATCACGGCCGATGGGCTCGACACCTTCACCTGCCTGTATCGTGCTCTGTCACCGTTTGCTGCCGAGGACCAGGAGAGCAGAGAGGTGACATTACCCAAACACAGATCCAGCCACTCTCATTTTCTGTTTTTCACATCAGTCTTGCCTTGAAATGCACAAAGTATTCAAAAACTATTCAAATAATTCTTGTCCTGTGTGCTGGAATGTTTCCGAAGGAAGCTATTCCCAAATTTTAATACTATATTTATAATKTAACATAATATTACATATATATATAATGTTATGTATTATAATTATTAAAATACTTTTYGAAATATACAGTCCATGGGGGGTTGGTTGCAGTGGCAACTGTTAAAATCTGAATAACGGCTAATTTTRGACATCAGTGTTATTATGGGATTTCTCACTACTCCTTGCCTGTTTCCCCTCAGAATGTCTGGACCTTGTTTGCTGAGAACAGCCTGTCCCACCAGGCCCTCGTGGCTGTGCTGCATCACTTTGTGCACGTGGGCCAGCACAAAAGAGCCAACACGCAGCAGAGGGTGTTCGGTCTGCACGCGGCCGGGCTGTACTTCCTGCTGCTGGAGATCCCAGGTGAGCCTCGGGATGTGCCTCTTCGTTGCTGGATGCAGCAAAGCTCAGGCAGGGTCACTTTATAGCAATTCCAGGTGGAACAAGTGGTGGTGTTTGCTTGATGCCCCTGCAATCCTCGTGGGCCCAGCTGAGCGTGGTGTGAGTGCTSAGCAGCCGTCACGGGCTGGTGGCCACTGTCACACAGGGCTTTGGTGGCCTCAGTGCAGGTCTGTGTCCTGTGACAAGGTGGCAGAGGAGCCTGCACTGTGCACAGAGCTGGAACCACACAGATCCCTCTGCTCTGACAGGGAAGGCAGGAGCCTATTCCTGTTCCTGCTCTGTAACTGGAGAGCATTTCGCTGTGCAGCGCATCTGGATGGGTTTGTTTGTGAAAACAAAGATACTGGTCTAAAATAACCAGCAGTTGGGTGTTTCCAGCAGGGTAGTTCACAGCAGGGTCCCTTTGTATTCCAGCATGCTCTGAAGTTTTGCTGATCTTCATTGTGCAGCTGGAAGGGGCCAGTCAGCTGGTGACCCTACTGGAATGTGTCACCGCTGATGATGCGTCATCCTGGTGCAGTTGGGCTTTGTCCAAACATCTCTTTATTCTTCTCTTGAACTTTCTTAGGCTCTAGGATAATATTTATGGAGAGAACATACAATCACAAGCTGGTTTGGGTTGGGAGRGATCATCTCATTCCATGGGCAGGGACACCTTCCACTAGACCAGGTTCCTCCAACCTGGCCTCGAACACTTCCAAGGATTGGGAATGGTGCCCAGATAATTTGATGCTCTCTGTATTTTGTCTGGAAGAGGCCTGATGTTGTTTTCTCTGGGCAGGCAGCATAGCCAACCAGCTGTTCCATCAAGTGATGTTTGATAAATGTCTTCACACCCTGACAAAATGCTGGCCCCAAGAACTCAAGAAGAAAAGAAAGGTGAACGCTCAGAACTCTCAGACCAATGCAAGAAGAAATAGAAAGAAAAGCAAACCATGCAGGAATGACAACTCCAGTGTAAGACATTTGTGCAATCTCTTCAGATGTAAATCACCATTAATAAGCAAATTGTTTGCAAGCTGTTTCTCTTTTCTACCAATGTAGATGGAAGAGATGTTGGAGGAGGAGGAGGAAGAGGATGGTGAAAATATTTACTTCTCGACAGAAGATCTTCTTCAAGTCCGCAATGCAATCTTCCTTCTTCTGAAAAACTTCCTGAGACTTCTCCCCAAGTTCTCCCTGAAAGAAAAGCCTCAGTGCATGCAGAACTGCCTGCAGGTAAGAAAGATTGGACTTGAGGAAACTTATCCCCTAATACAAACTTTTTGGGGATGCAGAGCACTCCACAGGGAGGGGTGGCAGCTCTGCCTTCCATCACCTGCTCCCTGAGGAGGGTTTTAGTGGGAATCTGGGAGAAGGGTGCTTGCTCTATATCTGTCTCTTGCTTAAAACTTGCTGGCAGGTGCCAGGTGTTTTGTTCATGGAATCACAGAATGGTTTGGGTTGGAAGGGACCTTAAAGCTCTTCTTGTTCCAACCAGTGTCATGGGCAGGGACACTTTGCACTATCCCGGGTTACTCCAAGCCCCATCCAACTTGGCCTTGAACATTTCCAGAGATGGGGCAGCCACCACTTGTTCCTGGGGTGAGCTTCTGGGCTTTGGACTCTGCTTATGTTCTGCTTCAGGGGAGGTGGTTTGAAAGCTAAACCAAATGGTGTGACCCCCAAACATCCCAGGAGCCCTGCACATCCTCCCCTCAGGTGACTGAGCTCAGCTTGGCTTTCTTCCCTTGCAGGTCTTTGTTGAAATGACAAGCTTTGAGCCAGTGGTCCACGAGTTTGAGTTTTCAGCAGCAATGTGAGCAAATAATTCTTAATAATTCTTAATGTTTATATGATGCTTTKGAAGTAAAGCCCTCAGTGCTGGTGTTCTTGTCCTGTTTATATGAAAATGAAAGTGACAAATTCTTTCAATAAATATAATTAGAACATGTTCCRCCTGCTAACAGCAAACACCATCTCCTGAATATTGAATGTTTTCCAGTCAATGAGCTCTTTTAGTTGTAATAGTCACAGTAAATGTTTCTCTGATGACAAGGGAGACATCTCTTTGCCTTCTTTTCTTAGGGATGTTAAAAAAGCCAAGTACATTCCTGAGCTGGCCTATTATGGACTGCACTTACTGTGTTCCCCTCTCCATGGTACAGAAGATAAGGTAAAAGCTAAACAAAATCTTTGTTGTTTCTTTCCTTCCCTGCATGTCCTTTTTGCTTGCACGTTTTTTGCCTTTCAGCTCAGTTTCCCTCTTTGTGYGTGTGCAGGTCTTTGCTGGGTCAGAGCAAAGGTGGTTTTTGGTCTTTTCCACCCCAATCCTTATTCCCTTTGGCTTGTTTGCTGCTGCTTTTGTGTGCAGGGAATTCCCTGCTCTGGTGACTCTTGTGGCAAATGAATCGAGAACAGAGCAGAGCTGCCGTGGTGTTGGATCTCTGAATCTTAAAGAAGGGAATTCCAGGTTGCTGCCTTTGCCTGGAATGTCGTGATTCCCTGCTAGATGGAGCTGCAGCACCGCCTGGCAGCGTGTGAGGGGCTGGGCTGTGCAGTGCTGGAGCCTGCTCTGTGCRGGTGATGCTGAGCAGGGCTGGTCCTTACTCAGAGAATACTCTGTGATCCTGGAGCAGCCAGTTTTTCCAGCAGTTCTCCATTTTCATTTGGTTCAATTGGCAAGYGGAGCAGGTCATCTCCCACTTATCTGAGTGCTGCTGCTCTGGTTGGGGCTGTTGAAGTTTGGGTGTGCCCRAGCTGCGTCTGTGAGTCTGTGTGACCCCACCTGGGCCATTCTGAGCCTGCAGGTATCAGCAGCTGTGTAGTCAGGAGAGCCTGGAGCTTGGCACACACTAACCTGGTATTCCTGAGGGCCTGCCCAGCTTCAGCAGCCCCAGGCCTGTGTGTTTGTGCCTCCCTGGTTTCTCAGTGCAGCACGAGCTTTTCAGAGCTGTTGACATTTGTGGTGACAGGAAGGTGTAGTTGCTCCCCTTCCCAGGCCTGCCTCATCTTCCCTGCCTGTCCTGTTTGCCCAGGGAATGCCAGGATCATGAGGCAAGCTGTGGTCCGAAAAGCATGGCAGGGAGGCAASTCCAAAAGTTCAAGTGCACAAGGTGATACAAAACATGCGTTGAGCTAAAGACATCTTCTGTGCAAAACCCAGTGACTTTCCTCAAATCCAAATGTTTCAGGCAGATTAAAGTGCACAGCTTTGGAGGGSACCTGTTAATGCTTTCAGAAAGGCCTTCGTGCTGAGGTGAGAACATCACAGCCAGGAAAGATGTTGTGTGTGTTAAAGTGTCCTCTTGGAGTTACTCTGCTGGGAGTCATGCTTTAACACGTGCCATTGTTTSGTTCTAAGTTTGATTCTGAATTATCTCGTGAACCTGGAATGCTTATCCGCGGAAAAGGACCTGAAAATAACCTCTCCTTTCCAGACCCTCCGATGTGTCTTCCAGCGGATCCTCAACGTCATCCTGATGGTGGAAGGTGCTGGGGGCTCCAGGCGTGCAGAGCTCCCCATCACGTCGGCTGTGACCAGTGCCAGGAACCAGGCTGTAAAATTCATCAGGTGATGTTCAGAGCCTGTCCTGGGCATGGCTGCTCCTTTCTTCTGGCTTGCCTTGGCTTTGCTGTTGAGGTGATAAAGGGATGAGACAAACTGGCTCTGGCTTTGAAGTTGTTTGTGCAAATGAGGCTTAATTAAAATGTCTGGAATGGGAGTGTTCTGAGCTTGCTGGCAGAGGGGGAAGAAGGTGCTGTTTGGTGGTGAGTGGAAAGGACCCGTTTTCAGTATTTTGCTTTGTGTTGGTTTTTCAAGTCTTGTGTTTTACTACAGAGAATTGTGAAGGAAATGGAAGTTTAAAGTGGAGCTCATTTCTTTGCTTGCTCCTGCTTAATGATATGTTTTGCCTGTGTTTATTATTCCCTCTGTTGGGGAGCCATGTTGTTGGAAAGTGTAGTTCGTGCAGAGATCCCCAGACAACATATAAAAGTAGATTGAGAACAAAGAAGCTTTTCATGTTATCCTTCTACTTGTAGAAAAGTGTGGGAAGAAATTATTTTGTGCCTGCAAAGCCAGGTTAATGTGGAAAGTAGGCAGGTCTGAGTATGGTTCTCTGACCATATCCTGCTGCACTCATGATTCCAGAATGGCCACTTTTCCTGACTTTTCAAAAGCATTCYGAAAGGAATGATCTTTCTTGATTTTTGCTTCTGTTATAAACCAGCCTTATTAAAATCTGCTTCTCTTTCTCCTGTGCAGTTCTCTGGTAGATGAGCTGAAAGAAGCTGTTTATCCTGTTCTCCGGATATTGCTCCAACATATCTGTACCAAGGTATGCCAAGCTCTGCTGCTTCCTGAGCTGAGGGACTCGTGTGGATACACTGGCATTTCTGTAATAGTTAGGAAATCTGTTTTCACAATGTTTTGTGAGGAATGAAAAGATGTGTTGGTGAAGTAGTGACCGAGGCAGCTGTGATTGTTCTCCCGGCTATTGCTGAATGTGACCACATCACCCCATTAAATAAAAAAATACTTCTTTTAAGCCCTGAAATGCCTTTCTGGCATCCAGAGCAGAGCACTGAAGTGCCATTGCCCCTGTTTTTCAGGTCCCAGACAAGGCTGAGTACCGCACCTACGCTGCCCAGGCCCTGGTGACCCTGCTGGACAAACTCCCTTSTACAGAGTTTGCTGAATTCATTGCTTGGCTTTATAAATACTCACTCAACAAAGTAAGTGCATCTCCTTGATGTCCTTCCAGCATGTGGGAGATGAAGGGTTCAATGTCAGCACTGAATAGCTCTGTCGCTGCTGGTACCCAAAGGCAGGTAAACTCTGTGCTCACTCACATTAACACAGCACCTCGTGTGCTTTTTCTTCCAACAGGTTTCCTACAGAGTGTTTGCTCTTGATGTAGCCTTAGCTTTGTTGGATCTGCCAGAGAGGAGCCCAGACATCTCCTTGTCCCTGGATCTTCAGAGGTTTCTAAAGCACAAGTTCTTAGTGCAGGTCATGGTGTTTGGCCGGTGCTCGGACAAAGCCCCCGTGGTGCGGAGCAAAGCCCTGAGCAGCTTTGCCCATTGTCTTGAAATGAAAGCTGCTGCTACCCTGGAGAGCATTCAGGACTTGCTACAGAGCTGTGAGTATTGTGGGTGCATTAGGTAATGGAAATAATTCTTGAACTTTCTAGGGAATAATTGCTGGGAGGTAGGAGTTGTCAGGAACTTTAAAAAGTGGCGCGTGGTGTCCTGATGTATTGTGTCATAATGAGGAGTAATTCATGAGCCTCGTTACTTATGAAGCCTGATGTTGGGTAGGGATTTATTCTCGTGTATCAGTTCTAGAGATTCCTCCATGAGATCCCTTTGAAGGATGTTTACAGACAACTGAAATTGCTCATTGGGAAAAAAAAAAAAAAAAGCACTTCATTCTTGCCTGACAGCTGATTAAATCTTGAGTTGCCTTTTGCTTCTGCTAAGTTGTTCTGTTCGTGACTGGCATTCCGAGCTCCCTCAGGTGTGGTAAAGGCCAGATGGCACGACTCAGAGCCTGCACAGAGCATCCCACGGTTAGACTGCTTGCCGGAAAAAGATTTGGAATGASAGAATACGCAGAATTAAAATACTTCGTTTGATTTCCTTTTTTATTTCTCTCTTTTGGCAGCCTCTGTCCACACAGTGTTGGAAGCAAACACAAACACTGCGAGTCTGACAGTCAGTGCAGAAGGTATAGAGTCATTCTTTTCCAGTAAGTTTCAGGCTTTTTTTTGGCATGCCATGGCCTAAAAATACACATATCTGTTAAACCTAGGGCATGCATGAGGCTCTCTGTTTAACACTGAACCATCTTGCTGGGTGAATATGTGCCTTTATTATTCTTCAACTTTTATCTTTTCTTCCAGCCATGTCCAACCAGCCACTGAAGACCTTACCCACTTTCAAAACCATTGAGCTGACAGACAGCAGTGGCACTGCTGTGCCTGATGGTATGTCAGAATTAAACCAGCCTTTTCAGATAACCATTCAAAGCCTTAATTGAAATCAGACTTTCTGAAGTGCATTCATTGTCCATTTCTCAAAGGAAGCGGAGGGAGCTTTCTGTAGAGCTGTTAAAAAACACTTAGGGGTGATGAAGGGGGTGGATTTGCCAGCCATAAGGAAATACTATTTCCACTCAGTTCTGGAAAATACATTTAATCCTGAAATGCTGATGTCCGTTTGTACTAATGTGGTGGCAACACTTGTTGGAAAGCTGGTAATTTATTCTTCCCAAAAAAGGAAAGTAATTGATGTGGGATATAATACTTGTAGCTCCCTAAATTTCCGGGCAATTAAATCTCTTGCTCCAGTGCACAAAGAACTGGGATATTTTCCTGTGTAAAGCACAGCACCTTTGAGCAGCACCGTTCTGTAGGCAAGGAGCTGTTTCTCTGCAGCACCAGGTTGAAAGCTGCAAGCAGAGTGTCACATGAAGTGCCCTGACGCAGCACGGCAGGCTGGCTCTAATTTGTTGATAGCATGAAATCACCATGTAAGTTGGCTTTTGTGGCCGCSACGTTCCTCCTTGAAATCTCTTCCTTTCTTCTCCTCTTGCGTGGAGAAGCTTTTCTTCCCAACCTTCAGGCCCCTGCCGGTGTCTGCGCTCTCAGTTCTTGCTGCTCACCTCCCCTGAACTGCTGACAATTCAATTCCCTGCTTGCTTCCCGTCCTGCAGCCGTGCCTTTGTTCCGCGCCTCGCGCTGCTCTTCACGTGGGATCTCTCTCCCTATCTCCGGGAGCCAGGCTCCAATCTCCTCCGCTGAAAGCTCCCTCTTTCAAACACTGYGCTGATAAATTTCCTTAATCTGCTCCCTCAGACAGAAAAGTCCTCCAGGCCACTCAAGGTATTGTGTGTTCCCTGTTTAGTCGCAGGCTCCTCGTGCCAGAGGATGCCTGGKTTTGTATCCGACACCCAGCTGAGCGCACGCTCGGCGCTTGGCAAAACAAATCAAGAAAAGGCTCCAACGAAAAAAAGCCTGTCTGGGGCTCGGGAGGATGCAGAAATCCAGGGCTTTCCGAGTCAGTCAAGGTGCATTAGCAAAGCTGTCTGGCACACRCTTGTGCTTGGCTCGTGCCTGTGCTAATTTTGCACCCCTCTGAAGACCAAACAGCTCGTGTTTTTAGCAGAGAAATAAATCTTGGCCGGGGATAGTCAGAACATGCTCAGCGCTCAAGGGCAGAGATAAGAAGGGTGGGGGTAAACTGCGAGGTGAGGTGTGCGCTGCAGAATTCCCTCTGCTCACCAGCATCCAAACATTCCCTTCCCTTGGGAGTCCTCAGCCGTTTAGAACTGTGGGATTTTTATTGGTTTCATTTGGGTTTTCTGTTTCTTTCCCCCGCCTCTTTTCTACATCAGGAAAATCAATGTCAAAGTGTGATTATTTGGTCGCCTTCACAAGACTGGACTGTTTTCATAGCAAAGTCTTGCAGTGGAAAGGTTCTGTGCTCTTCCTGTGCAGCTGCTCTCAGGAGGAGGATGGGATTGCACTTAGCTGCCCATTAAGACAGCCCAGATCAAAGTCCCTTTGCTTCCTTTGGTAAAAATTTATTTTTAAGCTAGTTTTGATTAGTTCCCTGTGACTAATCCTATTTTTTAATGGCAACAGAGTGGATGTCCATGTGAATCTCTAAGTAACAGATCTCCAAATTTGGCATATATTTGGGAAATCTTAATGCTGGGAGAAATCTGAGAAACAGCAATAAATAGAAACCTTAAAAGCAATGATAAAATGCTTGAAGTCCTTATGGCCAGTTAATAGCCCAGTGATTCAAAACGTGAGAAGTAATTGACCTGTGTATTCAGTTGTGTGTTGTTTAATAAGTTACCGCCTTGATGATGCATTTTTTCCCAACAACCTGCAGAAATAAGTGTGAATGTGGCCATGGAAAGGAAAATTTGAGCCCTAACTTGACATTCAGGGAAGAGAGATGTGTTCTGGTTTCCTTGTAGACTCTTAGGTGGTTCTCTGCAGCTGCCGTTCTGCAGCCTCAGGGAATTAATAGATGGAGTAATTTCCCCTCTGTAAAACACAGCAGTTCGTACATTAATACTTGATAGTGTGTGGAGCTCTGAGGCAAAACTCGCAGGAGGCTGTGGGTGTTCTCAGCTCTGCATGAGCCCCCTGGCTCTGTGTTGGCTCAGTTTCTATGTGCTCTGCCCCCCTCCTGCCCTTCCTATGGCTGCCAGGGCTGCCTGTGCCACGGGCCTGTGCTGGAGCTGTGCCTCATTCATCTGATGAGCTTGCAGGCTCTGAAGGCACATCTTTTGTGTAGGCAAATAAAAGAGGTCAGAAATTACAGATTCACCTTTTTTTTTCACGGCGTGTCTCAAGTTACTTGGTTCATCATTTTCTTTCRAGATGTAATAGGATGTATTTTCAAATGAAGGAACTGGGAAAACTGCTTGGGTTTGTTTTTCCTTCTGGCTTATGCCTCGTTCTGGGTGGTTTTGACTGTGCTTTGTTCGATCCTTCCGAAAGTTTTGGGCAACCATTTGTGTTTGGTTTTGCACGGTGTGTTCGTGCTGCTTTAGGGTGGGGAGGCCCTGGCACAGGTTTCCCAGAGAAGCTGTGGCTGCCCCATCCCTGGAAGTGTCCAAGGCCRGGTTGGATGAGGCCTGGAGCAACCTGGGATAGTGGAAGCTGTCCCTGCCCATGGCAGRGGGTGGGACTGGATGAGCTTTAAGGTTCCCTCCAACCCAAACCATTCTGGGATTGTGTGGTTCCAACTGGTGCTGTGGGTGATTTCTTCTTTGTGGGGCTAATTTCTTTTTATCCTGGTTCTGGATAGGAAAAGAAGTTATGGCCATGCTGAGAGTGAGAGCTGGAGATGAGAAAACCAACGTGAGGAAATCTGCTCTGCAGGTAGGGTGGGGTTTGCATCCTTCCCTGCTCTCAGCGATTACCCCAGATCCGTTATATAAATAATTAGGCCACAGTTTTGCAGCAAACTCTGTCACTTGGCCCACTTGTAGCTTCCTGCTATCCCTGCAGAGTGCCTTAGAGGCATTAGAGATGTTGTTTACTAGCTCCTGATAAGTAAATAATGCAGACATAATGATGGAAATTTCTCTAGTACCCTTGCTGGCATTCTGTTATTCCGTCATTTGCAAGGAGAGGCTCTTGTCAAATGTCAATAGGCATTTCAATTAAGAGACTTCCTCATAAACTGAAGCATATTAGCTGCTTAGTTTGTTTTGACCTTGTTAGCAAAGGGATTAGGTTATATCCAGCCTCTTTTTGAGCTCTGTGTTGCTTTCCTTGTTGCTCATTTCTTTAATGAAGTCGTTAGCTTTTAGAGAGAGATGCTTCAATGGAAATTTCCTTGGTTTGAAAAGTGGGTGTCTGCTGCTGACTGCCTTCCTCTGTTAGTCCTCTTCACCCCAGCTCTTCCCCCTCAATTCACACGCCGATTTGAGCTTCCCAGTTAGGGCTTTACCATTCATGTTCTAATGCTTTCTGATTAAAAGTAAAAATAAATCCCCCCTTCCTTATTGCCAAGGAAAAGCCGTGGCTCGTGCGAGAGGCACGTTATTTTCGAGGGGAAATTGTGACACCCTCCCTATCCAGACGCTGTTCCAGAGCAGGAATGACCGCAGTGATGTGATCTCTGCTGGTGCCCAGTCCTCATGAAGCGTTGAGGTGCCGTTTCCCCCTGGGCGAGATGAATCTGTGGTTAAAGCTGGTGGGGGGTAGATTGTGGTTCTGATTTGGCACTGGGTGCCCCTGGCCTGTATTCCCGACAGAGCCGTGCTGCTTTCTGCCTCGCAGGTGTTCGTGAACATCCTGAAGCACAGGGTGGTGCCCTGCAGCGCCGAGGATTTGTGCACCCTGCAGGAGCGCTGCCGGGACCCAGCGGTGTCCGTGCGGAAACAGGCCCTGCAGGCCGTGACAGAGCTGCTCCTGGTGAGGGAAAAACGGGAATTCCCAGCACGCCTGGGGTGGGCACGCCGAGGGTTAAAACAGGAGGGGCCAGACCCGTCGGTTGTTCAGCCAGGGAATTGCATTTTGTGACTCTGCTCTGATTTCTCRCGTTACCTTTTGACTCGGAAGTCATGACTCACTCCGATACCTACTTGTGATTTATGGAGAATGCTTCCAACTGTTGGAAACACTGATTTTTCCTGGCTGTTGATTTATGTGTCATGAAGAAAATGTTTATGTTGCTGGCCTTCTCAAGTTAAAAAAAACCCTGAATCACTTTCAGATGTAATGTGTGGATGATAGTGCTGCTATATTTTTCTTTCTTTTCTATTTATTCACGAAAGRTTCGTAACTCAGGCTTGGAGCACAGGGTTTATATTAAGCAAAGGTCTTTTTTTTTAGTGCTAAATCATCTGCTGTACAGCCTTATTGCAATCCTGTTATAATTCTTTATAGAGTCTCAAAACAAAGTGTTGCAATACTTTAGCAGAAACGCCAGGTATTTATCATAGATATGATTAAATATCTTGTGATGTTGAGTTTCCCTGTCCCACCTGCTGCCACATTGCTGGGGTTGATTAAAATTCATTTTCAAAGTTAGTAGCTCAACCCAGAGGCCTGTGCTGATCTGGCCCATGCATTTGGGATCCTCTCATGATTTAAAAATGTTTGTCTCCAGTCTCAGCACAGCAATGTTCTGGTGCAGAAGGCCTGGTTAAATGGAGTGGTGCCTGTTGTGATGGATGCAGAAAGCTCTGTCCAGGAGAAGGCCTTGGATTGCCTTGATCAGCTCTTGCTGCAACATATAAAATCTTACAATAAATTCAGGAGTGATGATGAGAAGCAGGTGCTAGCGTGGGATCTGCTCACCCTCTTGTCTTCAGAAAGCCAGGAGCTGAAGTAAGTGCATTTTTCCCTTCCCTGCCTGTATTAGCATTCAGGGACAAAACTCAGAGGTTTTTTTTACTTTTAATCCCGTTAGAATACACAACTTTTCCTTTACAGGAGGAAATTACCTATTGACTGGAGGACTAAGATAAGAGTCTGAGTCTGTGCTCTCATTCCCTGTGTGGCCACAGACTATTAGGTGCCACAGTTGACACACTGTTGAAATGCACGTGCTGTCTACTGTGCAAGGACAAGAAACTCAATTTTTCTCAGGGATTAAGAAATCTGTTTAAATTCCCTGCTTGAAACCATCAGTACAAACGCTGGAGATGAAAACTACCGTGTTGAGGGGCTTGTGTTGCTCTGGCAGTTCCCAGGACAGAGTTGTTGAGCATGGACAAGCTGGCAGGTGGTGAGAGGAGTTCAGCTTTGCTTTGTGTCAGGTGTTTTCACTCGCTGCTCCTGCTACCTGTGCTCTCTCCCTGGACTCAAATGTTCACACACACAGAGCGTTGTTACATCCTGTGCTGGATGCACTGATAGCACATGAATATTTAAGTCAAATGGAGGTGTTCCTCTGACAGAAGTGAGAGAGGATATATAAAGCAAGAACATCACCTTGTATTAATTCTTATGTACAATATGTTACTTGTCGTGTGACAAATGGAATTATTCTGCCTTCCGCAGAATGCCGTGGGAAGGAGAGGGAGAAATGGGATGACACACAGCATGACAAGGACACAACATTGATTAAAGACAGCTGTATGTTTATTAGTCAACAGGGCATAATGGCTCAGAAATAGCAAATGAGATGCTGCTGGTGCTGCCGTGCCAGYGTGGGGAACTGTCAGGGTGCTAATTCGGGCTGTTCTGTAACAGGGTTTGCACTTTCATGGCACCTTCTCCTTCCTGACCTTGCAGTACCTTGCAGCTTGATTCATCTCACAGCTCTTGCAACGTGAAGTAGATAATTAGGGTCAGGCAGAAAAATGAGCAGGATATGATGCCTATGATGCTTTGATGCCTAATGTGGCTCTGCTGTCCCATTATCCCTGGGAGTCCTCGAGGCCAGGCTGGACGGAGCCCTGAGCAACCTGGTCTAGGGGAAGGTGTTCCTGCCCATGGCAGGGGGTGGAACGAGCTGATCTTCAAGGTCCCTTCCAACTCAGAGCATTCTGTGATTCTGGGAATTAAATGACAACTGCTAGAAGGTCTTTGTTACAAATTGCTGAGATTATATTTTCCTGGTGTGTCGTGGTACCAGTTGGACCTTCTGTCTTAGTGCCCCAGAGCATGACATCCATCCAAGGCTGCCAGGTCTGTGGTGGGTCAGACTGAAAATATGTAGTAAATGTGTCAATTTTGAGCATGAATAGTGGGAATGCCAGGCAATAGCAGCTTTGTTGTGTTGCCCTGCTTATCCTGTACAGGGATGTTGGATTTTACTGGATTTTTCCAGCTGTTTTGTTTATTCCTCCTTTAACTTGTTTTCCTTCCCTCCCTGCAGCCGTTACTTGAACAAAGCTTTCCATATGTGGTCCAAGCAGAACAAATTCACCTCCACCTTCATCCATAATGTCATGTCTCATGTGGAGACAGAGCATGCCGGGGCAGCTTGGATGCTGCTTGCCAAGGTGGCAGGTTCTTCCCCCAAGCTGGATTATTCCAAGATCATTGACTCCTGGGACAGTATGAGCAGGTAAGTGTGTGCTTTGAACTCCACTCTGCAGGAAAAAGGTGGGGTGAAGGGGAGGAACAAAGCAAGGTGTGGGAGCACTGTGCTCATGGATTGCTGTTCAGCTGCTTCAATCCCAGTTCTTTCTTCAGGCAGGGAGTTCTGCAGCTGGAAATCCAGCAATTTCCTCAAGATCCATGCAGTAACCAACGCTTTCGTTAAGCTCTTGGAGTTTTCATTGGGTTTGACAGGCCTGCCTTGATAATGCATGTCCCAGATGAGGGGGTTTCTCAGCTGTGATTTGGTGCTGTGCCTCAGAGCTCACGTTGGTTTTCCAGGCAGGAGAACTCGAGCCCTGGCACCGTGGGACACATCCTGTGTGTCATCGGGCACGTGGCGAAGCACCTCCCGAAAAGCAGCAGTGAGGGGCTGAGGGGTGAGTGGCCCTGGGGCCCTGCAGGGGTTTTGTGCCTCCCCCCCTCCATAAGCAGTAGAAAAGCTTAGAAAACGCTCACTTGATGTGTGGTCTCGTTTCCAGAGAACATCCAGAGCTGGCTGAAGGAGTCCCAGTGTCCCCTGGAGGTGATCAGCCCGGCGGTGGAGACCCTGCAGAAGCTCTGCCAGGCCTCTGCAGATGTGCCAGAGGAGGCACAGGTGGGACTTAAAATATACCTTCCAAAATAGCCTGTTCCCCACTCAGGGGGCTGTCTCGTGGAGGCAGCTCCTGTCTCCAGGCTGTGGGTTGATGAGTTCTAAAAAAGAGGCTCTGACTCCAGCAGCTCGAGCCTGCTCTGCTCAGCTCTGACTCTTTACTGCACTTGTGCTGGAGAACATCCTCTGGCCCAGCATGGACTCCTAAGAAATCTTCTTTCTTCACCTCTGAAATATGTTGCATTTGCCTTCTGTCCAAGTTTAGTGAATTCCCAAAGGAAACCTGTTGCTGTGCCTTTGTTACAGCAGCTGTTTCTCGGGCTTGCTGCAGTTTGAAGCCATAGATTTATGCCATAATCTCTGACTGTTCTGTATCAGAGCTGCTGGAGATACACATATTTTCTAGACCTCTTTCAGGACACCAAACAGGGAGTTAATGACTTGCACATAACTTCTTTCTGCCTCCATTTGTTTTATGCCATAGCTTTGTTCTGCTCCCATACTGGGAAGTTCGGCCATATTTTGTTGGTAAAATAGAGATTTCAGCCTGAGCACAGTTGCAAAGAAGCTAAAACTGATGCAGGTCTCTGTCCCTAATGATTTTTCTTTCAGTATTGATGACAGCTAATTTATAGTAAGCATCCCAATAAAATCTAGTAAATAGTGTGCAAAACTGCACCCTCTGTGCCTCAGAAGCCAGGGTGGGGTGATGGTTTCTGGCTTTTTAAATTGACAATCAGAAAAGCCTCCCTTGTAGGTACAGTCACAGTGTGTTGGCTTAAAATGAAATGAGATGTTCCTGTAGTTGGTCATGCGAGCGGTTCTAACAGCTACAATTCAGATATGTATTTGGTTTTTTAGGTTTACCACTTTTGGACGGTGAAAAACCAGCAATGATGCTTTATATTCATCATAATATGGTAGATAATCAGCTTTTCCCATTTCCCCTCCACTCTTTGGAATTCACATCATGTTCTCTTCGTTAATGGAGCTGCACTTCCCAAGCAACATCTAAAAATTCACACAGACACCTCCAATGTGTTGGGTGCACATGAAACAGTCGCCTAAATCCTTTTTGTTTTAGTCTGTGTGATTTCTGTAATGAAGTAAACTTGGGCCTGTGGATCATTAAAAGCCAAATTTTCCAAGGTGTTTTGACACTTGCACACATCCTTTGATGTGCAGGGAGAATTTTAAAGCTCTACGGCACTGTCAGATTGATTTTAATAGGATCACATTATTAAAAGCGTATAAAGACTTTGATATCAAGGATTCATGTGTGGACAGATATTACAGCTACCTTTTGTTTAATTAATAAAGTGTTGAATTAATTTTGTTTAATTATGGAACAGGAGCTGCTCAACCAGGTGTGTGGAGATTTGGTATCCACCTGTGAGAGCTACATTTCCAATATAGTCCTCAAAGAGGATGGAGCAGAGCAGCTGCAAGAAGATCTCTTGGTGAGTTTGGTTCCACTCCATGGGTTATTTACAGGGTGTAGGTGTGCTTGGAGTTGGTGTTCCTCAAAGTTCATGCCAAGAACTGGGATAATAGGAACGTGCATGCCTTGTGTGTGTGATGAAGTCTTGTATTTATGGGCCTGGGAACACAGCAGTTTTACAGAGCAGCAGTTGCTTTAAGGATATGGCACCCCATGTATTTTTAATATATTACGTGTTTTTTCTTTGCTTTTCCACTCAAACTTCTCAGATGAGCTGTTTGGGAGAGAAGTCTGTAAAACGCACGGAATGCTTTGAGGAGTATTTCAGTATCATTAGATGTGGGGGGTGTTGGAGCATATTAAACACACCCACCCAGGATTTCTGTTCCAAAGCCTCCCCTTCTGTTCTCCAGCCACTGCCTTGAAAGGACTGAGGGAATTTTGAGTTGTTTTTGGAGAAGAACCGACTCCTGCTGACTTAATTTGCAGCTCAGCCATTGCCATTTGACTGCAGTGTTGCTTTCTCTCTGCAGGTGAGACACCTCTTCCTGCTGGGTGAGGCTGCCCAGCTGTGCCCAGCCAAGGTGGACAAACACATCTTCCTTCTGGTTCAGTCCATTCTGGCCTCTTCTGCCAGCGAGGACCAACGTGAGCCACTCTCCTTCTGCCTTCAGCTTTGCATTTACACACAGCACTGTTTGCCAGGGCCTGTTTCCATGCTTGACCTGTTCTTTTCCAGAGTCTACCTCTACAGACAGTGAGGAGATTCCAGGTTCCCAGCCTCTGTCCCAGTTCAGAGGCTCAGCCATGCCTCCCGTGGTCAGGGCTCATGCATTCATCACTTTAGGTAAGTGCCACCCTGCCCTAGAAATGGGCCTTCGTGTATCTCAGCCTTTCTGGTGAGGTTCTGCCCAAAATCCTGGAGAAAAGGAGGCTCAGGGGGGACCTTTTCACTCTCCACAACTCCCTGACAGGAGGGTGGAGCTGGGTAGCAAATGAGAGGACAAAGGGAAACAGCCTCAACTGTGCCTGAGGAGGTTCAGGTTGGACATCAGGAGGAATTTCTTCGTGGAAAGGGCTGTTAAACATTGGCAGGGGCTGCCCAGGGAGGTTTGGAGTCCCCATCCCTGGAGGTGTCCAAGGAATGACTGCATGTGGCACTCGGTGCTCTGGGCAGTTGACAAGGTGGGGATCAGGCACAGGTTGCACTCGATGTTCCCAGAGGTCTTTTCCAACCGAAATAATTCCATGCAAAGCTCTGTGAGTTGTGAGAGAGCCCCAGTGCTCTGTTTGCATTGCCTCAGCTCGGAGCTTTCAGCAATGCAAATATCCATGGAAACAAGTTGGGCAAACCATCAGAACCCTGCCAGCTCTGTGGCTGCTTCTCCAGGTGGTTAATTCGTTAATAGTGATCAATAATTCGCAGTGCCCTCCAGAGCTGTGCTCTCCTTGTGCTCAGAGTTGGGTGCTGTCTGAAGGATCAGCTCACATGTAGGAAGCTTGGTGCTTTTGATGTAGTTCAGAGCAGAACGACTGCACTCAAGTACTTGTTCTCCTCAGCATGAGTGAAGTGCTGCTTTCAGAGAAGCCTGGTCAATCTGCATTCCCAGGATTATGAGGAATACTAAGAGAAAGTTCTGGGGTTTGATGCTTCTATGGTTGGGAACAAGTTTCTTTCGCAGATAGACAGCATTATTCTTCCCTTAATTGCTTTGGAAAGTTTAATACTTTCGTGCAGAGCTTAGAACAGGGAGCAGTGATGTTAGAACTATCGCAGGCTATTTTATTTTAAGTTGGCTCAGTGATGCTCTCAGAGGTGGGTGTCTCCCTGCTATGCCAATGACAGCTGGGGCTGTTCTTTTTAGCTGCTTTGAATAATACCCTGTACACAGAAATAGTTTGCTGTGAAGGAGGGAATTTGGCATAGAGACCCACTCTACAGGTCTAAGGGGAGCTTGGAAGAACTCGAAGTACCATCTCCCTGAGAGATCGTGCTCGATTGCTCATCGAGTTCCGGCACGAGTTTGTTGTTTATTCCCCCGTTTACTTCCCGATCCCTTTCCCGGCTCGCACGGGAGGCGGCGGGCCGGGCCGGGGCGGTCGGGAACGGGGGGGGAACTCACCGTCGTCCCCGCAGGAAAGCTGTGCCTGCAGCACGAGGAGCTGGCCAAGAGGTGCATCGCGGCGCTGGCGCGGGAGCTGGAGGTGTCGCCGGCCGTGGCCGTGCGCAGCAACGTGGCCATGGTGATGTGCGACCTGTGCGTGCGCTACACGGCGCTGGTGGACGGCTACGTCCCCAACATCGCCCTCTGCCTCCGCGACCCCGAGCCCTTCGTCCGCAGGCAGACGCTGATCCTGCTCACCAACCTCCTGCAGGTGCCCCCCCGCCCCGTGTCCGCGGTTGTTCCGCGCCGAGTTAAGGATGTTTAAGCTCCGTGTTCGGTCGCTGCCTTTTGTGCCGGCGACGGCGCTCAGCACGGGTGGAAAATCGAGGTTATTTTTAGCCAGTGGTTGCCCCTTTTCTCRTCTGGGTTTCTTTGAACTCCCTCCAGTTTCACTGCTCTATCAGTGACTATAAGGAGCATCACAACACCTTTTTTTCCTCCTGCTGTCTCTGCTTACTGTTCTGAAGGTGGGGATGTTGAGAGGCTCGAGATGTTAACCCTCCCCGTGTTCCCATGAAGTCACTCRGGGCAGGTTTGGAGTGCATTTTGGCTCTGAAAACTGTGGAAGAGCACTTCTGCCTTGGGATGGGAGAGCAGATTTTTCATTTTTCTGCTTTATGCCTGATACCTGGGGTAAACCTTGATGTGCTGCTGTGGCATTTATGCTGCTTAGAACATCCCACAGAACACCCCCTGTTGTTTTGGGGTTTATTTTGTGTACCTCTGGCTGAGGTTTTATAGCTTGTTCATTTGCCTGACTACAATTTGGAGGTTCACACTAAGTTCTCCTGGTTCAGGTGGTTAATTTATCATCTGCTGATTTCACAGGAGGAGTTTGTGAAGTGGAAGGACTCCCTCTTTTTTCGTTTTGTCAGTGTCTTGGTGGATCCAAACCCAGATATTGCCAGGTAAAAAACTCAGCTGTGAAAGGATGGAGGAGTTGAAGGTCAGAGATGTGCTCAAAACTTGTCTCAGTCTTGTGAAGAGAAATTCCAGTGAGAGAGCAGATTATCCCATTAACCTCTGTACTTCCTTTAGGGTCTGCAGTGGTAGCAAAGAGGCAATGAACCTCTCTCCAGGTCATTTGAAAATCCCAAAGTGTGGCCTTGGCTGTCCTCAAAACATGTAGCTCTTCTCTATTTATGACTCAGTTATCCAGAAAAAAAGGAATTTTTGAGACAAGCCTTTATGTAATCTTCTTTGTGATTGTCTGACAGGCTCTGTCTCAAGTGCTGGGTTTGTTTTAAGACTAGAATTAAATATTTTGTTGAGGGTTTTTTCCTTACATTGCATGTCTTGCCTTTTCAGCCTTCTGCCACACTTTGTAATTGTCAGAGGAATGACATGTCAAATGATGTGTCAGAGGAATTATACACCCTGGCTCTAAGTGCATGTTTATGAAGTTTTTGGAGGTTTCAAAGTCTCCAGCTGCTGTGCTAAGGGAGAAATGAGTGGGGCAGGTTTCTCTCAGGATGGGGGCCCGTGCAGAAATGCTGGATGGACACCTTGCTGCTTGTTCATGCCTGGAACAGTCAATCTGACGTGGATATTTCCAGGACCATCAACCTATTGTCATTTACTASTGCATATTCACACTTCCCTTTCTCTTCAGTGTGTTTTTATAGATCTAAAAATGTCTTTCCAGTAGATGGTGACATTGCAGCATCGAGTTCCTGCAGGAACATGGTGCTGCTTCTTTGGGAGCCTTTTCCTTTGCATCTGCATTTAGTGACTGCATCCAGACAAAACCTGATTCTTCAAGCCTGGGGTTGCCTTGCAGCTCTTTACAGGACCTTTGGTGATTAATTTGTTGCTATGTGCTGTSTCTCAGCCACAGTGGAACTTAAGTCATTTAAATAATTAAAATGTTGTGTCTGGATTCACGTTCAAATTTATTTCTGATTCAGTTTACTTTAATGGCCGTAATTGTATTGTGGATGCTGGAAATGTCTATCCCTCTTAAAGTCAGTGAGCTGATAGCCTTGTTTAAGCCTAGATGGAGCTGGGCAAGAATTAAATGTGGTATTGAGGGAGACTTGGCAGAGGAAAACCATCCTCCTGCCTTGGGAGCCCTGCACTGTTTGAGGGGTGGCTTTTAGAAATTATCCAGTGATAATTTCCTTCTTTTCCCCCTCTCCAGGTTTGGAGAGTTCTGCCTGGTGCACCTCTTGCTGAAGAGGAACCCCGCGATGTTCTCCCAGCACTTCATCGAGTGCATCTTCCATTTCAACAGCTACGAGAAACACCAGAAGTACAACAGGTTCCCCCAGAGCCTGCGGTCAGTTGAGCACATTTCTGYCTAATTTGGGCTAAATTATGGGCTGTCTGGCCATGCAGCTCTCAGTGACAGCACAGCATTTGTGTCACTTCATAATTACACATGCAACAGAGTGAAAACAGCCAGGGGAAACGTGTTGAGTTGTGTCCTGCCTTCCCTGTGACACTTGGGCATGTAATTTGCAACCCTGTGTGGTGTCCTAACAGGTTTATGGGGCTTAAAAGTGACATGCAAACATCCCTGGCTGATTTAAGGCCTTATTATTTCTGGGAGCTGGCCTAATGTGACTTGGGCCCCTGTAAAATGTCATGCTCTGCCACAGGGCGAAGCAACTCTTCTCTCTGAAGGGGAAGGATAACAAGGAGAAGAGGATGAGAATCTACACCTTCCTGCTGGACCATTTCACGGATGAGCAGAGGTTCAGCATTACCACCAAGATCAGCCACAACATCCTGGGTAAGGGCCTGCCTTGAAAAATCCTGCAAACGAAAAGCTGGTGTCTGTATAAAACCCTGAAGTTTATAATCCAGGTGTTTTATCTCCCTGGCTTCCCCATCGCTGCTGTTCGTGGCAAAATAAATTAATTCTTGCTCGTTATTCCAGCTTGTTTTGTGGATGAGGTCCTTCCTTTGGACCTGGAAGCCAGTGAGCTGCTCTCAGACACGTTTGCAGTCCTCAGCTGCAAGGAAATCAAGCTCTCAAGTATGAGGTCAAAACCCGAGGAAGACATTCAGCCTGAGGAAGATGAGATGGCGATGGCCAACGCTGTCATGCAGGTGGCACAGAAAAAGATCATCTCGCAGGTGAGGGGCACTTGGGCTGCCGTGGGAAGCTCTGTGTCTTGYAAAAAGAAATTATGAAGGCAGAATTTACGAGGGATGCTTGTCCTGGGGGTGCAGTGCTCTGAAATGCCTTTCCCCAGCAGGCAGGGGAGCTGTGCCGAGCTGGATTTGTTCCCCACTTCCCTCCTCGGTGAAGCATTTGAGCGTAACAATGGAGCTCCTGCCCCTCTGGGCAATTTGCCTTCACTGTGAGAACTGAGTGACTTGGTGATGCATCTGAACAGGCTCCACTTAGGCTAAAAGCCTCTGTGCTTGTGTGTGTGGTGTAGGAGCAGCCTTAATTGCAGTCATTCCCTGGCTGTGGAGGGATAACTCCTCTCACTTGGGCCATCCATCGAGCCACAGAGTGGCTCCTCCTTTATTGCATCGYGTTCATGGGTCTTTTCACTCTGTTCATGCCTCGTTCACAAAAAGGTCCAAAAGAAAAATTTCATAGAAAACATCATCCCGATAATCACATCCCTGAAGTCTCTGATGGAGCAGAAGAGGATCCCAGCTCTCAAGGACCTGATGAATTACCTGCGGGTAAGGGGAAGTGTTTTCTTGCCGGTTGAGGTGCTTTTATCCTCTCTTGAGTTAATGTGCTGGATGTGCAACCAGTAACAGCAGGAACAGCCTTCTTAGAAGGGAAAGAATTCAGGAGATATGGTGTTGTGACACTGCCACTGTGTTAAATAACGTGGGAGGTGGAGGGATTTGAGATAAGGATCTCGGTGTGTTACGTGCGAGCCTCCTCGCTGGAACGTGGGCAGGCAGAAAGCTTAAATGCTGGAAAAGCTTTTCCATGTTCTGGAGAACAAATTGGAGTTGAAACTCTTAGTCTGTTAAAAACACCTCTGCTCTACCAACTGGTGTTTCCTTTTTGCTCCCGAGCAGCTGTGATGTGAATGGGGATGTGAATCAGGAGCCGGGGGAGATTTCTGGGAGGGCTCAAACATTCCTTGTTGCTCCAGGAGATGATGCAGGATTACCGAAACGAAATCAAAGACTTCTTTGCTGTGGACAAGCAGCTGGCAGCCGAGCTGGAGTATGATATGAAGAAATATGAAGAGCAGCTGGCCAGGGAGAAGGAGTCAGAGCAAGAGCAGGTCTCCACAGCCCATGGGGAGGCTGTTGGTGCCATTAACTCTGTAAGTGTCCAATTTGTGTGCTCAAAACACCCAGGCTCTGCCTGTGGACCCTGTTCCAGCGCTGGGAGCAGGGAGGTTATGAAGGGTTTTCACACCTCTCTGTATTTCCTGACAGAAGCTTTGGTTTTAATACACTTAGAACATCAACAAGCAAAGCAAAGAGGAGCAGCAAATGATTAATGGAGAGAGAATKCAATTTAAAGGGAAAACTAAGTCTAATTTGGCACTGGCTGTGCTTAAATGTTGTATTCTCTCTGCTCCCAGAGTGATAAACTGGTTGAAAAGAAAAGAGTTCATTTTGTCTGCCTTTTGGTATCTACAGAGTGGAAAGTCAAACCTGTCCTAGTCATGGAGATCCTCTTTTAAATTCAATTTAAAGAAACAAATACGTGCTTGAGTCAATTGTCCTGAACTATTTTAGACACTTACCTTTAAGATGAGATGACTTCTGGCTTGGAAGTGCATTTCTCTGCAGACTTTAGAAGAGCACTTATATATAGACCTCTAAACTAGGACATTTGTGTCCCAGCAAAACTCCCTGTTTTGCTTCTTGTTAAAACTTTGGCCAATAAATYGCACCTCCCCAGCACCTTTTACATCCATCACACAAAGGCCAGTTCTTAAACACTCAGGTCTAAGCACCGTGTCGGGTTTTCTACTCTCGTATCCACGGTGAGACATGATCTTTTCTCCTGTTTTCCACAGCAATCTCTGTCTTTGGAGAGAGCTGCATCTCCTGGTGGCCAGGATAACAACAATGCTCAGTTTCCTGCAAGTGGGAGGCAGCCCTCCACCCCTGGATCCATCCCTCCCACGGGCCCTCCTGAGTTTGCCACGCCTGGTGCTGAGGCTCTGAAGCAGCCACTGCTGGCTCGCAGGTAGGGGCTCCTCTTTGTTACCTGGAATTTTATCCTGCAGRGCTGTTCCTTTGCTAAACCACTCCTTAGTGGCTTGGAAGTCACGGGTGTTGCAGCATAAATCTCCTTAACATTTGGTGCTTAAGATGYTAAGGGATCAGGAGGGGACAGATCTCTCCTCGTGCGTCTCATCGGGGCTTGCAGAGGGAAATCCCTGGTTTTGTCGTGTTTTTGGCACTAGGGCAGCATCCCTGAGCACACTGGCCATCCTGAACTCTGCCAGGAAGGCAGTAGAGGACAGAAGCAAGCAACGGAGCAAGAGCATGGGCAGGAGTTTATCAGCTTCCTCGGCTCCAGCGAGCACTGCTGGCAGCAAGCACGGTGGGGAACCTGGCTCAGACTGCTCTGCCTCTGGGCTGGGTCTTGTTCACACAGATCTAGCCGAGTCTGGAATGCATTTCTATCCTTAATTATTCCATTGTTGTTTCTAGTGTCCTTCCAAAGCCTGARCCAACAGTCTGCTGGAGAAAACGTGGCTGTGGCAGGCCGAGCAATCAGCACCCCAGAGCGTGAGTAGGAGCTGATAGACACAGGTTATTTATTTCTCTTAAGTACTTGCAGGAAGGAAAAACTCTTCTGAAACTAAGGGTTTCAGGTGAGTGATGCACATGGGAAAGCACAGTCCATGTGCATCTCACAGGGTCAGTGCAGGAGGGGATTTATTTTGGGATGCTGAGGTAACAGGGCTACTGCCTTTTCTTTCTTCCTTGACTCTGAGGTGCTGAAGAGCAATGTTTTTGTGGTTCCTTACCAGCCTGCCCTGCCCCAAGGTGCAAGGCTGAACACTTCCTTGGCTCTGGAAGCATAGCTGAGCATTGTTAGACTGAATTACAGAACCCTGCTGCAGAGGGAAATCCCCAAGGTCTGGTCCTTTCCAGCTTTAAGTTGTCCAAACAGGATCTGGGGTGAGCTCCAACCTGCTCCTAGAGCAGGCAGAGGGCTGGGACAACTGCAGGAGGACACAGGGATCTGCTCAAAGGGATTAACAACCTGCACAGTCACTGTCTGTGTGTGTTCCACACTCAGAATGAACTGAACTGGAGCACTGGAGAAGGAATGATGTGGTTTTCCCACTGCTGGGGAAATGAAAGTAGAAATACAGAGAGAGGAATCTCCAGTACACAAACTGTGAGTCTGCTGTGCTTGTGTCCACTGCAGCTGAAGTGCCTTCTCCCAAGACCTGGCCTTCCAAAGGCAGGTTTTAATTGGAATGCTTCCTGACAGCCCTGCAGTGTCTCTTCGTGCAAGCACGAGAGGCAGTCACAGTAAAACACAAATGGAGCTGAGTTCCAGCAGGARATTCCCTTCCTTTCCATCAATTTGCTGCTGAACTCCTTTAGGGCATCTCTGTTGTGGTGYGAGTTGTGGTGCAGACCCCCAGTGCTTTGGTGTGAGGGTGTGGCTGCTCAGCTCTCCGTAGGTTTGGGGGCTGTTTTGGGAAGGGGCTGGCATTCCCAGAGAGCAGTGGGAGTGCCCCTCACAGCCCTGCCCTGCCCACACACACAGGACAGCCCCAGGCTGCAGATCCCTGGCAGCCCTGAGCAGGCAGGAGCCGGCCAGCGGCACTGGTGTGCATCCTCTGGAAAATCTGATCCCGCTCTTCCCCCACTGTGCTCCACTTGTCTGCCTCAGTGTTTCTCCTTGCCTGAGCAACAGGCAAAAAATGTGGTGGTTTTATGCAAAAAAAGTTGGGAGTGTGTTTGTAGGGAGCAGGATGCTTTGAGCGCCGCGGTCTCTTGGAAGCTTGYGCGGCTGTTTCTCTTAAAGCACCATATGGTGAAAAAGGAGGAAAAATGTTAATCTGCAGCGGTACTAGAGCTGAATTCCTGCTTTGCTTCGAGGCAGCATGTGTCCTTCAGCAGGGAGACAAACTGTACAGAGCAGGATCATCACTTCAGTCAGCGTGTGTTGAGCCATCTGTATGGTGGCACAGGCTGACAGACAGTCAGAATAAAACATTTTATTTCCCTGGTATAGCCTTCTGAGACTACTGGAGATGCAGTTCTTTGTAAACAAGTTTGTACTTGAGAAGTTGGGAACAGCTGTCCCTTCTTTTTGCCTTGTTCAGCTGTTCTGGCTGTCTCTCTCTTCCCTTCTGTCTTTGGGGCTCCTCAGCTCCTGCTTGTTACTTCGGGAACAGCTTAAGTGGATCTGGGTGAGTGGGGATTGTACATAAACACATGTTGTGAAGACACCACCTTCCCATACTGCATGGGAAGCCCTACTTGATGACATTTCTGGACCATTTCTTTACCATTTCCTTCCCTTCCTTCCCCATAAATGTCTCACTACCAAGGTAACTTCTTCAGGGACACCCTCACCAAGTCAGGACGCTGCCACGGGTCAGTGCTGAGAGGTGCAGAGCAGAGCTAAGGCAGATGGATCAAGTTTGATACCTGCTCTAAGCTTCAGTGATTCCCTGCCAGGACAGGGCAGTAGTCAAAGARCAAACCCAGTTCAGCTGTGAAGAGAAGTCCTTTTAGCTGAGTTTCCAACTCCTGCCCTATAAAGCACTTCCTACCTTAATTCCTTCTGAAAGGTTCTGGGAAACAAGAGCATAAAACAGAGCGTTGAGTTAAGTAAAATCTGAATATTGTGACATCTCTCCTGAGATAAATGACAGGAGAGAGACAGCTGCCAACCAGGGCCTATTCAGGCAAGCTAAATCCTACCTAGCTCCCCTGTCAAGTGATTCCTCTTGTCTGGCTGCAGGCAGCTCCTCACAGRGCGGCTGTTCAGGCCCTTTGGCAGTTTTCAGGGGCCCCAAGTTCTGCCTTGACTAAGCAGAGCAACTGCTCTGGGTCAGGCACGTTGCTGTGAGAAGTGGCAAAGCCTCCCTGGGAGGGGTGGCWGTCCCTCCGAGGCAGGACAGGGAGGCACAGCACCAAGGTCCCTCACTGGAATGAWTTCCTGCAGCCAGGAAGGCTGTGAGGCTGCAGAGTGAAGCTGGTGTGGCCCATCAGACTCAGCACGGGGTTTTGAGGCCGGATGGGAGACACTGAGGTCTGGTGGGCTGGGAGAGAGAGACAAATATGTGTGTTTGCAATTAACTGGATTTACTTTCTCTGTGACACTGAAGTCTTCCACAGCAGCATGCTTTGCCCTCTGGGCTGGGTTACAGGCTGCTAATACGTGCTTTTTTTTCCTTTTCTTTTTTTTTTTCCCCCAGAGACCATTAATGACTTGACTTTCGGTGCCGGGGTCAGTTGCATCAGCTTGACGCACACACCCGGTTCAGCTGCAGGCAAGTCATCTCTGTGATCCTAATCTGAGGGGGGTGGACAGAAAAAACCCAACKCAAATGATCAAAATCCGTGGCATTTTGTAACGTTGTGAAAATGCACGCGTTGTTCGCAGGGAGGATGGGTGCCGAGGACAGGCCGAGCGATATCATCTGCCTGACGTCGCCGGAGAAACCGTGAGTTCCGCACGGCTCTGAAACGGCCAGTGCAGGGGGAGAAAGGCTGGTCAAGTGCTTGAAAATCGTTCTGCTTCCTTCTCCCAGCCCATGCCAGCCTCGGGAGTGGAAGGTGGAATCCCCGGCCAGGAGAAGGAGCAGCCAGCGGGCGCCTCTGCGACGGTCCCAGCGCAAAACCCCCCTGAAGGCACAGAGCTGAGCCTGCCCCTGGGCTGCTGCACAGAACCACCAGGCTGCCTGAAACCTGCCCCGCCCCTCTGTGATTGCAAATGGCTGTGAAGGCACATCCTTGCTTATCTTGGCTTTCCCACAGACCTGTCCAGGAGATGGGCAGGCAAAGCCTGCATTAGCACRTGTATGGGTTATAAGCTGCTGCTCCTGACAAAGCTCACTGGAGGGCTGGAAAGCTGCTCTATAAAGGGAAGGTGGCTTTTCACTCTCAGGATGTGTAATTTGTCCATTTGGAAAAGTAAGGGCATAATGTTGCCACAAGCTTAGCAATAAATGCATTTATCACAGCTTGCAGGGCAGTGAGTGGCTGGGTTTATTCACCCGATCCCTCATTGTCCCTCTTGGTTATATAATAGAGTTGCTTTAATTTGAACAAAGGTAAAACAGCTTGGCACTGCCACACCCCTAAATCTGGTAATTGCACGCTACATCACCTCTTATTTGTTGTGCAAACTCCTGTGTGTGTGAACAGCCTTAATGTTCTTTTTATACAGAATATTTCCATTCTTGAGCTCTGTTATTTCCAACTATTAGCATTTGATGAAAATAAATGGTTACAGAATTAATTCCACCCACGGCGTCTCCCCTTTTTCTTGAGCTGACAGAGGAATGATTTTTTTCCCCTGTAGATTTCTACAGCCTCTCAGTCTCTTCTACCACATCACTGCTATCTTGGGCCCTCAGCTCAATTAATGCTGGACCCAGCAGCTTTTAAATAGAGCCTGATTTGACTACAAGCAGGGTGTGAGTGACTCAGACCGAGCTGGGTGAGTGCCCTGTGCAGGTAACTTGTTTATCGTGAATATCCTCCGTAAACCTGACCATTCCTGAGTCTCCCTGATGGCCACGTGAACCTCACTGAAGTTTTTCTCTTGTTAACTTTTACCACAGAGCTCATGGCCTAGATTCCATTGAAACTTGAAACTGGGATCTGTTTTATTCATGCTGGTTTGTCTTACTCAGACCTGAACCCCAGGATTTGCTGCAGGAGTGGTAACAGAGGCACTCCCCTCCTGCTCTGGAATCTCATCATTTGCCTCCACTTTCCCTACTCTCTTTTGAACATCAGAGAACCCTTCAAGTGAGGTTAAACTTTATTCTCAAAATCAAAGTCAAAGCCTGGGAACAGAGGATGTATGGAATGGCTTTGGTTTACGCAACGGTCAGCCATGGCCAAACCAGTTATTTTTGTATCTTCTCTCCTGCCATAAAGTATTATTTAACCGCTCTGAATGGTAAATTGGGATCGTTTATTTGCCACTTTGTGTTTCTCTTGTTTCTATTCTGCCCTTGAGCTGTATCTGAGATCAGCCCTGTGAGTTTCAATCTGTCTTCTCTAGAGAAGAACCAGGAACAGACAAATGTCCACGAATAAACTGATGAACAGCCACGTACCTTGGACTTTCTGTCACCTCCATCCCAATACAAGAAGTGAGTGCCCTGACAGGAGAGACTTTCCCTKACTTCACTGAATTGAAAACAGAAGCTTCCCACAGTATGGCTGTTTGAAAAACACAACCAAACCCAAACAAAAACCCCTACAAGAATGCTTGATAGCTTGGTATTTATGTAAAACATTCTTGGCAAAGTTAAACGTAATACATTAGTACAAACCTGAATATTATTCACAATGGTACAATGAATTCCATCTGCCAGCTCTCACTGTATGAGCTGGGGGGGGGGGGAATCATCTCCCCTTCTCTCGTYAGAGATGCCACTGTGCATTTTAGAACTGAAAAGAAAGAAAAAGAAGTTTGGATTCTTAGCTCTGCTGGTCTGTCACACGAAGGCTGCCTTTGGCTMGTGGTGGGACTGCAGATTGTGCTCCCAGAGCTACCCCGGTTCAACCCTTTCCTCTCTCTCCCTTATCACAGGTACCCTCAAAGCAGCAAAGAGAAGGAGCAGTGGATGTCCAGAGGGTGCAAAGGAATGTCAGAACGATTAGAGGCAGCAATCAGTACGGGGTGCTTGGTTGAAGAGCTGGTCTTGAGAAGGTAACCAGAAAGTAGTTGCAAAATAGCAGTGGTGATGTCTGAATTACACAGAGAACAGCTGGTTAGGGCTGCCCCATCCTGGTTTTTACTTTCACTAGCAAAAGGACAAGTGGCAATGCCTTGCTCAGGCAAAACAAATGCAGCAATGGCATGTCCAGCGAGGGCTCTAGGAAACAAAGCAGAGGAAAGCAGAACACTAAAAAATAACACCGACAGTCCAAATCGTCAAGTATCCAAAATACTGTATACAGGAAAAGTTAAGACAACTCAATTCATATTGGAAATACAAGAACACTAAAATTATGCTACATTAAAAAACTTCTTAAACCACAGCACAGTCCTAGTGTTGCATCCACATCTTGCAGCCTTGCACCACCCAATGCTGCTCAACACTCTCAACGTGGATGTTTTGGGAGACACGTGTTTCCAATCACTCTCTCTCTAAAGCCAAGAGAACCAAATTTGGTTGGTTTTTTTTTTCCTTTTTCCTTTACCACCTAGAGAAAAAATTCAACTGACACTATAAAAGTGCTTTTGTATTGAGCTTTTGTTTTCTGAACTCCAGAAACAGTGGCCTTGGCCATGTAGCTTAAACCTGTCAAGTTGCTGTAGCTGTCACACTGTGTTAGTGCTTTAGGGAACTTGCAGAGGGGCAGCAAACACTGAAGTCACCCTGTCACCTCTTTGGAACYGAATCCAAAAGCCATCCCTGGGTATTTCTTGCAACGACAAAAACAAAGTGTTGGTCACCGGCAAGAAAAGATTTTTTTTTTTTTCATATAAAAAAAGTTGATAGCTCCTGCCATAAATTTACAAAAACTATCCCTGAGTGACTCTGTTCTGTGTCTGGTAAGACCTCTTGTGACAAGGAAATGGCTGAAGCTGGCTGAAGAGGAAAGAGATGCTGTTCCACCTGCAGCTTTTTGTTACACTTTGCACTAATACTGATATGCTCTGACAGTGCCATACTAGAGCAACGTGTGAGCTCCCCTCTGTAGCTTCAACAGTAAAAAAATAGCTCCGTGACTTAAACACTGCTGGCATCACGTATTTACACTTTTAAATAGAAATGTTACCTTTTCTGAAGTAATCAAAATAGATCTTTGCAAAAAATTTAGAACGTGGGGTTTTACAAAATAAACGGAGAAGGTAAAAAAAGCTGGAGGATATCTCAGTACCTTTTATGGCAATCTTAGCCCAGGAAAGTATTTGGCTTTAATTTTCCTGAAAGGGATGTCTTAGCACTGGTTCTCTGCCTCCCCTCTAAGCCTCTTTCCCCACGGAAAGACGCAGGAGCCAAGCCTGCTTTGTGCAGATTAGAAGGAGGGGTTACCTGCGTGCACCGAGTCCTCTGCAAGGCAGGGAACACGAGCAATGCTCCTGCCCTGGGGCGGGGTCGTGTTAAATAACAACAATGGGGGAAGGTTACAGCAGGGCTGAGGACATTAGTGGTGTTTACTGTCACCGGGGGCTGGCCAGAGACCCCCCCTCCTGCACCTGAGCGGTCAGAGCCGAGCACAAGACAGTCACAGATGGGGAAAAGTCACCAGCCAGGCCTGGGCAAGGAGGTGCTGGGAGGAAAAYCCCCCCAGCACGGGTAAATCTCACTCTTTGCAGTCCATCTACTGCTGTATCAGCACCTTTTTTTGTCCACTAGTAACACGTTACTAGCAATGTCTACTACACGTTTACCTAATGCTGTTCCCCTGGTTGGTTTGCACATTGTGGCTGTGTCCCTGCAGCACAAAGAGAAGGCAATTCCACAAACTTCCACAGCCCAGTCTCTTGGGAAGAATTAAAACCTTTCCTTAGTCCAAGGACAGGTTTGGGTGATCCTGTTGGTATCTCCGGAGGCAGGGGAGACGCGAGTTGGGCAGTGAGGAGTTACTTTAAACTTTGGCAAAGAAAAAAAAGATATACAGATAGCTAGCTATCGAGTTCTTGTGTGTTCCAAACTCTTCCAAGCGCACTTAATTAATCTTTTGCTCTTGCTTTGAGTTCCTGGAGGAGGTATTTTCACACTTGCTTTTGCTGGTTTGCAATATTCTTTTGGCGTCTTAGATGACAAACGAAGACTTGTGTCTGAAGTCACCCTGCAACGAGATCAGTTTGGGATGTAGGAAGGATCTAGCACTGCTCTTTGTTCCTGCTGCCCCCAAAAGGTAGGTCCAAGCTGTGTAACTGKGAGGATTTTGGCCAGGCAGGCCCCATTTCCCACTGGGAAGGAGAGGGAGGCTCCAGTTCTACTGGCCAGGGGCTCCTCCTCCYGTCCTCCTCCCTCTCCAAGGCATGGCAGGGGCCTTTCTCATTCCCTCATCAGTGTCTCTGCTAATGGGAGAGGCTTTTTGTGGTCTTAAGCTCAGTGATCTACTCAAATCCCAAAATACAAATTCTCTCATAAAAGCATCATGTCCTGCCCACTTAATCCAATGAAACTCATCCATCCTGAGGGGGTCAGGCCACGAGATAACTCGGAGCAGAGCTGCCTTTGATAGCTCCTGGCATCAGTCACTTCAGGCAACTTAAACTGTTCATCATTTCTAAGGAAATGACTCAGCCCTCACCCTTCTGTTTCCCTCTGTTCCCCAGCCTTGCTTCGGAGTGGAGCCCACTCTCRGCAAGTCTGTGGGCCCTAAAAAGCGCCTCGTCCTCTGCCCACCCTCTTCCTCTCCTGACAGAGAYGTTAAATGCAAATCATTTGTTACCTCATCATCTGTCCGGATATAGTTAACGCAATCAGGCTTTGCTGGAGTCTTGTAGCTGAAAGAAAGGGAAAAAAATCTCATTTCTGGGACAYGAAGACTGCAGGATTTTGGAGGGGAGGTGCTGGGGAAGACAGAAATGAGGAGGAGCAGCTGAGTGAAAAGCAAGCAGAGAGAAACCCAGTTTGTTTCTCAAATGAGAGGTCTGTGTTTATTCCATCCTTTGCCACGACTGGGATTTTTTTTAAATTCCCCTTCAGCACAGGGTAAAAAGATTGCTGTGTGTTTCCATAAGACTCTGCAAAAAGATAAACTGATTCTTGCCTGGGCTCTCCTGCTCTGGTCCCTGTCACTACCTTTCTGTGCCTCCTGCTCTGCTTCCCGTGGCAATTATAAAGTTCATTTTAATCCTTCACTGCCAGATGCCTTCAGCATTTTTCTTAGTTATAAGGAAGCACCACTTGTTTGCAATCCCACAGGAATTCAGGATTTATATAGGACTGTCAAGTCCAGTGTATGCCAACCCTCAGCTGCATTTAAATGGGATATTTAGAGCTTTTTCTGAAAAACAAACGAAACCAAAGAGAAAAACAAGACAGGACTTGTGCTGAAAGGCAACATTTAGCATAGAACAAATCTATCTGGTGAGAATCTTGGTTTTACATACATTATCTCCTCCCCAGACTCTGTAAGGACATCATGGCTTGTCTCTGATGCTAATGCTGTTGTTTTTAACATTTTAATGTGCACTCTAAAACGGCTGTTTTTCATCCCAAATTTAGGTTCTCACAACCAGTGAGATTTCCTGTAGAGAGCCTACTCTGCTGCACACATTCCCTATGCATGTCCTGATGCTTCAGACTAATTGAGCAGTGAGCTGTGATCATTAAACCATCCACCTCGTTATTCCAACAGCCCATGATCCATGGGACAAACACCTGCAGGCCTTTCATTGTGCTGCTCCCCCTTTCCCACGCAAAGTGTGAGGATGTCAGAGCACAGCTCTCATCCTCTGGCACCACAATTCTCCCTCAGGRAAATACTATCCATCCCTGGAAGTGTCCAAGGCCAGGTTGGATGGGGCTCCGAGCAGCCTGCTCTAGGGAAAATTGTCCCTGCCCGTGGCAGGGGGTGGAGCTGGATGATCTTTAAGGTCCCAATCCCATTCTGGGATTCTGTGACGATTCTATGAAATAAACGTGGATGGTGCAGGATTTACAGCGAGGAATTGGATGCCTCAAGGACTGGGTTGGCCTGTGGACTTTGGTGGGGAATTGGGAAGAAATATATCCAAGTCCAAGTTAAAAGGCATTAAAATTCCTTTTAACCACCAATTTCGGGCATCCTTCAGACTCCTGAGGGTGCAGGGACTTGTCTAAACCCCACCTTACCTTTCCCCACTCTCTTTGCCATTGGCAAAGTATCCCCTTCTGTAGGCACAGCAGATCCCAAAAGTGATGAGCACCAGAACTGCAAGGACCACCAGGACTCCCCCGATTATCCCACCGATATTGAGGTCATCTGGCAAAGAGAGACACCATCATCCAGTATTTCTTAAAGGCAGCAGCAACATTCCAGCTTCACAYGCACTAAAATGACATCTCTCAAATATTTTAAGCAATAGTTCATAGGGAACCAGTGAGTCCCTGATTTCAAGATTAAATCTGTTCATGACTGAACAGTGTTTTAATGTTTCCCAGAATTTTTGGGTTATTTTTATCTCCTTATGTTTGGGGCTATGAGAAAGCAGGAAAGACTTAATGCTGTAGGATGTCCCCCCCTCATTCCTTATGGCGRTGGCAATTTATTTAGGGTGATACATTAACCAATATTGATGAGAACTGTATGGAGAGCCACTCACAGACTTCCATCTCCTGCTCCTCACACTTGGCAAAGCCAGCATCGTTTGTTGCTATGCAGGAGTAACGGCCTGTGTCACCTTTGTGCACTGCATGGAAAACCTGGGGAGGGAAAAGGGATAAAGGGAAGAGAGTATGACATGAGAAACAAGGCATTGTGAGGGTATAAAAATGTCTATAACAATGCATCTCTCTCTAGGATCTTCTCCCATCAATCTTCCCTTTCCCAACTCACGCAGATCCCAGAACACCTCGCCTTCTTCAAATTATTCCTTCCTTGAAAGCCAGGAAATGTTCTTCTCAATTTACAAGCAACCTTAAAGATAACCTGTCCAGCAAAACAAGCATTGATCATGTCTGTGTGGGCATTACCAGAGTGCCTGTGGCAGGGTTCAGGGTGTAGGAGGAGTTGTGGAATTTGGCGTTGGATTTGGCGTCGGGYGACAGAGGTTCGCTGTTGCGGTACCAGCTGTACGTGGACTTGGGGAAGCCTTCGTTCTCGTGGCAGTGGAGAGAGGCTGACTTGCCAACAGGTACAGCTTTAGGCACAGAGCATCTGGGGGTCATGGGCTTCACTGTGGGAACACACAAACCACGTGAGTGGCACTGCCGAGCACAACGGAATCATTCCTGGCGTGCTCTTAGGCAAAGGCATCAAAACTTTCCGCGGTGTCCAGCTGGTTTTAAACACCTCCCAGAGCCCCACAGCCCCTTCTGTTCCCTTTTGTGTCCGGGTGTGGTGGAGTACCTTGGACTGTGAGCTGGATGTTGATCTCGTCGATGGTTTTGGTGTCAGAGGGCGCTGCCACTTCRCAGCGATACGTGGCCGTGTCCATCCTCGTGGTGTTCTTGATCACCAGGGACGTCCGGCTCAGAATCTCTGCCCGAGTCACAAAGTCTCCTGACGCACAGGAAAGAGAGAGGGAAACATCAGGGGAGTCAAAGCTAATGACTAAAGACTAATGAACAGACTCGTTTTGGGTGTACAAGTTAAGCGGTTGATCTCGGACTCTTTTCCAGAGTCAAAGGAACTCGATGCTTGCAAGCCCCACAGGAAACCAAAGCTGCCAACCATGTAAGAGGATGAACTGGAAAGCACCACTCCAAATCTCAAAAACTGTGGCAAAATCGAACTTCCAAGASAGCCCCGGGCCTTGTCTCCTTTGGAAGATTCATTTGGATGTGGCTGTTACTCCCATCTGAAGTGCTGGAGTAATTCCAGATGGAGTCAAGCCCTACTGGCACTGGAGTTTTCCTATCAAGCCAAAGAGCCTGCTCCTTATGCTCCCAGGATGCTGCAAATCCCTGTGCTGGTGCAGCAGAGAGCACTGACAGCTGGACACAGAGATCCCTGCTGAGGTGCAGGCAGAGCCCTCGGATGTCATACGGGAAGTCAGGATGGGTCAGACCCCAGCGATGATGCAGGGACCAGCAGAAGGGAAGCTGCAGCATTCCTTCCTTATCCAATGGATGTCACTCCAGCTCCCTGTGGCTTCCTACTGTGACCTGTCAATAATGAGGCAGGGAGGAAAGAACATCCTGCTCCCTCTCCATCCTGCACTTTCACTGCTGAGAGCTCTGTTCTAGAAGAAAGACAGCCAGCCAGAGCTCCTGCCTTTTACAGGCTTGTTTGTTCTCCATGGTACTGTTTCTGAGGCTGTTTTGGAAATCTGAGAACAAGGAGTCTTCATACCCTGCATTTTGTTGTCAAAAAACACGTAAGAGGTTTCTCCATCTCGGATTTTCTTCCACTCGATTCTGGGATCTGGCGTTACCGTGGATTTAATGATGCAGGACAGCTCAACACCTAGCAGGAGAAAGGAAGGGAATACAGATTAATGGGAAGCAGCTGTATTTTTGCTCTGCTTTGAGCAGTCCCACTCAGTGTTTTATTAGGAGATGCTGCCCACAAAGCAGAGCCTTCTCTTTCATCTGCCTCACAAACAGAAACGCTGCTGGGTTCCAGGAGCTATTGGAAGATGGATTTTGGCCAGCAAAAATAATAGTCCAACGGCTATCGACTCTGGAGAGAAATGAACACCCTGTTCTCTGCAGGCTGTGCCTCATGGCAAACAAAACCTTYGGGCAGGGTGAGCCCACAGCACTGTCCTGCTGCTGAGCACAGCTACAGCATGAGTCAGGGATGCAGCACCCCTGGGCACTGCCTGCTGATGGACTGGGGAGAAATCCAGCAAACCCCCTCCCCTCTGAGGCTGGCACTGGCATCTCATGTCCCCAGCAGGGCTCAGAGGTGGCTTCCCAGCGTCCCAGGGCACGTCTGTAGGAGGGCCAAGAGAAAACATAAATCTCTCTTTCTGTATATTAATTGCAAGGCAACTGTTTTTCCTTCTTTTGGGCCCCAGTTCAAAAAAGCTCTTAGGCAGAGACTTCGCAATGCCAGTGGCTTGCAGGGGACCTCAATAAACCATTTCAGTCCAACAGGGAGATACAGACATGTTCTCAGGCACTTCTCTGAGTCCCAGGCTCTCACAGTCCCAAGAAACCAGATACCAATAAGCCAAATTTTCCTCCATTGTTTGGCCTGACGTGAATCCCGAGGCAGCACAGCCAGCACTCACTCTGGAATTCCTGCACCACGGGCTTGGTGTTGCTGGATGTCAGCTCCACAGCCAAGAGTCTGCAGCCTGGAAAAACAAACAGAAGGTAATGAGAAATAGCACAGCTCATAAGTCACCCAGCTAGGAACGGGCTGCCTGCTGAGAAATCATCCTGGCCAGCTCTGAGGACTGACTTCCCCAGATAAAACCTCTTCCTGGCTACTAACGCAGCTCCAGCAGGACTAAGTTTATTTAGGAGTTGTGGTGTAAATACAGGAAAATATAATTGTTAGAAGTGGCAATTAAAGAGGAGGATTAACATAATGGCACAAAGGCAGTGCCAGCACGAGCCATTTCCTTGTGCTCTGTGCTTATTTAGATAGCAATGGAACTGGGATAATGCAAGAGCAAAAGTTTTATTTTGAAAATTAACGTGATGGTCAGGGAAAGACAGGAAGCAGACCAAGCTCGAGAGATCCGGTCAGTTCCTGGAAGATGAAAAGGGCCAGGCCTGGCCTCTGACAAATGCTGATTGCATTGGCAAGCATTTCAAGTGTGGTCATGTAAAATGTGAGGCAGTAAATCATGAGAGGACTGTGACTCAAGAGAAAACAGCAGTTCAGTTCTTCGAGTAGAGCCCCAGCCAAAGCGAAAGCTCAACCATGCAATGCTGTGAGGCTCCTGATACCCCAAACTTGCTTGTTCCCTCCTACTCTGAGCACCAAAGAGTTGCCAATTAATCCAGTCACCTTCCCTCTTTTGCTTATTACTTTATTTTGAAAAATCTGCCTTCCATGTCCCTTCTGCTGTGCATTTCACCAGAGCAGGTACCAACAGCACTCACGCTCTGCTGGATGCCCAATCCACCAACAACTCTCCAGAGGGAGAGGGAAACAAGCAGGGAGTTCCCTGGAAGGGGAAGGTGAAGCAGACAGGTCAGCCATGCCTTCATCACAGGGGATGTTCTGGAAATGGGTGTTCTGGCTCCTCTTCTCTCCAAAGCCCTGTCTTACAGGAGGAGGTGCCACACTACAATCAGTGCCAAAATAATCAGCAGAAGGGTCTGCCACCGCCACATCAGCAGCTCTGCTGGGACAAATCCCATCAGAAGTTCGTGGGAATCTAAGGGAGATGCCCACTGACCTCGCCGGGCATTGATCAAACAGCAGGTTAAAGATGATGGAAGCCACTGCCTCAGTGATGTGAGATGTAGCTAGAGGTTAAGACTGTCTTAATCAGAGTGAAAAAAGCATAACAAACATGAATAGAAAGCAGGAAAGGCAGCTGAAGGCAGACATGGGGAAAGAAATGATCTTCAGCATCATGACATAGCTGGAAATTTCTGTGCTGGCTTTTGAGCAGGGACCGACAGTGCAGGGACAACATCCCCCTGGTGGAGGGGCTCAGTGTAAGAGAGCAAGGCAGCAGCCTGAGAAACACCCAGGAGCTGCAAAGTCACTCCCACTGAAAGCTCGAGGGCCTTCAACACCTAAAATCCTTCCAGCAACGTTCAAATGTTCCCTGCTGGTTCCTACCCCTTSTTTGTTAAACACTGACACTTCCCTGGGAGCCCCATGCTGGTACCCCAGAGACCACCAGGGAGAGCTGGAGCTGGGCACGGTTTAGAAACTGCCTTTGTGTACAAAATCATTGTTACCCACACAAAAGCTGATGCAAACTAATAGCTGGCCCAGCCAGAACTGCTCTTAGCAGGACTTTTCCACCCTTCCCCCTTCTGCGCTGGAGACGGTCCTGCAGCGCTTGGGAGAAATCCAGTATTGAACTGAGATGACAGGGCTCTGGACTTGGGCTCCTTCCAGTCAGGAGCTGGTCTAAGCAACCACCAGTTAATTCTTCAAGTCTGTTATGAAGCAGAGTCCATTTTCATCAGAATTTCTGCTTCCAGGCCTAGCCCCTGACAGAAGGGAACTGTGCCACAAGATGCCAACACGTTCCCTTCCCTCTGTTCATCATGGAATCATGGAATGGTTTGGGTTGGAGGGACATTAAAGATCCTCCAGTTCCACCCCTGCCATGGGCAGGGACAGCTTCCACTATCCCAGGTTGCTCCAGGCCCCTTCCAACCTGGCTTTGGACACTTCCAGGGATGGGGCAGCTACAGCTTCCCTGGGCAACCTGTGCCAGGGCCTCTCCACCCTCACAGGGAAGAATTTCTCCTTATATCCCGTCTATTCCTGTTCTCTTTCAGTTTGAATCCATTCCCACTTGTCCTGTCACTGTGTGCTCCTGTAAAAAGCCTTTTGATCCTCCAGGTGCTCTGTCTGGGGCTCTGATCCTCGGGAGCGTGAACAGATTTCAGTGATCTCAGCAAAGCCCCAGAGCACTGGAAGTAGCTAATCCCCAGAAGACAAGGCACAATTATGGGAAAATCCTTTTGAAATCTTCGGGCATGTTTTCAACAAYGGTGCAGGGATGTTCATACAAACAAGGCATTTGATTGCCTCTGCTGTGAGATTGCTGCTGCTGGAACCAAGAATTTAACGGAGAGCCCAGGTCTGAGCACTCGGCTGATGTGAGGGGATGCTGGCTGGCCTCCTGCTCACGACCAGTTTTGGTYTTGTTACAGATTCTGGCTTGCACAATATCTTTTCCCAGAAAAACGGTGACGTGGCAACAGCCTTACATCTGCTGTAGCTACAATATCAGTTCAGCTGAAGGTGGGGACAGTGACACCACAGTGTTGTGTGGCTCTGAGGGAGTTATGACTCCAGAAATATTCCCTCCAAGACAGTGGGACTCCAGCAGGCTCCAGCCCCATCTCATTTCTCAGGAATTGTTCACAGCAGGCTCTTTCTCACCCACTAAACACAAGAGATTCAGGTCTGTCCCTCAGGCACAAAGCAGGATGACAACGAATTTGAGACAGAAGCCGAGTCCTTGGGGACTGTGTGAGAGGTTCTGACATTATTACRTGTATTGACCATGGGCAGAGATCAATGTGGCTGCTTAAATCACTGCTCAGGCAGATTTATTCTTCTCTGTGTGGCAGAATACTGCAAGTAGCATGCTCTAAATTAAAAGAAGGCGACAGCAAACCAAAACAGAAACCTCAAGTGACCATACAGACTGTAGAGCAAGAGAGGAATGCCCTTCTAGAGCTTTGCCCTGCTGGCAAGGGTTGCCTCTTTGGTGACCACACTTAGCGGTTGTTTTGTTTTGCGTTAAATCATCATTAGTGCTCAAGCCACCTTTTAAAAGGAGCCTTTCAAAGGTGTTCCTTTAGGCTTCTTCCAGCCCAGCCCAAATAAGCAGCAAAGGTTTTGTGTTATGTAAATTTCCCTTCAAAGGCCTCAGCACCCAGGGTTTGGAGAACAGCTGGAATAGCATTCCCTCTCCAGAGCAGCATGTGTGCCACAGCAGAGGCACCCACCACATCCGTATGTTCCACATCCCCCAATTCCTACCAGATCCGTATGTGCTGCACCTCCCAATTCCTACCAGGTCTCTATAGGCTGCAGAATCCCAAATCCTACCAGCTCTGTATGTTCTACCTCCCCCCCCCCCCGAATACCTACCAGCTCTGTATGTGCTACAGACTCAGCCAGACATATGGTTGAATCCCAAATGTCATCAGTCCTCCAAAATAGAATCCAGGACAAGGCACTGAAGTCTATAGAATATTCTTATGGCACTTTTTTTTTTTTTCCAGCTAAAGAGATCCAGCCCATGCTTGTTACTGTGACTCATGTTATCTGAATCATTTTAAAATGCTATCCTGAAGAAAAAAAAAAGCAACTCTGTGTGTTAAATCTCCTCTGTGCTGTTCAAAGCCAAGCCTGACCTTCCATCTCCTTCCATCCCGACGTCTGTTTGAAAACCCTGGGCACAAATCTGAAGAGGAGGTGAAGTATTGCATTACAGGCAAAATAAAGGGATGACCAGGAAGGAGTTTGGGAGAAGCTGCTGCCATCGGCCTGCGCTGCAGCCCCGCTCGCCGCCGCTCCCGCGGATATCCGAGGCGGTAATTTCAGTGAATGCACCGTCAGGCACAGGCAGTACAAAACCACGCAGCTGCATCGAAACACCTGCCCACCAAAGCACCAGAAATATGCCTCGCTCGAGGTGTCCATCAGCACCGAGCCCCGGCTCCGTTTGCAATTCAAAGCGCGCCTAAGCCACGTGGGAACGCCGCGATAAACCGCGTGCCTCGTTAAGCATCTTTGCTTTCTGGGTGGTTACTCGGTGCAGCAGGAGCGAGCGGTACCTTGTGAGGTGTTAAAACACGTCAGCTGAACCCTCCGCACGTCGGCACATGCGTGGCTGCCGGCCCGGAGGTGCCCCTGGAGCATCCATCCTCGGGGCCGGGAGCGGCGGTGGCAAGGACGGCACAGCCCGGCCACGGGGCAGAGGGCAGGGGAGCTGGGGAGGGCAGCCAGGCTGACTCCAGGACTGGCCCTGCCTCTCAGGAGGGGGGCTGTGTGCAGCAGGGAGGAAACACACTGTGAAATGYGTGGGAAAGCTCCAGAGGAAGAGAGGAGGAAGCCACGCAGAGCTGGACTGGATAAGACWAGGGAAGGGGAGGCTGGGTTTCTGCCCCAGCTTATTTTGAGGAAATCACCATAAGCCCTTTCAGGAACATCTGACCATCTGCCTGGAAATATCCATCCTTTTGTCTCCCAGTGCTGCAGGCTCTTTATCCCCCCTCTTGTCTATTCCCAGTGCGTCTCGTTGCAATCCCACAATGAGACTTGTGCCAGGTGGTGGAGGACAGACAACACAAGAGACCCCAGCATGTTAGGCACTTTGTGGCAAAGTTTTTTGGGTTTTCTTTGTCCAGCTGTCTTTGTGTGGAGCTTCAGGAATAGCAAATGCACTTGTGAGACATAAAAACTGGACTTATAGAGGGTGCAGAAATGTTTTGCAGCGCTCAGTCTTAACTTCCACTCCATTCCTCCAGCCCAAGGAGCTGGTGGTGTGTTTGCTCTGGCATCCACGTGGCAGGTTGAGAGMCCCTCGAAGCTGATGGAAGGGAGCAGGCAGATGGAAGGGAGCAGGCAGGTGGATGGGCCACYCTTGTCCAGTGACCCAAGCCAGCCGCGTGCCTTTTTTATTCCATTTTTCCATGGCACSTCCCCGAGCTCGGCCCCGGCTCCGGGGTGGGCTGCCCTGCTGGAGAACAATGTGGACGTGCAGCGAGAGATTAGGGAACAAAAGCTTAGGAGTGTCTCCGTTCAAATTAAGTAACAGATGGACCTGGTCTGTGTGGGAGCTGATAACAGTTATAAAAAGGCCATCACCAGACTGTGGCCAGCCCACCCTGGAAAAAACCCACTCAGTCGTAAATCCTCAGTGCTGTTATAGCTGCTTGAGCTAGTAAGGCTTTATTTTTACCAGCTATCATAAACCAGCACGACTTATTTTAGATGCATGGCTTGTGCTGCTCAGCTAAAAGGGTGCCAGCTCTCCGACAGACACCTCCAAACTGAGATGTGCCCGCCTGGGCAGGGAACACGAGGCAGAATTAACCCAGAGAAGGYAAATGCAGCCTTACAGAGCAGTGTTTGGCACCCACATGGCTCTGGCCTTGCTTTCCTCCTCTCTCAGGGAGCTCACTCGTGGCACACTCTTCTGGGATGCTGATCCTGAGGGAGTCTCTGGTGGTCCCAGCAGGACCAGGACCCCACAGGATGGAGTGGTGTAGAAAACCATTGGGTATTTGCATTCATCTGAAGATGTAAGAACTTGGGATTCTGCCCTTAATTCACTCTCCTCCTGSTCACCAGTACAGGTGGTGAGGAGATGCCTGACTTCAAACAGGGTACATGCAGTTCTGGAACGAAATCTTAACCTGCTTAAACTTCCTGATTTAAATCTCCTGACTTAAACTGGGACCTTAAAGACCTGACTGCATTTGCTGCAGAGAAGGCTCATTAGCACCCAGGCCATGCACACAGGCTTTTTTCCTCCTTTGCTTCTTTTTTTTTTCTTTTTTTCTTTCCTCCTTCTTCTTTTCTTCTTTGTTTCTCTTTTTTTTTCTTTTGGACAGGAGGATTTACTGTTCTGCCTCCTAATCAGCCAGCAAAGCGCAACCACCCTCAGGAGTGACACAGGTTGCTCTCAAGGAGATATGGAGCTGTCTTAGGTCAAAAGCCTCTCTGCAAAGCAGCTCCTTCTGCAGCCAAACATTCCTCCTCTCTCCCAGGCAGGGAGGGAAGCATAGGTGTTGCCTGTGAAGGCCACACAGAGCTCGCTGATGGTTTCCCCGAGCCTGGTTTCGTCATGTTGGGGTGCAGCTGCAGACAGACTGTCTCAAATCCCCATCTGATCAGGGCTTCTGCAGCTGAGACTTTCACAACCCTTGGTTGTTGTTTTGCTCGTGGCATCGCAGCGTGGTTGGAGATGAGATGTTAAGGTCCTGCAGACCTGCACCTCCACAGATCCCTTTTTTATTTGAACAGGTTTTCCTCTGTCCCAACAGACGGGGCTGGAGGTGCCAGCTCCACAAAGGGACCCACAGGCTGCTGCCATCCAGGAGAAGATGGACATTCAAGACTTTGCAGACGTGGCTGTGCAAGCCTTGCCCAACATCTTAATCTGTGCAGGATCTGGGCCTAGCTCTCCTGTTTTCCCAAGCTCATCCCCTGGTTTCTGGCTCTCCTCCTGGAAAGGACTGACTGTACGTGCAAGTCGGGAAGGAAGCAATATTTGTGTGGATGACTAATACCTAATACTTAAAAGAGATTAGGAAGGAAGCAGCAAGGGCTCCAGAGTTTCCAGCATGTCAGATTGCATCTTTCTGGAATATATTTCAGGCCAACTTCAGCTCAAAAAGAGGGAAAGAGTTAGAATTTGCCCCTCAAAATCTGGGATGAAGGGTAACGGAGGGGGAACAGAAAGGAAACATGAACAAGAAGCTGTTACTACCATCCCCTGCATTCCTGAATCGCTCCTCCCTTCCCAAGAAACACGAGGCTAAACTGAAAGTCTTAGTTCCCTTGTGTGAACAACAGGGAATAGGGCATGGAGCTTCTGTGTTGCATTGGGTACCACAAACCAGGGGATTAAGTCCTGCCCAGACCATTTCTTTGCCTTGCTGCTGGCCTCTGGGGTCAAGCCCCTCACACAGATGCTCTGGACTTCCAAGGTTAGGCTGACTCTCCAGGAGGGAAAAACAGGGGCAGGTGGCCTTGCTGTGTGTCCCTGAGGTGGGAGAGCTTCTCCTTACAGTTGCACCGAGGTTTTGGCAAAAACCAGAGGAGAAGTCCAGACCACTTGGCCAGGAATGCACCAGACCAGTGATGCTGTGCTGAGCACTGGTCTTGCCATCTTCGTTAACGAATGGGCAGCCTAATTACACCTTCAAACTGGGCTGGCTCACAGCCAACACCAGGGAAACCAGTGCAGAAAATGGGACATGAGGGGATCCCAGGAGGTCAGCTCATCCCCACCTCTTTAGGGCACGAGAATCCCCCTCACGCTTTAGGGCATGAGAACCCCTGGGATGCAGCTGGCTGGGCCCCTGGAACCCTGAGGAAGATAAGGGTCTCACAGGCAGTGTTTCCCCACCATCATCTCTATCTGCCCGAGTGCTGTACATTTCTCAGCTGAGCCTCAGTGCCTTCAAATGCAGTGTCCCCTGTAACTCAGTAAGGATGTACAGTTCCAGTTCACTGGAGGAAAAAAATGAGGAATGGAAATCACGGTGGGAGCAAGGAGCACGCTATCTCAGGCAGCAGTGGAGATGCCATTCTGTGACCTGTTTACCAGATGAGAATGCCTTGCAGCAGCAAAACCCAGGAACAAAGACGGGGAGCACTGGAGAGAAGCGGGAACTTTTGCACGGGGCAGATTTGAAACCAACCCTTCCTGCCTATTCCCACTTGCCTTCCATTGTTTCCTTAGCCAGCCCTAAGAACTGCCATGCAGGCACATCCTACGTTATTTCTCACTTCAGCAAGTCCCTTTCCTCCCCAAAGCGGCAGATGCTGATACCAAATTAGTGCCAAGTGGGAGGGAACCAGCAGATAACTGTCACAAGAGCCAGGGGCAGTGGTCTTCCTGCTGTCCTCTCCCTTCCTCCCAGCAGGACTCTCCTGGCAGCAGACAGATGCTGAGGGATGAAATCCAGGGCAAAGTGGGGTCGGTGAGACATGACAGGGATCTATGACCAGTGTCAGGGAGATGGAATGAACCGCACCGGGAAAGGGGGCAAGTTCCTTTATTTTTGTCTCATGTGGGAATTCGACTCAGGGATTGCTGAGAATCTCATAAGCCAGGGTGACATTTTCCAGGCTGAGCGCCAGCCAAGGCACAGACTTGATCTCAGCAGGTATTTGACTTCCCCAGGAGCTGGGATGCTGGGTACCTGCCTGACCCTGGCTTTTGATGAGGACACACATCTCAGAAGCTGCCTGCAACGCAAAGACAGGAAATAAGCGGATATGCTATCAGCACCAGGCTTTGCAACGCTCCTTAGTGTCTGGCTGCGTCCCAACCATCAATACAGAGACTTGCAGGGGTTTAGCCTATAATCCTCTATTCCTCTGTCTGTGACTCTAATCTCCTGATCCTCCGTTCTCCTCCAGCCTAGAGCTTGACCAGCAAAACAGGGATCTGAAGTTCTGCTTATCAGAGACCAACCATGTCATCTTCCTGTGGAAAATGGGAGTTGGGAAGAGAGCAGCAGTCGTCAGAGCCAAGAGCCGAGAGTAGGCTGGAGAAGGGAACAGGAGAGGGCGTGAGCAAGCACACAGAGAAATCATTTATGACAAGACCGAAAGCAGCTCTCGTTTTAAGAACATTTCCTCCAATTTTACGGCGTAATTTCTGCCTTTCTCGTGCGCGTGTAATAATAATTCCAGCCCCGGGTACGAACCGCAATTGTCTCGCTAACGCGTCGCGCAAAACGCGAACAAACCAACGCCGCGGGAGCCTGACTGCAGGCACCCGGGGCACATCCACGAGCCCGCGAGCCCGCCGCCGTCATTCCGGGCGAGAGAGGTGGGGCCGCGCTCCGCGAGGCAGCTCCGGAGCTCCGCGGTGGATCCAGCGGAACAAAGGACGCGGCTCCGCGCGGGGAAAAGGCGCTCGGTGAGCCGAGTGCAGGCCCGGAGATGCGAGCTGAGGGGAACGGGATTTTAGGAGCAGCCCTGGATCGCAGGAGCAGATCTGAGAAGACTTGCCTCGTTCACACCAGCCCTAGCACGGGCTGCCAACCTGCGCGGGGAGAAGCGCCGCAGGGAGCAGGGAGATTATTTTCTTGGGAAGTGCACCGGGGAATTAAAGGGAGCCCAGATGAAGTCACAGGCAGATAAAGATGAAAAGCGTGGCACKGAGAGCTATGAGGAAGATGCTGGCATAAATGAGCAGGGGGAGAGGGAAGGGAGCAATGCTGTGTCAGAGCAAAGAGTGAGGACAAAACCCACTCTGGCTGGTCCCAGCCTGGGTTCCTGACCAGGGCAAGTTTGTTTAATAGAGYAGAAACGAGCCTTGGCACCGAGGGGTTAAAAGATTACTTGTCCTGGGGGAGTTGAATTAGCCACGTATCTGGGAACTAACTTCTCCCAGACCCTGACTTGTTTTTCTCCTTAAACATCATCTGCTGCTATTTTTAGCAGAGAATTTTCTCAGCCGAATGCTCCCAGTTGAGTCCTGGTCAGAGGCCCTTTTCCCAGAGAGACACAGGCCCAGCAGCACGTGCTGGCCCCTGGTTCAGCTCAGCTCTGTGCCACTGTCCTGCCAGCTCTGGGGGTCCTGCGTGTCATACTCTGGGGTTCCTGTCATGTCCCCACAAGGAATGGGGGACAGTCCCCACCCCAGCCTGGTGCAGTCATGTCAAATGCCCCCACAGACCCTAAAAAGCCAGGGGAGGCTGCAAAGTCAGAACAGCTAAATGGGGTAGACTGGACTTGGTAACTTGCCTGGAGGCTTTAGGAGTATGAATGGCAAAGAAGGTGGGAAGGAGATCGGAAGAAATGATTAGGCTGACATTAATAACAGGATCTGCTTCTCAGCACTAAAATCTATTTGGATTCATTCCAGTTCTTCCAAGGGAAACCATGGAAGCCTTTATTGTTCATAAAAGTTGCAACTAAATTCGGACTGCATAAAGCTTAAGGAAATACCTCTCAGAGGACAACCCTTTTGGAAACAAATGAGGTAACTCCCTTCCTCTTCTCTGCTTTTCTTGGGGCCTTTTATTCCTCCTCGGCCAAAATTCCAACCTGTCCATCACTCCCTTCCCCTGGCTCCTGGCTGCTCAGCCTCCAGCACTGTTATCTGTCTGCCTGGCTGCAATTAGCAATGTGTCAGTGGATGTTTGGGCTGGTTCTCAGGGAAGCAAYGCTCGTAGCTCCTTTTATCTGCAGCCTGATGTAATACCTGCCTGCCAGAGATCAGCACGGAAATCAAAAGGCCAGATCAGGGCACGCGGATGGACAAATTGAGCAAAAGAGGAGCGAAGCCCTGGCTTGTCTGTGCTAAAATGCAGTTCAGGCTGGGGGACCCGGGAGGATTGAGCTCTCTGCACRCTGGGGATGAAGTCCAGCAGCGCTGGGCACAGCAGAGCCACAGTCAGGAAGGTCCCTGTAACAATGGCCCCTTCTTGGTCAGTGTATCTGTTCCCTGTGTGTCTTGGAGTCATGTCAGTGAAGCAAACAGATTGGGAACATATTTGCACTCCCCACAGCAGTGCAGAAGCCAGCCCTGACACAGAGGAGCAAGCTGGGCTCTTGGCTGCTCCGTGCCTCGCTGCCAAGTTTCCAGCTCTGCTCGAAACCTGTGGCCGAGCCCTCCTTTGGCAGGGGCAGAGCACAGGCAGGGTYGGGAAGCGCTCTGCTCCCAGCCCCTGCGCAGAACCTGGCAGCTGCCTACAGGAGAGGGGAGCCAGGCTGAGCTCACCTGTGCCCCTCTGAGGGCTCCCAGGTGGCATCAAACCTGGCTCGGTGTGGCTCTGCCCTCCTCACGGCCACGCTGGAACAACAGCGGGCCAGGGCAGCAGGAACCCCCCACAGATGCCGCACAGGGCCTCGTTCCCGCGGCAAGAGCTGCCTGCAAAAAGCTTCCCCACGCCCCGCAGGAATCCCAGGAGCCCCGGATTTCTCTCCTGACCTTCATGTGCGCATTCCAACACATGGCACTTAACCTTTGAGGCTCCTTTGAAAATCCCAGCGCCAGCGTTTCACGGATGAGTGTGCTTCCCCTCACATCTGCCCCCTGTATCAGATGCTGCCAGCGCCTCTCTCTCCTGGCTCTGCTCCCAGCTGAAGGACAGACAATAGGCATTTGAATCCAGTCTCCACTTCCCCTCCCAAACAGCCCCGGGGAGATGGCATATCAGAGACAGCRCTGAGAGCAGAGCTTGCCAGCCAGCGACAAGTCTCTCCAGACCCGGCCTGCCTTTGCCTTCCCTCCCCTCAACCACTGGTGCAGTTGTCACTGGGCACACAGGCCAGCTCTGCTGGGCAAGTCCTGGCGGCCTCCAGTTAGCCAAGCCGAGGATGACTCCTCTCAGCACTCTGCTGTTGCCAAAATCGACTGGATCGTCCCGGATTCCCAACCCGCCGCTGACAGCACTGGTCAATGGACCTCTCTGCCCTGCCAGCTCACTGCAAACACACTGGCCACCTCTTGGACCTCCCCTTGCTCACTCCTAGGAGCATCTACTTGCAATTAAGTGATCCAGGTTCTACCTGTGGAAGGTTCAATCAGGGTCCAGCGAGAGCTGGCTTGGATTCTTCCGAAGAACCAYTCTCCGTCTTTCTAGAAATAGCTCTGCTTCTGGGGCCATTCAGCCTGTTTGGCACCGTTCCTGCTGCTTCAGAGATAACAACAGAGAGTGAGAAAAACCTGTCTAGACACCGTTTACCTGCTCCCATTGGACTCCCATTGCCACATCAAAGCACCTCTTCAAACAAACCTGCAAACTGGCCAAGTAATACTCCCCAGCTCTCCTGTGCCTGCTCCAGCCAGAGGCAAGGACTCATCCCATCATGCTCCAGAGCTTATCTTTAATCCAGGCCCTTCTGACAACAGGAAGAGAGGGAGGATGAAAAATCTCATTACAAGAACATCAACAGAAGTCACCCAGCTTCCCTCTACCCAAGGGGGGGCTGCAGCCCTTCTGCTCAGCACCCAGGTGCGAGCCGAGGTCTCACCTGTCTCTCTGAGCAGGCTGCAAACCCCCAGCTCCCTTCAAATGCTGCCACACACTTGTCCCATTTGTCCCTCCTGCTCAGCTGCTGGACCTCTTGGCTTCCCAAAGCCATGTGCATGAATGCTGGGCAAGCTTTGCTTACAAGCTCAAAGATCAAAGAATATCTTCCAAGGAAACGGAGGTCAGCGCCCGGCTCRTCCACCAAGAGGCAGCAAGTCACTGTCACAGCAGGACAAAGACAGGAGCTCAGGTAGATGCTCAAGATACCTTGGAACCAAGGAGAGGGTTTTAGGTTTCTTGAGCACAACTTGCTTGAAGTCACTGCTGTGGGGAAGCACCTGGCACTAGCAYCGAGCACTGACCCCATGCAGCCACCACAAGAGCAACATCCATCTCATTATTTCAATCAGGGTCCCTTGAAATACCTTCTGTGTGAGAGACAGCGAAGAAAATCCCACCTGGCTTTATTCTGTCTCAGGCAGAAACAGCCTTTATTTAGCAAACTGCTGCTAACAGCTCTGTCTCATTAGTCAGTGTTTAGGGAACCAGGCTGCAATTGTTCTGAAGTCTGGCATTGCAGAAAGAGCCTTGATAATGAGGTCTACAGGAGACGATTCCTCCTGACAGCCCCACAATGACCTAGAAATCCTACTTAATTCCCTGTTAGAGAAAAGTGCTGAGTAACAGCRAGGTGCAGAGGCACTGGGGGCTGATCCGAGAGGGAGCTGCAGCCTCTGCTCACACTTGGGGCTGGGATGCAAGGCTGGCGTGGGAGAGCCAGCCCTGCCAGCTGCAGCAGCTCCCCAGAGAAAGCCTTTGGGGCTGATACATGGGGTTTGCTGGGGGAAGGTTGGTAGCCTCATCTGTAAAAGACTTGGCACCACACAGAGCGCTGGGAGCAGAAGTCCCTGATAACAGGAGGAGGCATTTGGAAAATCAACAGCAGCACCTGGATCTGGGCTTCTCAGGGCACGAGGCACCRTCTCCTCTGGACCATGCCCGCCTGCAAACTGTGCCAAAACCCTGCCAAGGAACTCCCTGGCTCAAACAGCTCCACTTTTACCTCTGTTCCTAAGTCTGGCGTGGCCAGGAGCTCTCCAGCTCCACGTGCACATTCCACCAGCAGAGCCTGTGGAATGTCCTGCTGTGGAGCAGCCTCTGGAGCTGCCCAGGTGCCCTCTCCTCCCCCGGGATGCAGTKTGGGTGCCCTGAGGCGCTGGTGAGCGTCTGACACGTTCTGCCCCAGCCGCTTTTCCCCCATTCCCCCGCAGGAGCTCGCAGCAGGCTGGCACAGGCTTGGCCCGCAGACTCCCCACTTTCAAGTGGTTTGTTTTCCACAAGCAGCGCGTGGACGTGGCCAGGAACCTCTGGGCTGGGTGGCCCAGAGCCAGCTGGGCCAGAAGACGAGGTGGAGGGACGCAGCAGGAATGCGGGATGGATACAGCTGACCTCGAAGACCACCCCCAGTACGGACCCTCGCAGGCATGTGCCTGCCACCTGTTTCAGCCAGCAGACGAGGGACTAAAGCAGGAATTCTGGAGCTGAATGCAGAGTCTGTTCAGGAGYGGCCTGAAGACCCCCACCCACGGGAGGCCGAGGGTGCCGGCCCGCAGCCCCCGGCGCAGGAATGCATCCCAGCCCCGCACGCGCCAGGCTGCGAGCGCAGCTGGAAGCCCGCTGGAAGCGCAGCCCAAAATGTGCAAAGGAGGGCTGCGAGGAAAAGGAAATGTGCACACGGAATCACCAGCCGAAACAGAGTCTAGAGACAACCCCAGCCAAGTCCCTCGAATGTCAGCAGCAGAAGGAGGGCTCGGAAACGGAGAACCCGGCGCAGGCTGCGCCGGCTCTGCTGGCACACGCRGAGGATCTGCCTCGGAGACAGGAGGAGAAGACATATGCTGAGAAGGGAAGGACCAGCTTTATTTTACCAGCCTCTGTTCCCACCCGAGATGTGCTTTAAAGACTGCCTTGCAAAGCAGGAATTAAATCCAAAGGTGCCTGTGCATCTTCCGTGCTGTCATCCCCTTATCAGCTATCTCCAGCCTGCTCCGAGCCAGAAGATGAAAGGATCGTAACACCACTTATCTTCCCACTTAAGAACATGCTTAAAAGCTTGCTCTTTAAGAGGAGGACACTCGAGCCTGGGGAAGCAGCTGTAAATTCTGCAAATGGCCTTCCTTGCATTTCTTTGAAGGAGCTACTGCTTCCCCAGGAGGGACAGAGATACCAAAAGGAAACGGGGAGGGAGGAAGAGGAAAGAGGGAAGCCTTTGTAGCCAAGAGAGCTTTTGCTTCATGTCCAGGCCAGGGAGCTGAGTGACAGATGTGAGATGCATGGCATGTGTGCCTCAGAAGTGACCGAGGATGAGCCAGGAACTGAAAAGCTCTTGGGAAATATGTAAGCAGCCAGAAAAATGCCGTATTTGTCACTCCAAAAGCACGCTCTCCTCGGGACTGTGCAGTGTCATGGCCAGCAAGGCTAGGGATCCCCTTGCATGCTGCAGGCAAACTGCTGCCTCCATCCAAGCTCCAGGACTAAGCCTTGAGGCCAGGACCTCTCCCACAGAGCCCCATGTCTGAATTTGACCCTCATCCCCCCTCTCTGTAACCACAGTGAACCTGGCTCCAGCTTGCCTTTGTCATTTAATAGCTGAGTCAAACTGTCAAAACAGCCAAACAGGATCTGTTCCAAATATTTGCGGAAAGAGGAGGATCAAGGAGCCTGCAGCAGAACACCAGGAGCCTGCCCATGCGAGGAGAACAATCCCTATTGTGCACCAGCAGCGGGATGCTGGTGGGCGATGATCACGCCTTGGGACGTGGGGAAAGAGCCCCCAAATCCTSCCAAGCCCAGGAATAAACTGGATTCTGGAGTCCCCTCTGCCCCCTGGCAAAGCCCCGGGGCTGCAGCCCTGCAGAACGCTCAGCCCTGACCGTGGCTCAGCTGCTGGCTCGGAGAAGCCGAGGAGCAGTTGGCAGGGGCASAGCGGGGTACCGGGGCACCCCGGGAGCTGCTGCCAGCTCCAGTAGGACTTCAAAGGGCTCCCCCTGCCCTGCTGAGTGGGAGAGGACAGCTGTGTGTTGGCCAGGCCCACCAGAGGGTTTCTGATGGAAGAAGAGAGGGGTTGGTACCTGGTTTAACCTCCCCCCACYGAGGCACGCATGAGGCAGCTCCGGCAGGCAGAGCTCCGCGCTGCCCGGATATTTATGGGATGCTGAAAACTGGCCAAAACGAAGGGAAAACACCAGCTCCATAAGGATGTTTACCGACTCAAACAGCCCGTTCTGCTTGAGGGAGAGCCCAGGAGGCTCAGGAGGCGATTACAAGGCACTCTGCCAGTTCAAAAGCAACTCCATCAGCTCTGAAGGAGATAAGCCATCGCCTCCCTGGCAAATCAGACCAGCCCCATCCACGTGCACTACATGCAACCTCAGCAGAGYAGCTCAGACCTAAGAGGGAGGAAACCAGCACTCCCTGTGCTGTAGGAGCCTCTAGATCAACAAGGAGATGCGTGGTGGGTGAAGCCAACCTGTTCCACGGCTCGTGTCTCCAACCCCATCAGCAAAGCACGGAGCAATCACACCAACGGGGGAGTGTATTCCTCCTTCCACTTTGTTGGTATCTAAACACCTCAACAACCCCTTCTTCCAAGGACTCCCACGGGCTGGGAAAGTCAGGGCTAGGCGAGAGGTGCAGAGCACAGAGCTGGGACTTCCCTTTGTAAGATGCCCAGGACGCGGAGCGGATGTTTTCCAGGCTCTAAAAATAACCAGCTCCAAACAACGTGGTGGGTATAAAGAAATATTTATCTTCGAGCTTCTGCTCGAGATCAATACAGGAGAGAAAGATTAAAGCAAAGATTTTAGCACGTATTAAAAATAGCTGTTGGTAAGTTCCTTCGAGGGGATAAAAGCTGTTTTAGAGAAGCAGCGAGAGCTGCAGGACTTTGCAACACCTTCCCTGCCGTGTAAGCTCCCRGAAATCATTCAGGAGAGTGCCAGCAGCCAGAGCCTCGGGAGGAAGTCCATTAGCAGGCAGCAATCTCCTTAATGGACCCTGGGGTGCACGGGAGAGGCTGCTGTGGACACTGGGGTTCCTTCCAGCGCTGCTCACGCAGCCAGTTACCATCCCACGCTCCAAGCGACGCTCCTCAGCTTTATGGCAGCCTGATAGCACGATGAATTCATCATTTGGGGAGCTTCCGGCGAGCGAGGACACAAACTGGGACAGTGAGGTTTTGCTTTTTCTTTCTGTTTTTCCCTTTTGACAGCCCCCAGCAAACAGCCGCGAGCAGAAGCCGCGCGCGCCGCCGTAACGCGGGTTACAGCACTAACATCCATCAAACCTCTGTTTTCCAAGGATAACGGCCTGGCAAAACAAAAAATACTGTCTCCAYGGGTGATTTTGGGGCTGAAAGATCAAGCAGGGCCTTGTACACTTACACGCAGACAAAATCATTAAGTTCTCTGCTGTGCAACCACCTCCACTCGAGGTCTGAGAGAACACGCAGCCACCCCGGAGGGAGGAGAAGTGGCAGGAAGCTTTCTATTCGGAATAAAAAGCAGGACTGCTGTGCAGAGCTCTGTTTCCCTGTTAAAAGGTAAGCTTGGCTTTCAAAAGAGCTCTCCTCCATGACCTTGCTTGCCAGCCTTATTCCATATCGCTAATGAAACACAACTCCTGCCTTCCTTGGGATACGTGGGATTTTATGGGCTCCCGCAGCAACCACTGAAGGACTTCACGGTTCTACATCCTGAGATACACAGGGCAAGACTGTCAAAAATGGCAGTTTAATTAGATGTCTCAGGGGGAGTGAGCAGGGAAGTCAGATGCTTTCGACAGACCTGAAATTTTGGAAGTATTTTACTTCCACCCTTCAAAAGAGAGCCTGAAAGTGTCCCAATTTACGTCCTCCCTTGTCAAATACTGGCCACTTACATAAGAAATTGCCCAAAGTTTATTAAGGCAGGGATTTTCAGAAGAGGTCATGGGCATTAGAAACCCAGCCTAGTAATAAGAACAAATCCCCTTAGATTTCAGTGGATTTCTCCAGCTCAGCAGAAAATCTTACCTAGGCCACCGAAATATATTTTTAATAGCGTGATTAAAAATCTTGAAATACTGCTGAACATCGTCAACTGCTGCCTTTTAGCCACACGCCAAAGATATAGTAAGTCCCTGGCACGCTGCAGTTTTAAAGCTCAGTGTCTTCAAACGAGCCAGCTGTGCCCAGRTGAATTAAGAGGACTCTTAAAAACCCGCTGATCTCACATTTGTGTTGTAATAATCAGGTACATTGAAGGGAGTAGGTTAGAGAGTGTACTGGCTTTAACTCTGAAATCCCTAGGATTTATGACTTWAAAAAAAAAAAAAAAAGAAAAAAAGAAAACCTTGAGCATTATCTGAACACAATTTAATTTCATCTACTTCATCTGCTGGTGCTCTGCAAAACCTTCATTTCCCCTTGTGAGGGAGTCTGTGCTAAGCCCTGCGCTCCAGCCCACGAGGGGCAGCACAGAACCCAGTACCTCGGATTATTTATACTGACAAGCGATTCTTGCATGACAGAACAATTCCCATTAATTTCTCCAGCTTATCTGAAGTACCTGTGGGCTGTCAGGTTCCAACACGTATGTGCCTTAGTTTCTTTCTCGTTACTCAGTGCCAGCCCAGCGTTGACTGGACTCCCTTCTGACAGGTCTCAGCAGTTTACAGGTGAGTTCATGGGAATCTGACCCAACCGTGCTCTCAGGAGCTGGGGAAATTYCTGAGATGTTTGTTTTATTTTTTAATTATGATTGTTTTTTGCCAACTCCCATTAATAAATTTTGCTTCTGCCTCTGCTGCTCTTTTCTCCGCCTGTTTCCTGGTTTGGAACATGCCCCTAAAGCAATCTCCTCCGACACCCAACGCAGTGGAGAAGCACCTTTGACAAGACACCGAAGAACTGCAGAGGAAYTCCCTCTCCAAACCTCACTTTTTGCGTGCTGGGATTTTTTCTAAGACGTTTGAAGGCCTGGCTGAGGATGCTGCTCTAAAGAACAGGACACCAGCTCCGTTTGCAGCTGTCTTGGTGCTGCCCTCCCTGTGCTGGACAGCTGAAGTCCTGCCCAGGAGTCACACAAAGCTTCCTTACAGCAGGAATGGCAGCAGGGCCATCAAAGGGATGGCAGGATCTCAGCTGGCTGTCCCTGTGCAGGAAACATCCTTAATATACACCTCCCAAGGAAGCTGCTTGACCTCTGAAATGAGAAGCAGAAGTTTGTGATGATTGATTATCCCTGAGACCAACATGGTGAAGTCCATGGGCTCCTCGCTGTTACCCACAGTATTTTGGTAAGTACACAAAAAGAATTCAAACTCTCCAAACAACACCTCTCCCCTCAGGTTATTCCTGTGGATGTTAGCGCACTGGAGAGTCATGAGCAAACAAAGACCTGAGCTTTCCAGCCAAAAAAAAGTCCAGTTTTTATGTTATTATTTATTTTCTGAAACTGAAACCTCTCTTTTCCAGCAGGGAGCGTGAGCASTGTGACCCAGCAGGTATTTCCTCTGCCCCAAGCACAGCTATTGCCAGAACTGCACCCAAACAGCAATCCAGGCCCTTTGGGTGAAATTTCAGGCTGTGTCCAGAACATTCATTAATGCAATTAAAGCCATTAGCTGGTTCTCAGGCCATGTCCTGACTCAGCCAGGGACTGGGGTTTGTTGCACACACCCTTAGCTCCTTCACTGCACAGAACTGACGTTCAGCAGTCCAGTTGGGTTTTGATCCCATCTCATCAAAACATGATACTCCCTGGGGGTTCTGAGGGGAGACAACCCAGCCCTTATCAACGGGGAGAAGATGCTGCAGTTCAAATTCCAGTCGATAGAGAAGCCAGATTGAGAATGTAATTATCCTAATTAATTTTATATCTGGAATTCATCTCTTTTCACATAAACAGCAGTTTCCAAGCAGGCCACCGGCTTTTTTTGCCCAGAGCAGCGGTTTTATCTCGTCGAGGGGCATGTTGGCAACACAAGCTCTTGTTCTGCAGACAAGGACTCTTGAGGACTCAGGATCCTGTTGGCCTGTGGAAATCTTTGCCTTCGCTAACTCCCTCCCACCACTTCAGGCTGGCTCTGTAAGGAGTTCACGAACCTTCTCCGGATCATCAGGGCTTGATGCAATCAACTGTGAAGCATTAGCTCTAAATATACAACTGGGAGGCCAGTTCTGCTTCAACACACAAACACTCATGGCAGAGGATGAGAGAGCAGCCAGCCCAATTTGCAAAAGAAACTTAAATAATAATCCAAGTAAGCCGCAAGGAAGGCAGGAGCCAGTGGGGGCTGATCGGTGCTCTGCCCTTTGGAGATGGCTAAAGTTAGGGGCAAACTGGCAGGAGGCCACCCACAGCTTTTGTCCTTGTTTGTGGAGCTAAATGCAGCAGCTCATTCCGCTTTGTTTACTTGTTTAGGTGATTTTTTGGCAACTCGAAGCGCGTCCCTGGTGCAAATCCTCCGTGTGTGGACAGATAATTGAAAAAACAACTGCAGCAGGCCAAGAGACCCAGAATTCAGCTTGTACAGGGAAAATAAACACTAAAAGAACCCAAGTTCACAAGCAGAGCAGCATCTCAGTCCACGGCTCTTTCTCCTGACTAAAGAAAACAGATTTTACTCTTTGAATCTCCTTATGTTTCAGCAACCAAGAAAGCCTCAGAAGTATCTGGGGTGAGAGGGAATGTGCTGGTGTCACGTTCTTTGTCAACAGCTGTACAGGAGATGTGCATCCAACCACTCTTTGGTGGCGATGCCAGACCCTGCTTACCCAAATAGGAACACCAAGCCCTTCCTAGGAATTTTTTTGAAGATGTTATTAAGCCTCTGATTTTGGCAGGGCTCTCAAAGCTGTTTGTCCCGATTTTTTACTGCCTGTTGAAAGGAAAGCAACACTGCAAATACTTCCCATCAGAAAATACCAACAAGCAACTTATCATCACTGCAACAGAGCTAACAACGTTTCCACCGAGTGATTTTTGGCACTGACAGCTGACTCAGAACAGTTGTTGGTGGCTGGGACAGATGGACTTCATATATTWAAAAAAAAAAAAAGGAAATGAGAACTTCTACTCCATAGATTTTAAAAAGCCTTTTGCGAAATCCAAYGTATTACCAAACCCTCAGAATTAAATCAAAAGGAGATTTGAATATAATGAGCTTTAAAACTGAAACGTGCCTGGGACTTGCCCGTATCTCCCCATCAAGGACTCCAAGGCACCAGCATGTTCTATTTTCAATAGGAAATAGTTGAGAGTTTTGGGAAGGTCTCCACAGCTCTGCCCTCACTCCAGCAGACGTGAAATCCTCAAAATCCAAATATTTGTTTCCAGGGGGAAGCTGGCAAGGGGAGGAAGGTGGAACACGGCAGCGCTGCCAGTTGCAAGCCCCACTTTCCATCCCCGCCGCCCAGAGCTTCCGCCGCTTTAATTATGGCCGTGGCATTTCCCTGATGTGCAGAATCTTTGGATGCTTTTAGTGCCTGGAGCTGGGAATGCACTGAATGCTCCATGCTTCACTGGCTCCCGTTCCGTGGCAATGTTTTAAGGCCACGATCAAGAASGGGGTCTGTGCTGGCAATGGCACAYGGGAGGAGGCAACCCCAGCTCATGGAGTCAAAGCAGCACCTTATMGCCTAGAGCAGGTCAGAGTTTGGCAGCTTGGGATCTCAGCATCTTGTGAGCTTTGTCTCCTTCTTTTTATGCCTTTTTTTTTTTTTCTCCCCCAAGTAATCAGTTGGCACAACCACATCCTTCCAGTCACGCTCCCATCCCACTATCCAGCACCAGCCCTGCAGGCTGCAGTACACGTTTAATTTTATGTGCTGCTGACAGCATTGCCCTATTTTAGTGGGGTGCCCCCAGCACCTCAAGTCAAGCGTAGTGGAACAAACCTTTTTATTCTCAACCTCACTCTGCCCACTCTTCCGGGATTATGACCCCAAATTTTAAAATTACTGGAAATCAACACAGGACGAGGCACTTTGACTTGGCCACAACCCTTTGAATTTCATGGAAAGCAAAGCCCGGCACCAATTGGTTTGCTCACCAGGTAAAAGTTCTCAGGCAGAGGTGTGAAACTAGTGGTGCTTGTCTGCTTTTAAGCAACTATTGACTGCCTGAAGAAACACAGAAATATCTGGAGTTTGTTTCCAGTCTTCCTATCTTTTAGGCCAGATTAACAGGACACTTGGGCTCTGCTCACATAAAAGAGCAAGGAAATGGGGCACCTCTCTACCCTGCAGCCCAGCTGTGAAGAAAAGTTGTGTTAAGTCTGTCGTTTTTCCCATTCAAAGGGAGCAGCTGAATCCAGAGTTAGCACTGGGAAGACCGTGTGATGCTCTGGGATCAGGCACTCCCGATTTCTCCTGCTGAAACCGTTTCTGCTAAACCACAGAAAAGCAAGTGAACAGCAGACCCTGGAGCGCGTGACAACCCTCTCCTTGTTGGAGATGAGCGTCAGAGTCATCTTCTCACCCCTCCGCTGCCTGTTTGAGTAAACAGTGCCCAAATCTCGCTTTATTTGATGCCCAAAGCGACTCTGCAAGTTCTCTGGAGTCACTGGAGAATTGTTTTTTGTCCTTAGACAAACTGTTTGAAATATTTCAATACRCTTCAGCCTTGAGCTGACCCAAAACAGTTACTGGTGAGTGTGTCCATGCACTCGTGTATTTGGGTACTCTGCTTGTCAGCCTAACCCCACTCCACCCCGTCTTCTCCTCTTGCCATCTGGGCAGAAGGGGGGAGGACGAYGTGAGCCCACCGGCTGCTGTCCCCCTCCTCATCCCCCCGGCTATTAATAGCCAGACAACAAATGAGCCCAAATTCATTCCTGAGCGGAATTAGCAAATGTTTTTGCAATTAAAACTGCAAACATTCATGCGGGGCCCCCCGAACAATAGGCGCCTGTGCCTGGTCTTGAATAGGCACTAGTGTCCGCCCTGCCTGCCTGCCGAGCCTGCACATTCCTGGCACCCTCAGCCCTGGACCGCTCCTTGCTGAGCTGGGCTTTGGGATGTTTCCCCCTGTCCTGTGCGTGTGTCACCCACATTCCCTGCAGCATCACTCCCGCCGGGTCCTTGTTGCCGGCCGGCCCCGGACCCCGTGTGCTGTCCCGTGCCCCATCCCCGCGGCTCCCACGCTGTCCCCGCATCCCCCCGTGCTCGGGGCAGCGCATCCCTCCCCTCCCTTCCCCGGGGCGAGGGTCGGGGCAGCGCATCCTTCCCCGCTCTTAGCCCCGGCCGGTGCCGGGCAGCGCATCCCCGCCGGGGCAGGGGCAGGGGCAGCGCATCCCTGCCCTTCCCCGGGATCGCGACCGGGCAGTGCAGTCCCCCTTTTCCCTGGGATCGCAACCGGGGCAGCGCATTCCCCCCTTTCCCTGGGATCGTAACCGGGGCAGCGCATTCCCCCCTTTCCTTAGGATCGCAACCGGGGCAGCGCATCCCCCCCTTTCCCCGGGATCACAACCGGGGCAGGGCATCCCTTCTCTTTCTCCTTCTCCGGGACCGGCATGAGGGCAGCGCATCCCTCCTCCCTCCCTTACTCCCGGACCGGGACGGCGGCAGCGCATCCCTCCTGCCTCCCCTCGCTCCGGGAGCGGGACGGGGGCAGCGCATCCCCGYTTCCCGGGGCGGGCGGCGCGGGCGGCGCCGGGCGGTACTCACCGAGCAGGGGCAGGAGCAGGAGCCGGAGCAGCTCCGGCCGCCGCAGCGCCATGATGGGGTGTGCGGAGCCGAGCCGAGCCTGCGCACTGCCCGGGCGGCGCCGGCCCGGGGGCGGGGGTGCCGCCKAGCCCGGTCCCGGCTCCGCGGGGGCACCGGCCGGGGGCGGGCCCGGCGGGGCAGGGGAGGGGGCGCCCGCCGCACCCACCCGCACCCACCCGCGCCCCCGGGCAGGGCGCGCCCCGGCACCCGCCGGCTGGGACGGGGGATGGTCCCGCCCGTGGGATGCCCGCGGGTAGGGAAGGGGGCCGGTGCTGCCCGCGGGATCTCCGGAGGGTCGGGAGAGAGGGAGAGCCCGGCAGCGGGAACCCCGCGGGTGGGGAGAGGGGATGACTCCGGCAGTGGGACCTCCGTCGGGGGGGAAAGGGGCTGGTCCTGCCCGTGGGATCTCCGGAGGATCGAGAGAGAGGGAGAGCCCGGCAGTGGGAACCCCGCGGGTGGGGAGAGGGGATGATTCAGCCCGTGGGATGCCCGCGGGTGGGGAGAGGGGGTGGTCCCGGCAGTGAGACCCCCGTGAGTGGGGAGAGGGGCTAGTCCTGCCCGTGGAATCTCCGGCGGGTCGGAAGAGAAAGACACCCCGGCCGTGGGATCCCCGTGAGTGGGCAGAGGGGATGATCCCTCCCGTGGGATCCCGGCGGGTGGGCAGAAGGAATGATCCCACCCGTGGGACCCCCGCGGGTGGGGAGAGGGGTTTATCCCGGTAGTGGAAGCCCCAACGGGTGGGGAGAGGGGCCAGTCCTGCCAGTGGGATATCCAGCAGATCGGGAGCAAAAGAGACCCTGGCAGTGGGACCCCCGCGGGTGGGCAGTAGAGATGATCCCGCCGTGGGATGCCCGCGGGAGGGAAGAGGGGATGATCCCGCCCGTGGTGCAGAGAGGGGCTGGTCCCGCTCGCTGGTTGAGCTCCGTGGAGAGAAGGAAACTGACCCCGAGTACAGCTCTGGGAGGACATTAAGGTTTTCGAGCCAGTTTATTAGCAACGTTTTGGTTATAAAACCCACCCAAGTTTTGCTCCAAAGTAGGTGTTTCCCCCCCCGTTTTTAGCAAGAACCCCTAAAACGAGCGATTTCTCTGAGAATTTCCCCTAAAAAGCCAACTCGCTTTGGACTGTGAATTTCACCATAAACATCTGACAACTKAAAGTAAGCAAGAAACACRAACAAGCAGCTGGGCAGAGTGTGCTGCTCTTGAGGAACTTCCTGAGTCACAGAATCACRGACTGGTTTGGGTTGGAAGGGACCTTGAAGTCCATTTAGTTCCAACCCCCTGCCATGGGCAGGGCCACCTTCCCCCAGCCCTCGTGCTGGACCAAATCCTTTCTGCCACAGCCAGACGTTTAATTTAGCGATTTTACCTTGAAAAACGGCTTTGCACAGAGAGCATCCCCRGCTGCTGTGTGGTCCTCAAAAGTGCCCCAGGACCTTTTTCTTTGATTAACAGAAAGGAACAAAAATTTATCAGCATGGGACAGTCGGTTCGGATTCAGCGAGTTCTGTGTTAATGCCGGCTCTTGCGTCACTGCCAGCAGTGTCTGATGAGGATGTAATTAAGAAGCTGTTGAAGATCAAGCAGCTGGAATGAAAGCCAGAGCTCTCCTCTGGTCTGTAAACCAGCTCGGCAGAGCTGGCAGAAATTAAGGGATGTAAAAATGTATTTAACTCGGTAACGTAGCAGATCTAACTCGAGATGCTAATGAGTAGATTTAAAGGGCTGATCTGAGCCYGGTGAAATTAATACAGGGAGTCTCATCAATTCTGATGGCCAGATGGGGCATTTCCCTGAGGATGAAGGGGAAGGAATCACCTAATAAGGCTATATGGTTTAAAACCTGACTCTGGCAGTCTTTGGGCTGGGTCCCTGTTGAGCAAGGAATCATTTTAGCACAGTCCGTTTGGGCTGCTCTGACAGGAGAAGTAAAATGTGATGACAGYGAATATAATCAGCGATAAAGTGCAATCACTGAGGTGTCAGGATCCTCTTTAGCTTCCAGCAGCAGCTTGATCAGGGCAGAGAGGAGATGAGACAGAGGAGACAAAGAAGGATGGGAGGTCTCTAGCTGGACTGTCACCCCTGTGCTGCAGAAAAAAGAAAATTATTTCAGGTTGGATGGTGCTTAGAACAACCTGGTCTGGTGGAAGGTGTCCCTGCCCGTGGCAGGGGGTTGGGAACTGGGTGATCTTTGAGGTCCCTTCCAACCCAAACCATTCTGTGCTGCTCTGACTGGGGATGAGCCGTGCTGGGAGAGCCACAGGAGGACTGTGCTTGTAGATGTGAATTTGCAAAAGAAAACGGAGCCAACCCCTGCAGAGAAATTGATGCCCGAAAAGACAGGCCAAAGACAAAACCCGATGGACTGGTGTCTATAGAGCAGGTGTTTGTTTATTACAGCGCCGGTGGTGAGGGGGATATTTCCACCTAACTCACCCACCTTTGTCATGTGTCGTGGCTTATTTATACAGTAGGGACTGCTGAATAMCATTATGTCATTACAGCATCATCACAYACATGCCRGAAATAATTTATATATTTTTATGGCAYGGCTATAAAYAGTTCTTTTTCACTGYGCTTGCRCCTCCCCAATTTAGGTGGTCTTGGGGGTCTTCTCTGATGAARGCTCAAGGTCTTCCTYGCGTCTGAACTTTTCAACTTTGTCYTCAGAGCATGCGCAGTTATGGTGAAATAGTCCTTTCTGGATCCAACCRKTCTGAATTCTTTCACTTTGTGGGTAATTGGCTTTMTCTSTRCCAGCTTTTCATCAGTATGCCTTGTAGCTYTCTAATGTAGCTATACTTGACTAATTTATAGCTTTACTTGTCTGYCTTGAAACTATTCACCTGGTGAGTTTGTACTTATTTAAGCACTAAGCAACTAATTAATTACATACTGACTATTACATTGTATAGAAAGTTATGATATARGTAYAAAAAGTTAATTCRGGTTATATAGGTATATAGGTATATTCAGGTTATATAGGTATGAAAAGGTTACAATTCAGATATAAAGTTAYAATTCAGRTTATATAAGCATCTTGTAACTTTGACACAAGCTATACAGACATCAAAATTAATATCCATCGTGAAGCTATCYCTGTGATAAGACCCTGAAGACACCACCCATTGTGAAGACATCTCCTGCCGTTATCAGGGGTGCTTATCACACAAAGGCCTGAGGGCAAGGAAAACATTCAGCTAACCTGGACCCTGATAAGAAAGCCAACAAGCTTTACRGGAAMTAAGCTTTCGAAGTTCCGCTGAACATAGCAGGTTTTACTGTGTAAGTATCGTGTAAGWTCTGAAAAATACAGATTCACAGAATTCCCTCTCGGCCTGTGCGCCTCGCGTTTCATACACCACGTGTGCTGAGGTGTGTTGGCTTCCCCAGGCCATCTGGGCCACTCGTGGGGGAGCTGGATCTGCGCTGAGGAGCTCTCCTTAAGCCTTGACTTCCCTCTCCAGGCTGCTGGAGCTCGGCCGTGCGCTGGGGGTGTGTTTGTGAATCATCAGTGCAGGCAGAGGCCGGGTTTGGAGTCGACTGGCAGAGCAGAATAACCTTCAYGGGTAACACCAGGGCGTGAAACCTCGAGCATCGTCTCGGATATCCACGGGGACGGGCGTGCCAATTGCCTGTCTCAGGCAGATACAACCGGTGCCAGCTCTTCTCTCTGTGCTGCCTCCGTGGTTTTATTGCAGCCGAGTTCTGCCTTTTCATCTGCCATCGCCACTGAGGAGCCCTTTGAAATGTGAAACTCGACAGGCTCAAGGAGTCGCAATAAATATTATACAGGAATTGTAGCGCCCATCAGACCCGGACAGCGAAGCACTGCGGTGTAAAACATTGATTTTCACACACAAATGGAGCTCCCCTTTCATTATTTAACGTTGAAACAAGTAACTAGCATAAAATACCTGCTAAGGGCAGSCCTGTGTAGCAGGGATGTACTCAGGTATGAGGAGGGGCAGCATAAATCTGCCTCTTCCTATGGTTTCCTTCCTCTCTGAAGAGTTTTCTGCTGCTCAAAACAAGAAGAGGAATCTGCAGGATGATGGGGAGGGAGCATGGGCCCTGCCAGGGAGCCTTCCTGAGCTCCAGGATGGCCTGTGGGGGTGGGGAGTGATGGAGAACAAGGGACCCAGCCCAAGCACAGGCAGTGCAGAGCTGTGGGATAAGGCAGCAGAGCCCCGCTCCTGGCACTTGTAAGAACAGAGGAAAGGTGACCAAGGACTACACTGGGACAAAAAAAACACCTCAGGGATTTCTAAATGTTGTATGGAGCGTGTCGGACACCAGGTGCTTGGGATCTGAAGGCGACTCAGAGAAAATGGATCCTTTTGATGCTTGCAGTGCCTGGAGGCCCAAACTGACTTTCAAGCCCTGCTGGGAAGAAGCTGCTCAAACCTGTGATAACAGGCTGTGCCTGTCACGATGAGTTTTCAATAGMAGTCCACATGGCAGGCAGGAACGTGATTATCCGAGGCACCGGGGCTCCCGGGACTCTGCCAGCGAGCTGTGCCGTTCCCTGYGTGCGGAGGAGCAGCCTGTCTGAGTCCTCGGGGCTGTCCATCTGGACCCTTCCCAGCCAGCAGGTTCGCTCCAGACCTCTCTGACTTCGACACTGTGGTTGTGGCAGGCCGGGCTGCTGGCCTGGGAAGAGGGAGGTCCWGGCAGACACCTCCACCAGAGCGAGGGTTTGGCTGCTCCCGGAGGTGGGAGCTGCTTGTGCTGCCCACGTGGGAGGGAACCTGCTCCGTTAAGGAAAAAACTTTACACCCAAGAAGGGGGTTCTGGGCCACTGTGTTTTCTCAGGGGGCAAATACCAGCAGTTGTGATTTTGTAGGGTGATCTGAAGCGTCTCTAGAGCCACCTTTGTGCGTGGCAGATGGAAGGTCACGGGTGATGTAGGTAATTGGTGATGAAATCAGCCATCAGAGAGGAAAAGTCTCCCCAGAGCTGCCCTGGGGTGAGCAGGAGCTGTATCCCACCCTGAACGAGGCTGGTTCCCTTTTGTGGGACAGGACCTCCCAGTCTGACTGGGTAGGACATTTGGAAGCGAAGTCCTGCCTTGCCTTGGAGGGTTCCTAGAGTGACTGCAGGCTCTGCAGGTATGTGTTCATTCATATCAGTCCTGATCTCAGGATCCATTTACCCCAGATAATTCTCAGCAGCTCTGGGAAGAGATGCAGGTGTCTGGCCTGTGTCCATCCCTCTTTCACACCCCTTCTGCTGCTCGGGCAGCTTTTTATGGACGGCCTCGTGCTACAGTGCCTCTCACTCCTAGCTGAAGACAGCATCTCTTTTTTTGTCTGCTGGAGTCTAGACAAGCTGTTGATTCCGTGGTGTCACAGACCACGACCCCCCTCCTACGCCAGCCCCATCGTTTCCCCCTAGTTCATTGCTCAGGCATATGCTCATCTATTTTGAATCATTTGTATGTGTGAGGCTGAGTGGCTCCTAATCTCGTCTCCCTCCCGGGGCGTCAGTCACACTGGCATGTGCCTTTTCCCTGTCTGCCTCCCTCTGTTTATGGACTATGGGTATTTTTAACTCTACCCTCTAATTAGAGGTAGTTTTCTCGGGATATTTTGTGCTCTCACGTCTGTGGTCAGCGGGGCAGGCAGTGAGCACTGGGGGCTGGCCGTGCATGGAAACCTTCCTGCTAAATAAACACATTCCCAGCAGTGGAGCCCGGGATGTGGGGAATGCCTGCATTCCTCGGGGGCTGCCTGCAGCAGCCTGCTGGGGTGGCAGCTCCAGAGAGGAGCCAGCTACCCCTGGGAGATGGCCACAGCTGCCTCCCCGTCCTGAAGCCCATCGTGGTGCCTGCTCAGAGCTGCCTGCAGCTGTCTCCAAGCTGCACACTCACTGCTCCTGACCTGCAGGAGCCACATCCCTGGGGACACCCCCCCACCTGAGCTCCCTCACCCCGTGCTGGTCCGGGGATGGAGAACACAGTGATATTTATTAGAGGTGGCCTTGAACCAGGTGTCCCCACCCAGGGCCCCGTCTCCGTGTCCTCCCAGCACGGAGCAGCGCTGCTGCCTGGCTCCAGCACCCTCCGGAGCCGCAGCCTGCTGGAAGCCRTGATCCCCCTGGGCAGAGGCAGCCGCGGTGTGAGGCTGGTGAGAGCAAGGGCTTTCCTCTCCCTGCCGAGCAGACAGCATCTGGCTGGCCCGGGGCAGCCCCTGGGCAGCCTGTGTGTGCTGCACATCTCCCGTTCACAGCCAAGCCCTCGCTCCCCCGCCACGTCCCCCAGCAAAGCCAGGCCAGCTGGGCACAGCACGTCACTCTGGCTGTGCCCTTGCCGGGGCCAGCCCGGGAGTGGCAGGGTGGATGCTCGGGCTGGTGGCCCAGCTCGGGTCTCAGCACTGCTGGACACGTCGCTGGTGACAGCAAGATCTGCTTCCCCAGGCCGGGGCTGCGTGGAGAAGGTGGATACAACTCCCTTTTCCTCTGGCTGGSGTGTGGGAGCCATGGTGGACTGTCAGCGGGAAGGCAAGGCTTCGTTCCTCTCCTGATCCCGCCTAGACGCTGGTGCACAAACACGCTAACAACTGTTAGAGATAAGGCGCTGTCGAATTTATCTCTGTTCTTGAAAGACAGTGAGGGATGTAGAAGGAAGAACATCTGCTTAAGGAGAGCGAGGATGTTCTGCAAAGCTCGGGGCTCGCGCGCTCCTGATCTCAGGCTGCTCGTGCCCTGGGGCAGAAGGAGCTGCTCTGCTTCCTCAGCATCACGGCAGGAAGGGCAGCCGGCTCTTCAAACCCGCCCTGTGCAGGTGGGAGCAGCCTCGTTTCTCGGTGCCTCTCGCCGCCTCCCAGCAGAGCCATSTCCCTGTAATCCCCTGTGCTCCTTCCCTTCCTGAGTCACTGTTTACTCTGGCTCCGAGGGCTCCTGCTGCTGCGGTGGAGCAGCCTCGTGCGCGCRCCGAATGTTCCGACCCCTCCAAGGCTGTTTTGACACGCCTGACTGACAGTCCACGTGTCAGCCAAGGGTCTCCCACCACCCAGGCAGCACCTTGCTCGCCAAACAACACATGCCCCGGGGCAGCCAGTTGGCCGTGCAAACACCCCCACCACGCACGCACGCACCTCTTGCACTGCTTTATTGTTTAATGAGCGCCTTGGGTTTAATAAGGGCCTTGGGTTTCGCCATCCAGGCTCTCCTCCGTGTGCATCCCTGGTTTTCATGGCTCTTCACGGAAATCAGTCGGGTTCTGGATTGGCAGTGTGCTCGAGGGCAGCAGTTGCTTGGAAAGGAGTCAAGGATTTGAGTCTTCTTGGTCTCTCAAGTACTTCTTAGTGCTATTTCCCTATCCCCATCTACCTGATGACTTACCCAGGTGTGGCATCCCACGCCTTTGGATCTGAAGCAGTCACAGAGGAGGGCTTGTCTCATGARGTGAGGCTGTTCTGGATCCCTTGGAACAGGGATTTCTTGGTCTAAGGCCTGGCTGCATCAGGAGCTGGGGTTTCTGAAGGGCTGTGAGGCTGGGGGGGACTCTCTCTGTGTCACTGAGTGCCATCCTTGGTCCCCTCCCTCCCGCTGTCCTGGGGCAGCCTGGTGGAAGCAGTGTCCTGCTGCCTTGCGGTGGAGTGCARTGCTTGGTTTGGAGGAGGAGCAGGGCCTTAATCTCTGCCAGTCGAGTGGTGCTTGCAAAGACGATTAGACATATGCCAGCTAATTCATAGTAAACAGGATGGAGGGAGAATTTGCCACTTATAAATGGCAGATGAGCCAGCCCATCGTTCCTGTCACTCCCGGGTAATACATGCTGACATAAGCCCAGTTTAGCTGCAAGTTTATCATTGCTAATCCTGCTGGTCCATGCCTCTCTTTTCCATCCTCCTGGCATCTTTCTTCCCCTTTCTCTGTTTTCCTTTTCTCCCCCTCTCTCCTGCTATTCCGTCTTGGGSCCAGACAAATTCCCCAGCATGCCCCACCCTTTTCCCAACACATTAGTGAGGGTCTGCCGAGGAATGTTTTCCTTTCTCCTGGAAGTGTCCCTTGTGCAGATTAAAGCCATAGGGAGATCTTGTCACCCAGGATTTTGGAGAGACAAGTTCCCAACCCCTTGTAGCTCTCAGCACCTCTCTTTGCCTCTCTGCCCCGCTTGGTGCTCCTGCTCCACGTGATGCAGCATTGCCCAGGTCCCCCCCAAATGTGCTTGCTGTCCTGTCCCCAATGTCATCGATGCTCCTGCRTCACCCAGATGTGGGGTTGGGGCTCAGACAAGTGGGGGCACCCTGCGGATTCTGCTCAGCCCTGGATCCCGCCCAGCCTGGGGTTTATCTGATACTTTTACCCAAACAGACACTCCCGTGGGCTCCGTGTCAGCAGCACCACAGGGAGCTTTATCTTGGAACAGCCCTGTTGTTTGGAGAGCCACGTAGCCAAGCCAAACACCATCCTCTGCTGCTGGGGGAGCTGGAGCCTTCGTGGAGGTGGAGGGGAAGATGCTCGTCCGTGTGGGAGAGCAGTGGCCACAAAGCCTGAGCTGGCAAATGGGGATATAATGCTGGATGGCACCAGCCAGACTGCGAACCAGTGCTCAGTCTTATCTCTGCCCCACTGAAGGGCTCTGGGCTCRCTCCAGAGTGTGGCAAGTCCAGCTGGGATGCAAAGCCTGCTCCCTATGTACCCCTGTGGGTGCTACAGGACAGCAGCAGGAGCCAGGCCAGTTACGTTTTTCCTGGAAGTCCTGTTGGCTTTCCTTCACGGTGTTGATACAAGTGTCCAGGCTGTCCTTGCTTAACTGAGCCACCCACGCAGAACGTGTGGCTTTTTACTCTCAGCGGCGTCTCAGAAACCTTGCCCTGCTACGACTCCTTTACTCAGTTAAACTCCCTCCCCCTTCCTGAGCTGTGTGCCCTGCCTGGCCTTCATCCCTTGGATTGGATCAGCTGGAGAAAGGAGGTCATAGACAGGAATTCCATGAAACAAACCCCTTCCCTGGAGCAGGGCGATGGGAGGTGCCTTCAGGTAGTTTGGGGCAAGAGAAGGGGTCCGAGGCCCCTTGTGCCCAGCGGGAGCAGAGCATCATTCCCTGGGGAAAAGCCCTCCTTGGAAGGGCTGAGGGTGCCAAGCCGGGGAGCACCTCTGGGATGAATTTCTCCAGCCCAGGAGTTCCCCCTTGTGGCAGGAGGCTCGGGCTGGTGCGGGGATGTGCCGGGAGAAGGCTCGGGATGCGCTGGTGGTGTGTTCCAGGAGAGGATGTCTCTGGGCGTGCGGTTATCACCAGCCGGGCTGCAGAGAACTGGCGCTGGGTTTGCCGTTCCTGCTGCCAGGGGGACGCCTGGATGGGCTCGGCAGAGCTCCCAGCGCTGCATCTCCCGCAGAGATGCCACTCACCTCACAAGGGGGTGATGCTCCAGCTTTGGACAGCCAGCGCTGGGTACCTCTGCACCCTRTCCATGTGGGCAGGCTCCGTGTGARCACCCCTGGATCGCTCTGTGCCAGCACAGGGAMTGTGAGTGATGGGGAGCCAGCTTGTGGTGGGTAACCCCGACATTCGCAGCTGCAGTGGGGGCTGCAGCAGAGCCGTGTGACACAGCCAGGACCCGAGATCCTGACTCCTCCGTACCCACATCCAAGCTGGGGCACAGCCTGGCCTTCCCTCTCACGCAGGGAACMGCGAACGAGACGCTTTGCAGCTGCCTGCTGACGTTGGCGGCTGCTGCAGCAGCCAGGCTGGAAGGGGAGGCCTCCACGGGCTCCCCTGCAGCAGATCGGGGTCTGAACAGGCTCTGTGAGCCCCGTGCCCGCTCGGGGAGCCGAGGGGAGCCTGTTCCCGTGATGAATCAGCACCTCTCTGCCATGCCGAGCCGGGCTCCGCGCGGCGCGGAGGCGACAGCGCCCGGGCGGCATCGATGTTTATTAATGACTGGATTGGGGACGCTGTTTAGTCACCGCTCCCACGGAGCCCGAGAGGCAGCCGCGGGCTGGGAAGCTGCTCCTCTGTTCTCGGGAGGCATCAGAGGCACCCGGGCACCCGCGGCACTYAGCAGGCTGATGGCCGGGTCCCACCGGGGGCCTCTGCGACGCCGCCGCCGCCGCCGCCCCCGCTGCCCGCACAGCCACGGCGGGATCTGTGCTCCAGACACGGGGAAACTGAGGCACGGCGGGCGGCCAGGGGTGACAGCAGGACACGGCCCGGCCCCGCTGATCTCCTGACGGGCAGCAGCGGTGCAGCGGGCTCGTGCCTGCATCTGGCACATCCGGGGGGATTTATTAATGCGAGGGGAATGCAGATTTAACGGGGGAGAACGCGAGCAAAGCCATCAGAGGATGGGGGGGGATGGTCCTTAAAATGCTGGGCAGTGTGGGGTGAGCTCTGGGTGCACGGTGGGGACATTTTGGTTGGCTGGCACAGAGAGGAAGCAGCTTAAGGGCTGGGTGCTGTTATTAAACTCTCTGGCGGGCGTTTTCCCACTCCACCATCTGCAGTGCCATGAAACTTGCATGAGATTTGAGATGAAAAGTCTATTTCTTTGAATGAAGTTTTAATAAGACCAAATTGGAAAAAGAAAATAGTGCCTCTTCCCTCCTGCCCCCCTTCCGTGATTGCTCTTGGATTTGGTCTGGCAGAGGCAAAAACCCTTGGGGGCCTGGACTGGGAGCTGGGTGCATCCAGGGGGTCCCTGCAGGGGATGGTGGTGAACTTGAGGGCCATAAAAGCTGTGGGGTTGCAGCAGAGGGGGCTGTCCTGGTGCTTGGGGTGGTGAGGGATTCACAGCCCATAGCAGGGGCACACACTGACATGGGGTGCAGGGASTAAATGACCTTCAAATGTCCCCTCCAACCCAAACTATTTGAAGAAAGGGGGGCCCAGCCCCTCATGATTGGTGTGCCGGGTCCCTCAGGATGCCGGGAAGGGCTCAGGTGCAAACCCCTCGATTAACCCTCTCTTTGAAATATAATTTGAATGCGCTTAAGCTGAGTCTCTGCTGGGTGGGGATGGGCCGGAGGGAGGGGGATGCTGCTCTGCTACCCGGAGGGGGCAGCACGGAGGAGGGCAGCTGGTGGCCTGGGGGTCCCGGGAACGCTGCCAGTGSGGGATGTGGCCGATGTGGGATGCTGCCAAAAGGGAACGCTGCTGGTGTGGGATGCTGCTGGGGGGGAAAGCTGCCGATTTGGGAGGCAGCCGGTGTGGGATGCTGTCGGTGAGGGATGCTGCCGGGGCGGGGATACTGGTAGTAGGGGATGCGGCCGGTGTGGGATGAGGCCGATGTGGGATGCTCTCGGTGAGGATGCTGCTGATGGGAATGCTGCTGATGGGAATGCTGCTGATGGGAATGCTGCTGATGGGAATGCCGCTGACGGGAGATGCCATCCCTGCCCGTCTCCGGGCGGGGCGGGGCCGCCAGGGGGAGCCTGCAGCCGCGGCGGGAGCTTCATCCCTCGCTGAGCATCATCATCATCATCATCGTCATCACCATCATCCTCCCCGCCGCCGGGCTCCCGCGGGATGCTCGTCCCTGAGCTGCGGCTGAGCCTCGGCACCCTCAGCACGGTGTGAGTCCCACCCTGCTCCAGCCTCCCCGGACCCCATGGCATTCCCAGCGTGGCAGGTCGGGCAGCGAGTCCCCTGAGGATGCAGCGGGGAGCTTCAGCCAAGTCGGACCCCGAAGGGAGCCGCGTGGCCCGGATTGTTCTCCGATAAGCACGAAGCCCAGCTGGCATCTCCTCACTGCCTGGGCGATGGCTCACGGCACATGGCTGTGCCCCACGTGCTGGGATGGGCCCTGGAGCAGGAGCCCAGAACCGCAGGAGCCTCTCTCTTTTCCCGCTGTGATTAGCAGCTCCCAGGATTTGCCCAGTGGGGCAGGCTCCAGGAAGAGGCCTGGCAATATCTGACAGCGAGGGGAAACTGAGGCAGGGCACAGCCCCCGTGCTGGGCACGGAGAGAAGAGCAGGTTGCAGCCCAGCACGGCTCACCTGGAGGTGCCAGCCCGAGGGACAGGACCTAGAGGGAGCTGTGCCCAGGTCTGCCCTTAGCCCTGAGCTGGTCTCAGTCCCGTGCCAGCCATGCAGGACAAGAGGCTCTGGTGTTTTGCAGCAGCCCCCAGGGACAAAAACCCCATCCCCTGCAGATCCTCTTGGCCACAMGTGCCAGGAGCCAGCACGTCCCTCTGGCACCCAGACTGTGGTGCCACTGCCCGGCTGCAGCCTCACCAGAGCATCAACAAACCATCTCTCTGGCCYTCCTCACCTCTGCCAGCTTGTGTTTCCCTCCAGAGGGCTGGCACTGCCCCAGCTGGGAGGGGAGCACMCAGGTACCTCCAGCTACAGCTCTCCCAGCAGCTGGGAACGCCGAGGGAGAGGTGAGAAGGTACCTGGAGCTCAGGGAGTCTGTTAACATGAGTGGCATTCCTGGAAAAGCAGGCACAGATTTAATTCACTCAGCAGCGTGGGCTGGATCCTGCTGCTGGATCCTCCACCACGGATCCTGCGTGCCTGAAGTGTCCGTGGAGGTGGTGCCGCATCCAATGCCGGATATTTCGGGCAGGTGCCGGTGCCCTGCTCCTCATCCTCCCCCCGCTCCACGTGCCCTGGCCGCTCCGTGGCATCATCTCTACCCAGTGGGTGCCTGGGGACTGGTGCAGTCCCAGGGAACGGGCTGAGGCTGCCATGCAGTGGGGTGAAAGGCTGTGAGGGATTGGGAGGCACCCCCAGGACCAGCCCGGGGACAGAGCAGGGTGAGGGACTGGTCAGCGATTGTGTGCCCTTGTCCGAGCACCGTGGGCAYGGCTGGCCCTGCCTCTCCCTGCCCGCCGGGGTGGCCCTGCTGGGTTCCCCTTCTCCATATGGCTGTGGATGTCTGGAGAGGCGTTTGATACCCTTGGATGGGTAATAAATAGAATCAGGCCCGCTGCCTTTTGTTTTGATTGATTCCATTTGTTCTGCATAAGCAGCTCCTTCCCCTTGCCAAGGCTCAGCTCTCGGGGAAGGAAGAAGCTGGGAGATGGAGGGGCCCATCAGGCTGTGCTGGGAAGGTCCCCAAAGCTGAACTCTGCCGGGGGGGACACTTGGGCACCTGGCAATGCCAGGCCTGTCTCTGCAGCAGGTGATGCCTTTGGTCCAGAAGGGAAACTGAGGCTGGGAAAGGTGATGTGCCGTGCCCTGGGGACACACAGCGAGGCAGGGGTGGCTCTCAGGAGTAGAAGTTCCTTCTCTGGTGCTGGGTGGGGATGGAACCACCCAGACTGGCAAGCAAAGCTTGATCCGGCGACGTCGGCCATGCCGTGGGTGACTGGCACTGCTCTGGCACCAGCACGTAGGGAAAACGACTTTATAAATGAGCTTGAGATGAAAATGAGCACAGGAGCCGGGACTCCTGGCTTCCCTTGCCGGCCTGGTTGGAAACAACAGCCTCAGGCGAGTCTGGTGTCTCCCTGCCTCAGTTTCCCCAAGTAGGAGAAGCTGTTTACCCMCCGGGAGCTGGGGAACTGGCAGGTTTGGCAGCAGGAGGGATGAAAGGTTGGAAGCTCAAAGCCGGGGGGGCTGATCCACGGCACTCTGTGGGGCAGCACAGCAGGAAGAGCCTGAGCGGTGAGTGTTGGGTGGGGGCTGGAGGGACACCAGAGCCATTGTCCTGATTGTTCCCCCAAGCGCAGCCCCACTTGCCTCTCACCCATCCGCGGCAGAAGAAGGGATGGGGTTAAAATTATCCCCGCACCCCGGTGCCGCCGCGCCCTCCGGGTGAGTCAGAGGGCCGGGGGTGCGAGTTCCTGCCCCCCAGCTGAGGCGCCACGTCAGGGGGAGCGGGTGTAGGCCCGCAGGACACAGCTGCCTCCCCGCCACGTCCTCTCCCTGCTCCTCTCCTCCTTCTGATCTGCCTCATTATCTCCTGAGTCATCATCGCTCCCACCTCCGCTGCAGCCACCGCCGCCCGCAGCCCGCACCGCGCAGCGCCGGGAGCTCCGGAGGGGCGAGGGGAGCTGCCCGGCCTCCARAGGTGTCCCGGTGATTCGGGATGGGGGGCAGCAGCGCTGCAGAGCATCTTCCCTACACATCCTGCTGGTTCTCAGAAGGACACGGGGGAGTGCGGCGGCTCCTGCCCGGCAGGCAGAGATCCCCGGGCATGGTGCTTGCCTTGCAGTGATGCTTTGGAGCTGGGAATCAGGCTCCGGTGTGCCAGGCAAGGCTGCAAGCTGCTTCCCAAGCCCTGAACGTATCAGGAGCCAGGAATAGAGCTGGTCTGCTCGCTGCTGCCCARAGAGGTCCTGATCCAGCTGCTGGCGTCACTGAACGCACGCTGGCGTGTTGCAGACCCTGGGTTTGGCGTGAGCAGGCTGTGGTGGATCCAGGACACGGATGTCCTCCCCAGAGAGCCCGAGGGATGCTTAGGGATTTTGCCTCTGAAGGTGCTGGGATAAAGYAAGGCCAGGGCTGGCTCCATTTTGCTGCTGGGATGGGAGGCACAGCTCGGAGCCGAGCGGAAACCCGAGGAAGCGCCTCTCTCTCCCCGTGGCCCTTGGCAGCCTCTTCCCAGCATTAATTCCTCTTGCCGCTTCCAATTTGTGGCTTATTAATTCTCATTGGAGCTCTCCTGGTTTTCCCTCCCAGCCACCGCTCCGCTCCTCGTGCTGCCTTTCCCTGGCAGCCCCAAGTGCCCACGGTGGAAGTGCTCCGGGGGGATGGCAGCCCCCACGTCTCCTCCTGGCTGCGTGGGTGCAGCAGTTTTAGGTCTCCTGTCAGAGGGTGTCTTCTCCCAGATCTTGAAATGTCTCCGTGGCTCGTCGCCGGCTCGACATGACCGACGGCGGGAGGAGCTGCGGTGGCTCAGAGCCAGGCTCTGTCTCRCAGGCCCTTTTGGAAGTGCCCTGGGTTAACCCGTCCATCACCCACAGATTTCTGGAGATCTGAGCCTGGGCTCTCCCCCCATCCCTCTCTGCTTCGTGCTTTGCCTCCATGGCTAATAACTAGGTCAGGAGTCCTGGAGGCCGGAGAGCAGCAGCCGGGTGGGTGGTCATCTCCCATCTGCTTCCACTCCCTTCCTTCCTTTTCCTCCTGTCTTCTTGGCAGGAAGACCCTCCAGCCCCCTCCTCTTCCTAGGAGCTGTGGAGGCGTGAGAGCTGCCATGTCCATGGGCTGATCAAGACCTGTTTTCCATACAGGAAGGTATTTTCAGGCAGTAAATGGATTATGGCCCCACAGCCGGGCCATCAGCTGTAGTCAGCTGAGCCAGTGGCTCTGAAGAGCGTGTCCTGATGGGAGCATCCATTGAGTGCAGACATCCCTGGAGAGGGTTCCCCACCCCCAGCACTGATGTGGTACTGGGGGATCTGCTGGGGCGCTGCTCGTGGTGGCAGTGGCCACGGAGGGGGCAAGCAGGAAAGCTCCAGAGCTGCGTGGGAGACACTGAATCGGTGCAGAAGGTAACAAGCAGCAGAGTGACAGCTACAAGAGCCCCCCCAGGGCCGGCCACACGCTGCCAGAGGGTTGGGAAATCAAAGGCTTGGGAACGCTGATGTCTGCAGGCTCCGAGGAGAAAGGCTGCTCTCGGGAGGAAGGGCTCGGCTGCGGATGCGAAGGCCACCTGCTCGCAATGCCCCGTGCCAGCGCGGACCTGGGTGACACTGGGACAGCTCTGTCCCTCGAAGCGCTCGTCCCAGATGCCTCAGTCTCCCCCCAGGGCTCAGAGGTGCAGCCCCAGGCAGCGAGGGGCAGCGCTGGGGCGCGGGGGTCCCGCGGCAGCATCCGGTCGTGCCGGCGATGCCCGGGCAGGCGCCCGCATCCCGCCGGGAGCGCGGCCGCTCCGAACAGGCGTCCCTTGTGCGGCGAGGCCGGCGGGCGGCTCTGACCCTGCGGGGGGAGCGGGGAACAAGGGTGGCTGTGTGTGCCCGCGGCACCGCCTGGCCCGGCGCCCCGACACGCATTCCCGACACGGGCAGCGCTTTCCGGGCTGCCGGCACGGGAATGCACAGGGGGGTGCGCCGGCTTCTGTAGGGCGCTTGTTGTGGGGTTGGTTTTTCTTTCTTTTTTTTTCTCCTCTTTCTTTTTTTTTATTTTATTAGCAGCCTTTGGGTGTCTTTTTGAGCAATTAATCTGGGTCATGACATTCGCTGAGCGGATCGGAGAGCCCGGGGCTCATTAGCACCCGGCCGAACGTCGCCGCAGAGATGCTCTCGGCAGCTCCGCGGCTCCGCCTGCTTGTCATTCCGGGCGAGTCGGGGGCTGCGGCAGCTCAGAGCCCCTCAGCAGAGACCCCACCCCGCTGCTGTGGGCAGGGGGACGGTGTGGGGTGGCCGGGGTCCCCTCCTGCCGCGGCGGYGTGGCTGGAGCAGCCAGTGAGGCTGTGCTGGCACTGGGGTCCCCGGTAATCAGCAGGCAGCACCGTGCTGCAGGGCTCAAGGACTTTTGAGGGTCTCAGCCTCCCTGCTTCGGCTTTGGATTGACTTCATTCCCTTTCCATCAGCTGCTGGAGTCCTCAGAAGTGACCTGCAGCTGCCGCTGCTTCGGTACCAGGAGCGGTGTTTGGTCCTGCCCACGCTTTGTATGAAGTGGTGCTGCTCCGTTCCCCGCTCCTGGCTGGGGAAACCGAGGCAGGAGAACTCACCTGGCCCAAATCCAGCCACTTGTCCTGCCTGTCCCTGCCAGCAAGGGAGGAACCTCCTCTCCTCGGTCAAATCCCAGCTGCTGTAGCGAATTGGTCTGTGATTCCCCAGCTAGGAGTCATGTCCATCTCATGGATGCTTCTCCTGCGGCTTTGGCCGGATTTTGCTTTGGCTTTCCACAACACCCYGTGGCAATGAGCTGCTGCCAAGCTGCAAGCCCTGACTTCAAACCCCACCAGGGTTTTCACCCCAAGCCTCAAGCCTTCACCCCATCCCGCTGGGGACCTCCTGCACGGCCCAGACCCCTCCGTAGGCCTGGGGACCAGGAATGGCGAGGAAGCTCCCTGTGCCTGGCTGGCTGCGGCGCAGCATATGTGCTGGGATCTGCTCTCTGCCTGCTGTTTATCCGCTTCCTTCGAGTTAACTTATGTTTCCATCGCTGCCCATCTGTCTCCTTCTCTTCCTCTCCTCTTTCCACTCCTTCCGTGCTGGCAGGCGCCGGCAGAGCGCGGGGACCCCATCCCCGGCAGCTCCGGGTGACCCTGGGGGACGACAGGCATTTCTCTCCTGTACCCCCGCGGAGCACTTTTTGGGGGGGATCCTGGTTTGGATGCACCCAAGGCTGAGCTCTGGCGGTTCCCTCCATCCACCATTAAATCCGGTAGGAAATTCTGTCTGGAGGATCCCCTTCATCCATGAAACCTGAAGCCGCTGGGGCTGTGCCGGCGCCGGCAGCTCCCTCTCAGCCTCCCGTTCCCTCCCTTCCTCCCTCTTTCTCCGCTCCCTGCGCTCCCCAGGCTCAGAGACGTCGCTCCCATCCATTCCGTGCTGTATTTGCTCTTCAGATGTCTGCGTCTTCCAGCTCGAGGGAGGGAAGCCCGGCCCCGCTCCCACCCGGAGCCCGGCTATTAGGGATACCCAGGCTTCTTCGGGAAACACAAAGGCATCGAGAGCCGGAGCCAACATGCACCTGCTTTTCTTGCCGCTTCAGAAAGCCCTTGTGGCTGCTGCCTCCCACTTCTCCAGCTTTTATTTATAGTCTGTCTTGCTCGCGCTGGGGATTTTTTCTTTCTTCCTTTCCCTCTCCCCAGCGCAGCTGAGCTGCTGAACTCGTAGCGCTGYGGAGCGGCTTCTCCCTCGGCTCGGCTGCACGGCCACGGAAGAGGGACTGGGAAAGAAATCGGATCCCCACGGGAGCATCCCAGAGCCTCGTCACCGTGCTCTTCGTCAGCGCCGGTCACTCCCCCGTGCGTGGCCGGGGGGGTTGTGCACGAGGTCACTGCTGGTGGCCGTGACCCACATTTGGGGCTTTATTGGGTGCTGTGGGCACGAGTGGATCATCCTCACTGTGGCAGYGGGGTCTCAGGGCCCCTGCAAAGGACAGACCAGGCCCTGAGGAGGGACATCCCTCCGGCTGCCTGTGCTGCTTGTCACATCGGTTTGGTGACACCAGTCACTCGCCTGCTGGGAACTGGGCTGAGACCCAGCAAACTCGTGCCGCCAACAGCCTTCAGGGAGATGCTGGGCGAGCACGGGGGTGGTGTTTGTCTCTTTGCCAGCGCTTCCRAGACCTGTCCCCTCCCCAGGGCACGACAGGATGTCTCTGTGCCCGGGGATGTGCAGAGGAGCCCTCAGCCAGGGCACACCAGCATCACCCGCCCTGCCTGGCAGCGGTGTCAGTGCTGTGGAAAGCTTGGGGGCGGGTGGCACCCAGTGCACTGCCAGCCTGCCACGTCCCACAGGAAAGCCACCAAGGGCTGCAAGGAGTCACTGAAAGCTGCACTCCACTGCCTTGTGCAAAAATATGATGCTCGCCACGGCCGCCCTCTCTGCTCCTCCCGGGGAGGAGGTGGCCAGGGGACACGGCAGGGAGGAGGGAGGGGAAGGGAGCTGAGGACCGAAATAACAGCCAAAAATTAAAAAAAATAAAATCCAATCACAAGGCGAGAGGCTCGCCATCTGCCGCGTGGGTGCCGGAGCAGGAGCCACCCGCCAACCCCGCGCCACTGCCGCAGCCGCCGGTGCCAAGTGACTCAGCACCGGCAGGGGAGGATGCCCTGGGGTCCCTCGGGGCTTGACCCCCCGCACCCCAAAACGTGCCCCGCGGGGGTGGCCGGGGTGAAAACYCCACCCCGGGGGCGGCTGCTGGCAGGAACTTTGGGCAACTCATCGCTGCTGGGGTCAAACCATTCACACCTCGGGGTTTCCTCGGGAACGAGGAAAATCCAGGTGGAAGCGGAGACTCCTTTTTTTCCACGGGAGSCACGTTTCCATGGCACCCGGTGGGGATGTGCTTCTCCATGCACCTGAYGCTTCGTGGGTCCAGCAGCGCGGCCAGGGCAGCCCGGGGTGCCCCTCCACCGCGGGCGCACCAACCCGGGGCACCCAACCAGGCGGTGCCCGGGCAGAAGGTGCCGCCCAGGTGTCCCCGGATGGGCACGGATGCCACGRCATCGCAGGCAGAGGTGGCATGGCGTGACGTGACGTGTAAGCACCGAGTGCCACCCCCGAGGTGTCGCCCCCGGGACGCCGCCCCGGCCGAGGCGGCCGCGGGGCTGTGCCGGGAGCACCGTGTTCCCGGCGAACGCCGTATTCCCAGCTCACACCGTGTTCCCGGCTAATGCGGTGCCGGCGCGGGAGACAAAAGCGGGATTACTCACTGCCGGGGAGGAGCGGCTCAGAGCATTACTCAGCCCCGCCAGCAACCGGGTCTATTCTTTGTGCATCAACCTGGGGGACCGCGGAGGAGGAGGAGGGCAGGGGATGGGGGACTCATTTTTCCTGCGGAGCAATGACCGCCCACTCCTCTGCGGCCCCCTCCTTCCCCCGGTGTCACCGGAGGGACGTCAGCCGGCGGGGGGGTGCTCGGGCGAGGGGCTGTGCCAGTGCCGGGGAGGATGCGGTGCCTCCGGTTCTCCGCGTGCCACTTCCTCAGGGCTAATTGGACACGATTGATCCATGGAGGAGATGGAGGAGGCTCACGTGCCCGTGGGTCGTGGCCTTCTGCCCCAGGTACCTCCGGGTGGCTCACAAAGGATGTCCCCAAGGCCTCAGATGTGGAGCACAGCTGGGAATGGGGGTTTTGGCGGAGTCTGGTGGCTCTGGGCACAGCCCTGTGCCGGCACTGGCACCACGCTGGTGTGGAGTTTTTTGGTGGGCCAGTTGCACACGTTGTCCCCCCCTCCTGGGGRGAGTTTACTCCCGGCTTAGAGGATTTTTTAAGGAGCTCTTGGTGAGGTTGGTGCTGGGATGGATGGAGGCGCTAATGGAAGAGCACTGGAGAGGGGAGGAAGGGGCGAGGGATGAGCCGCTGGCGGATTTGCAGCCACGGATGCTGCTTCTTAATGGAGGAAAATAATCAATGTGGGCTGAAGGGGGGAAGAGGATTTTGAGTGGGGGGAGCACATCACTGCCATGGTTGGGAGCACAGGCATTCCCATGGATGAGGGGAATGAAGGGGGACAGTGTTCCCAAGGTGATGCCCATGAACAGGAGCAGAATTTGGGGTGGGGAAGGATGCAGGAGCTACAATGGCCCTGATGGGAAGCACCTGGAGCCTCCCAAACCCAGGAGTGGGGGTCACAACTGCAGAACATGAAGCTTTAAATAGGGGAGGGGAAGCCCTCCCAACTCCTCTACTGTGGCTCCTGCCCCTTTTGGTGACCCTGTGGATCTCCTGGCCAGGTACTGGCAGCGTGGCTGGGCTGTGTGATGGGGGTGCTGGCGGTAAGAGGGTGTTCCCTCCCCTGGGAAACCATCCTTGGTGTGGGCATTGGGATAGGGAAAGTAGGCAGGGTCCTTCCCCCGGCAGGGCCTGGATTTCTATGTGTGAGGTGAGGATTCTGCTTTGAGCTCCAGGGAATGTAGCTTGGGGGCCTCTGGGCCTGGAGTGGCTGCTGTGGTCTCTCAGGGCAGTCCTGCTTGTCYGTGGCTTTGTTATGGCAGGAAAATGTGCTGGTGTTGCTCAGCACACAGGGAGATCGTTTCTTACTCGGTTCCCAGACACAAAGGGTAATTCYGGCCTGGACCAGACCTTTCTGGCTGGTTCAGCACTGCAGCTCCCGCGYGTGTGTCTCCGCAGGGTCCGTGCGGTGCCCTGGCAGCCGTGTGTGTCTCCACGTGGCTTTGCAGGCACTAATGAACGTCCCCCGTGCTGTGCTCCCCGCTCCCGGCGAGGAAAACCTCGTTATCCGGAGAGATGGATGCGGTGGCGTGTTCCCACATACCCCGTGGCAGAGCCAGGCTCTAGGTCTGGATGCCCGGGTTACAGTGGTGCCCGGGGAGATGCTTTTGTTCCAAAATCAGCGGTGATTTTAGGGGATTCGAGTCCCACCACCCTGCTGCAACACCCTGAGGGTCTCCTTATTCTCYGCATCCCTAATGTTGCTCCCGTAAATGCACCCTCAAGCCTCTACAAAGCAATTAAAACCGCGGCTACCCATAAAAATTAATTGTGCCGTGTAATGCTGCTCTCTGGCCAATGAGCTTGTCCCCGCCTGACCCGGGCGGGGGGACCCCATCCCTATTGGAGCCCTTCCGAGGTGGGGGGGGACTGGGTACCTCTGCATCTGGTTGCCCCAGCAACTGTCAGTCTCTCTCAGCATCCGTCACCCCCAGCATTCCGGAGCCGTTCTCCTGCCTTGGGTGCGGCGCTGGTGGAGCGGGGCCRGGGGATAAGCGGCACCTGCCTCACCTCGCCATATCCGCAGGCTCCTGCGTGTCCCGCTGCTCCGATCCCCTCCCGGTGCCGCTCCCGGGAAGAGCTCCCCGAGCAGAGACYTGTGTCCGTAGGAGACTCGGCACAAAACCAACGAGGAGTTTCCGARGGGCGCTGGCGTTAATTGCCTCTATCCTCGCAAATTAATAAAGCGTCCGGGCCGTTGTTTGACTCTGCCTGTGCGTGCGTGGCCTCAGGTGCAGCCTGGGAATGTCGCAGGGAGTCTGAGGCATAGGAAGACTTGTGGGGCTGATGGATAGAGGGGAAATGTGGAGCCGAGGGCACGGCCCATGGGTGCCCGGGTGCTCGTCCTGCTCCCCGCCCAGTGTGTTCTCATAGGGCAGAAAGTGCTCTGAAAACTGTCCCAGCTCTTTCCTCTACCCAGGAAAATTTTTTTACSGCCTTCATCATGCTTTCCCCATCCCCTGATATCTAACCTGGCTCGTGCTGGGGAATTCCTGCTCCTGTTCTGAGTCTGCACCGTCCTTGATCTGTTGCTTTGCGTCATCGAAGGACTTAACTTTGAGGGCAAAAATATGTTGTTAAAATGGAGTTGGTKTTTTTCAGTGCTGCGAAACTAAGCAGGTTCTGAGGGTCGCAGCTGCAACTGGGGGGAGCTGCAGGTGTCTGGGGCTGGGCTGGTTTATCCCAGGAACGCTTGGCTCTCCTTAATTAATTCGTTAGGCGTTGTCTTATGTTTTTACACCGAACACCACAGTTTTGGCTCACAGCATCCCTCCCGAAGGGAAGCCCAGCGTGGGGCTGTGGAAGACACCCGCCCAGCTTGGAGTGCTGTCCTCATCCAAGGTTTTGCAGGGGAAGCCTGGAATAAGCGTGAATCAGCCATTCTCTGAGCATAAAGCAGAGCGAGCTCCAGCATCCCCCCCGGGGGCTGCCTGGGATGGCTCCCTGCCTGCTGCAGGCAGCTTTCCTGCAGGGAATGCATAATTTCCTTGGACCCCCTCAGGCAACCAGCTGGGAATCTCCAGATTCTCCGGTTTCGATGACTGCATGGGGAATTTGGGAGCAGCGTCTCCTGCCCTGTCACGCTGCTCTGGTGATAAAAGGCAGGTGATGGTGGATGATTTGGGGGAGGAAAACATGTAGGGCAGTGCTGCTGCGGGGAGGGGATTGCTCTGCCTCCCCTGTTCCCAAAAGGATGCTCAGGCTCTCTGAGGTTTTCCCAGCTGACCAAGGATATGTTGGTCCTTTTCCTGCCGTGGCTTGCTCTCCAGTGGGACTGACCCCAGGGATCAGAAAGGGTCTGGTGGGTCGCTGCAGGTCTTTTCCTGCATCCTTGGCTTTAGGCTGCAGGGATGCTCCGGCTGTGCCTGGTGCTGCATCTCCTTGTCAGTGCCTCAGAGGATGCTCATATATTCAAATGCTTTCACATCTCGGCGAGGCTTCGAGGAGCTGGGGCTCTACACTTGTTTCCAGCAAAATAAATAAATAAAATAGTCAGCTGGGATTTCTTTGCTCCCGTTTTGCCRGTGAGGAGTCAGGCCTGGGTGGGAGAAGGAAAAGCGAATGGTGATGGAGGAAGGAGCACGCGGGGATGGGGAGTTCCTGCCCTCTGAACCACGRCCCGGGCATCTCCTGCTGAGATCCCAGCCCGTGGAGCGAGAGGCAGGGGCCGGAGCGGTGCCCTGCACAGGCTGTGCTGTCTCACGAAGCCCGTGCAAGGCCACCGTGTCCTTGTCAGCGGGGGTGACGCAGGTACGTGTGGCCGCTGCCGTCCCCGTGGCTGCGAGCTCCGTGTCACCTTCCCCGGCGCGGTGCCGGGAGCCGCGGCCGTGCGGCCCCGGGGCGGTGACCGGAGCGGGGCCGGCGGAGCCGCAGCACGGCAGGGAACCGGCGTTTATTTGCTGCGACAGCTTTGCAACAGATTCCTTGGCGGAGCTGACTGCAAACTGCAATCCTAAACTGTCGGACGGCTCCTTTTTCCAGCCTGGGAGTGTGAGAAACAAATTTGTTTGGGTTATAAAAACATATTAAAAAGCAACACATTTTGTTTTGCAATATACATAGCTCTTCATGCCAATTTTTTTTTTTTTTTTTAATGACTGCCATTCTAATCCCTTCCAGACAAAGACGTTTCTTAATAACTTTTCGTGGAGGTAATTGCTGGGGAGCCGTTTTGGAGTGGCAGGCAGGGAGCTGTGGCTTGCACGGCTGCGAGCCACGGCTCTGCGTCRCTCAGGTACGGAGGGAGGAAGGATCAAAAGCTCTTGGGTGTCTCTGGCTTTGAAAAGGTTCCATACCTGGTGCCCAGGGAGGCGGTGCCTGACACCAGGATGTCTGGAACAACTCGGGAAAGTGGCTTTGAGAGCGCTTTTTTGCTCATCATGTGCGCCCAGATGGTTGACATATTGATGTACATGTGCTCGGTGTCTATGGTTCTCTAGTGGTTTCCTGGCTGCTTGGCTCTTCCCAGATCCTGGGCTAGGAGTGTGTGGCTTTGAGGAGCATCTTGTCAGTACCACGAGCTTCTTTTACCCCTGGACCAGGGGATAGCAACCTCCTGATTGGCATCCAGATGATGCTCAGGACTTCCAGCAATGGGTTCCCCTGGTAGGAGCAATGTGTTAGGKAGCCCTGGGAGCTGCAGGTGGGTTTGGATCCCAAACTACTTGGGATCCATCAGCTCCTCATCCTTGGGCTGATGGTTGTGGGGTCTCTCCAAATCTCCTTTGCAAACGAGTGGGTCCAAGTTTCTTTATCCAAGTTGGTGTCAGCTGCTCTTCAAATCAAGGCAAATGCCTGTGGGTTATTTTTTTAAAAATGGCACTGTTTGATTTGTAATTAAAACGCTCCATTTAATTAGACAAATACCAAAGAACCTTCAGAAACATGACTATTTTTATATATTTACTCCCCTTGTGTTTTTCTTAGTGACTGGAGTTCCAACTAAAACAACCTCCTTATTAAACTGTTGGCTCTTAAACCCGGGAACTTAAAATACAGCGAGACCACCGAGCTGCCCTCCCTATCCCCACATCTTTACCTTGGACTGTTGCCTCTGCATTGCTTTGCTCCCCGTGAGCTTCTCGAGGCACTTGGTGGAGCTGGTGGTACTCGACTTTGGCTTTGCTCCATCGTTTCTCCTACCTTGYGCTAAAAACTTGCTGGCTTTGGGCAGAAATATGCCCAAAGCAGCCAGATTAGGATGGAGGGGTGGGTTACTATGGGGATGGGGAGGGATGTTGTGGCATGTTTTCTCCCACCCCGTTAATTTGGGGAGCCTTTGGGGGTGGCTTCATCCCAAAAAGCCCTTGTTGATGTGCCTCCAGCTCCCAGCTGACGCTTGCTGTGGCGGGGCTGGGGGGAACAGCTTGCTTTCACTCCAAACATGTCTGTGCCATCCATGCATTTGCAGTATAGGAACAATAGCCGGCCTGCCAAGCTAAACACGAGCTGTTCCCGAAGTTATTGGCATTTTGCTTTTTGCCAAGGGTCTGGAGAGGAGGCGGGGGAACAGCCATCAGCTCTGAGCCGCAGCTCGGAGCTGGGAGAGGGGAGCTCGGGGCTGGAGAAACCCCTTCCGATCATCCAGGCCGTGGCAACACCAGCACAYGTGGCTTTTGTGCTTGTGCTCGGGGAAACTGAGGCACGGGCCCCTGGTTTGTGTGCGCTGGGCACGCCAGGAGCACCTTCCTGCCCTGCTTTGCCCCAGCTGCTGCTCTCGCCCCMCCCCAGGCACCGCCAGCGCCGAGCTCTGTGTAACGGGGAGGTAATTTCCCAGAGGTGCCTGAAGTTGCCTTAATGCGAGCTGTCAAAATGATGTACAACTGCGCCGGGCTGCCTCGCTCCCCCTGCCTCTCCTGTGACAATTTTGTCAAAGATCCTTTTTGAGAGGCTGTTTTGACGGGGTGCTAATGGCTCCTTCCTCATCAGGCGCTCGCGAGCGCGGATGTCCCCGAGCGCGCCGAGTGGAAGCCGCTCCTTTGCTGTGATAATTAAGAAAAATGATAATAACGGGTTTAAAGGAGAGCAGCTGGGGGTCAGCGCTGTCGGGTTTGCCGGCAGCTCGGTGATGCTCACGGCCTGCGAAGGCCAGAGGTAGCAACTCCTCCGCGGGTTGGGATAAACCAGGTTTTTGGGAGCCTTTGTTGCACCTCCGAGGGTTTGCTGGGGCCACGGGGACGGGGCTGCCCCCACAAGCGGGGAGCTGCCTCAGCTCACCGTAATAACTCGAGAGGTTAAAAATACAAATCAATAAATACCAGATTATCGAGATGGGATTAATATCAATTTTAAACACCCCCCAACATCAATAGTGACCCGGCGTAGCCCAGCTAATGAGATTGGGAGCCTCAGCAATCAAGGCAGAGGATTAGAGATGATCAGAATAAATCCCAAATGATGAGGGACGTTGCCAAAGTCTATCCTTGGAAGACCCCACTGGCATGGACCTGATCCTGGGGGATGCTTGGGGCTGACTTTGCTCTACCCCAGGGCTGAGTGATCCAACGTGGATGTGTGTTTGGACGTGGGCTGCAGCTCTTAATGACTGCTTGAGTGTTGTCACACGRAACCCTGTGACACCTCACTTTTGCACACCACGGTCAAATCCCACCTGTCTGGCAGCATCCTGTGGGTTCCCGCCTCCACTCCTGCTGCCTCAGGCTCCAACCCTACATCGGGACACTTGGATATTGCCTGAAGCCTGTTTGCCCACAGCCCTTGGATGGCCCCAACCATCTTCTCGCACAGCCACCCATGGTCTCCAGCTGTGCTCTCCCTTCCCAGTTCCCAGCTTAATCCCCATGCGTGTTTTTAATGCCTCTGCATGTCTCTAAGCTCCTCTATACCCAGAAGCCAAATGCTCCTTGTAGGATTCAGATGTCTCCCCTGTGGATTAGATGGGATGGCTGCAAATTCCTTGTAATTTGCTCACGCGGGGTCTATTATCTGCTCCTGGGAGGCACGGGAGAAGGGGGCTCAGGGGTGACCCCCCTCTGTTTCCCATCTGTGTAACGCTGGGCCGGGGGGGATTTTAGCCAGTGATCCCTTGTCGGGGCTGTGATTCAATTATTCCCCACTGCAGCCTTGCTGGTGGCTACTGGGCAGCACTGGAGTTTGATCCCTGTGTGGWGTGATGGAGGAGAGCCCATCCCTGTGCCAGGGCAGGGCTGGACCACAGCATTCCCACCCCATTTAGGGCTGGACCACAGCATCCCATCCCACACAGGGCTGGGCCATTGCCTCCTTGTCCCATTTAGGGCTGGACCAGAGSATCCCCATCCCAAGCATAGCTGGACCATGCCCTCCTTGTCCCATGCAGGCCTGGACCAGAGCATCTTTGTCCCATCCAGGGCTGGACCACAGAACCTCCATCCCGTGCAGGGTTGGACCATTGCCTCCTTGTCCCATTCACGGCTGGACCAGAGCATCCCCATCCCAAGCAGGGCTGCCCTGCTGAGCTCTCCTCTTTCCCAGCTTAGCTGGTTCATCAGCTGCCCGTGCTATTAAATAACCTGCTGCTTAAAGCAGGTGACTGGGATGCAGGGATGCAGGCTGGATTTGCTGATTCAGCAGGTTAAGGGAAAATCCTTTCTTTTATGGAAAAGGAGCGGGAGCTGGGCAGAAGCGGGGGAGTTTTTGRGAGGGAAGTCCTTTCCTGCCGGGGATTTCTGGCTGATCAGGGTTGTGTGCTCCAGGAGTTTGATCCCTGCTGTCGGTTGTCTTGTGTCCAGTGACTGCAGAATGAGTGAGTTGGTGTTTTCAGGTCCTCGAAGGTTTTATCAGGTCTTTGAAGGAGTTTTGCCTCTCCTTATGGATGTAGGGATGGAGAGCCTCAAGTGAGGGCATCCCTGAGCATCCCACACCTCGCCAGGCGTGGTGGCATCCCCCCCGAGGCTGCCGCCGCCTTCCCGGGGCAGGGAGCCCGGATTTGTCTTTCTAATGCCTCAGTCAATGGCATCGATTGGGCTGGAGCAAAGGATCGATCGTAATTTGGTCGGAGGGCCCCGGCGCCGGGTGCGAGAGGAGTAATTAGAGCAGCAGAGGCGGCGCGGGCCGGCTGCCGGGAGGTCGGGGCGGCCGCCGGAGCCCAGCGCCTGCGGAGGGAGGGATGGACTGGCAGCAGGGAGGGCAAGGGGCTCCCGCTCCTCCAGCAGCMGGGATGCCCTTCCTGGCACCCAACACCCCCCACCCCAGGCTGGCAGGGACCGGGGGTTTACTCTGCAAAGGGCTGCACCCTGAAGCAAGGTGTTTTCCAAATGTGTTTTCCCTCTCCGCTGGAGCAGCAGCTCCAGCCCCAGAGAGCAATTTTTCCCGAGCTGGGCAGAGGTTGGGTGCTGGGAGGTGCCTGCAAGGGAGGGAATCCACTGCACTCTCAAGGAGCGAGTGATGGGGGATCCTGGTGGGAGCTGGGTCTTGCTGCAGGTGGGGGAAAATGGGAGAAATTTCCCTGCAGCCCAAGGAAACGGCACCAGAGCCCCGAGCTGGGCTGCAATGCCGAAGCTTTCCCGGCTCTCCCTTGCCCTTCCAGCCTGCAACTCGCTGGCAAATCCCACCCACACTGCTGGAGCCTGCTGCTTTTCCCGGCCCTGCCTTCGCAGGGGGCTGCGGGGAAASAGACTTTCTCCTCTTCCCCAGCAAGAATTATGGACCATCTGGATTCCAAAGGCAGCTGCTTTAATTGGAAGCTGTTCCTTGCAGGGGAGAAGGAGGGGGCCCGTGCCCGACGGACACCCCCAGCTTTGTSCTCCCGTGCTGTCCATGGGGATGCTGGAGAACCACATCCCAGCTGGGCCCTGGGGGATGTCTGCACACAGCTGGGCTCGGGAGCATCCCAGGGTGGTTCCCAGAGTTGGGTGGGTGGAAGGGAAGGGAGAGGAGGATGTAAACTTGGGGAAAAGGTCAGGCATGCTATAAATAAGTGGCATCCGGGGAAAGAAATGTCAGTGTGCGGCAGTAGCGACACACCAGTGCCCGAGATGGGAGGGAAATGGTTGTTGTCTGGGGGATCAAATCCATGGGAATCAGGGCTGGAATGACAGCAGAGGGGGCTCTCCCTGAACCTGGTGGGTCAAAGCGTGGCTGTTGTGCTGCCTAGGTTGTTATTGGGGGTGCTTGTGAAGACAAGTGGGATTGGGGCACACATCGGTCACCAATCTCCCAGGCTCTCAGGGCTTGGAAAGTTGTCCTGCTGCTGTCTGACAGGGAAAACAGGCTGGAGGTGAAGCTTTCCAGCTGCTCCACTCCCGGGACCATCCTCAGTGAAGGCAGATAGGTGGGAGAGAGCTTTGCATGATCCTCCTGCCCGAGCTGTGAGCCTGTGGGTCAGGAGGGTGCTGCAGGAGCGGGCCAGCACCCYGGAGGGAGGGTTACTTTTTGGGATGGGGGAGCACCAGCAAAACAAGGTGCTGTGCTACCCATGCTCACATCCTTCTTCGGGGCATTCCCTGGAGCCGTGCCGGCCTTCCAGGGGAGCGAGGCGTGCTCCTGGGGACTGATTGCACATTTGTCCCCAAAGCGGTCTGACTCGCTGCCTAGTCATCTTCCCGCAGCCCTGTGAATGCAGGGCTGATTGCTGCCTGGCAGGGAGGGAGCCCGGGGAGGGGGAAGCTGACTGGGAGCCAAGCCCAGCTGCGGGAAGCGATGCCGACAGCCGCTGCTCCCGGGCCGGGCTGGCTCGCCGGGCTGGTTTCAGCGGGAGCCGGGCACTGGCCAGCTCGTCTCGCTGGTTTGTGCCGGTCTCGGCCGAAGRGGCGGCTTTGGGAGCTGTGTGTCCCCACGGTGCGGGACCCGGGAGAGCTGTCRCCTCTCCCCGTGACGGCCGAGTGCCTCGTGTCCCCCGGGAGTGCCATGGTAGGGTGGTAAGAGGCGATGTGGGGGACCCCCGGACCTGCGGGCTGCTGTCCCCGTGTTTGCGATTTCTGGATGGGGATTTCCTCCCCRTGGCTGCCTGCGGTGTCACCTGCTCGTTGCCCCTTCGTCCCTGGGTSTCTCCTGATCCAGGGAATGTTCTGTGATGTCGTGGTGATGCCCTGAGYTTGGGGGCACAGGGTGCTGATCCGGGACCCTCCAAGCCACCTGTCCTGAGCACACTGTCCCCTCCAGCCCTTCGTTGTGGCGCCTGGGCTGTGGCTGGAGGGGACCCATGGAAGGGCCAGAGCCTCTTTTCACTCTGCCTGGGCTCCCGAGCAGGAGCACAACAGCTTGGAGGGCTGTGGCCTCGGGCAATCCTGTTACAGGTTGTCAGGCCGTTGTTTGCAGGAGGTGAGGATTTGCCCACCTGCTGTGGGGCAGGGAGCAGAGGGAGGGGGGCTGCAGGCACACGGCTGGTCCCCGGGAGGTTGGATTTGCTTCCCCCATCCACGGGGCACCCTGGTTTTGGGGGCCTACTTGATATGGCCATGGAAAAGTGACCCAGCAAGGGATGGTCTCTGGCTATTGAGTCCTCGGRGGCCACCCTGAGCCCCCCACCAAAGATGATGCCTTTGAGGGAGGAGAAGAGCAGGAACTGGCGCAGCTCAGGCAGGGAGGTGCGTGGCTCCAGACCCTGCAGCCATCGTCTTCTCCCCTCGAACAAAGGCGGCTCTGAGCCTCCCCTGCCTCTTGGCGCTGCACAAGAGATCCCTTCTCTCCGGCAGCAAAAGCCTTTTCCAAGGCTGGCCCCCCTCCTCGGGAGGGCTGCAATGCTCTTCCCTGCCCTCGGCCAGCCCAGCCTGGCACCTGCCTGCCTGTCCCCTCCTTGGGGTGCTGTGGGGTCCAGCCGTGCAGGGGACCCCGAMAGGCCCGTCCCCTCCTGCAGCTGGGCCGGCACGTATTTGTGGGATTCGGGGGTACAATCCTTGGATCGCAGAGGGTCCTGCATCCTGGTGCTGCCTGCCTGGCACCAACAAGGGTCCTGGGGGGGCAGGGCTGGGGGATGTGCTGTGTGCACGGGGGTGACAACCACTCCCCCCAGTTAGGGTGGCTCTGGGCTGGGGAGGGCTCTGGGCAYGGGCACGGGGGAGCCCGGCACGGCCGGCGGCAGCAGGGACAGGGAACGGGGAAGAGCTCCTGCGCTGGCAATTACGGCCGAGGTTGATGCCACATGATGCAGGGACGTCAGCAGAGTGTGTCACCGCTGATGACACGCTGCATGTGCAGGGGCTGGGAAGGATGCCAGGGCGAGAGGTTGGGGCACCGAGACACGCCGTGTGCCCCGCAGAACCGAGCCAGCCTGGCCGCCCGACCCCCACCRAGTCACCTCTCCTCCCACGGCACCCCTGAAGCGACCCAGCCCGTCCCACTCCCTCCGGGAGCTCAGCCCTCCGGCACGGCCCGATCCCCGTGCCTCAGTTTCCCCCCCCCCCGTGTGCGGGGCTGTTGGGAGCCGAACAGCTGCCATGGAGCTGTGCCCCCCCCCAGCAAGGAGCGAGGCACGTTCCTGGCTTTTTGGGGATGTTCTCGGGGAAGCCAAGGCAGAGTGTGGTTACTCATGGCGATGACAGTGCCGATGACAAGTCCCGCAGCCCCCAGGAGCACGTGCTGTGCCTGTGCTCCCGCGCAGGGAGGTGTGTTCCCGGTGCCAGAGAGGCCCAGTGAGTAATGGGGTGGGCGGCCGTGCCGTGGGGGGGGGGGGGGGGGGAGCGGCAGCGCGGTGCTGCCAGGCTGGAGGGGGCTGCAGAGAATGCTCTGTCATCCTTTTAGGATGGAGGGGACACCTCCCCACCAGCCCCAGGAGCGCTGGGGGGGATGTGTCCCCCCGTGGGGCAGTAGGATGGRGGGCTCCAACACCGGTGTGGGGACAACCTGCCTCGTGTGAAGGGTGAGATGGGTCCCTGGGCAGGTCAGCGACGTCTTGGTGCCACTTGCTTGGGGTAGCGAAATAGCAGGTCACGGTGGCTGCTGTGTGTCTGGGGACTCCCACCCCCCTCCTGGCTGTATCTGCTCCRGCCAAGATCCCACAGAGCAGCACAACGTGGCTGAGCCCCGCAGCCTCGGCTTTCCCTGGCTGGTGTTGGGACAGGGATGCTCCACGCCGTGGAGAGACATATTTTGGCTGGAGAAGCAGGTGATGAGATAAGGATGGGGTATCGCATTACCACAGTGGGATCTTTCTTTRAGGTTAATAAGACAAGACAGACAATCGCTGCTGCTTGATCCAGGGAGTGCTGTGTGAGTGAGTCTATTAGTGGGCTGATGAGTAATTAGCTGTGTTGGAGACCTGCTAAGAGGAGGGAAAAGTTGTTACCATGACTCAACTGACCCCTCTTTGCACAAGTTAGTGTGTCTTTTCTGAAATACCACAGGTGGATTGTTCCACGACTTGGACGTGCAGYCGGGAAAGCATGGCAGGGTATTCCTCCCTGTTTGCCAGCCGGAGTCACGCGCCGGCGATGAGCCACCGGCGAGGGGAGAGGGGACGAGGAGGGATGGAGCCTAACCCCAGCTAGGCGTGAGTCGGGCCCATCTGCCTGCTCGCCCTTCAGCGGCTCCCTCGAGGGGGCTGCTTTCGGTCTTTCCGAAAAGCAGGCTGGCTGTGCACGCAGCGACGCTGCAGGCTGCCTCAGCACTTCCACGCTCGGCTCCCGAGCTCTCAGCATTCCTGCGGGCCCCTGCCCTGCTGCTCTCCCTCACTGAGGTGGCAGGGATGGGGTGGGCTCTCCTGGTCCCCGCACAGAGAGGGGAGGAGGTGACAGCTGGGCCATGTGGGATGCTGTGAGACACCAAGTCCCACTTTTGGAATGTGGGCCGTTCCCTCCGAAGTGCAGGAGGCAGCTCTCCCGGGAGATCAGGTGTTGTGAGACTCGTGACTCCACCATGCAAATGCTGGAGGCTGTGAATAATCATGTACTTGTGCAGGGAGACTCAGCCCCGCGTGGGTTGGAGCATCCCTCGGCCAGGTGGGAAGCAGCTGGGTCCAGATTCCTGCTCTCCTGGCCTGGTCACCAGCAGTGAGGGGTTGGAGGGAGAGAGGCAGTAACCCATACCCTGGGAAGTCCCATTTTCAGGTCAATCCCTCTCCAGAGTCAAGTATTTTTGCTGCCCCGCATGAAGTCTGATCCAGAACCTTGTTGCTCCAAGTGCTGGAATTCCCTGAATTTCCAGCCTGAGTTGTAGCTTGTTCCCGCTTTTCTTGTGCCACTTCCCAACCCAAAACCTCTGTCCCTGATCCTGAGAGCCAAGTCCCAGGGAGACGGCAGCAGGGCTCAGCCAGGGCTGCATCTCTCCCAGATGACTGCGAGTGATGGAGAGAGCTGCATCCCCCGGGTCTCCTGTGCTAATCCGAGAACTCCAGCYTCATCTGTCAGAGTTGTTTTCTTTAAAAAAGCAACGACATTTTTATCCCTCTTGTAAGGCAGAGGGGGTGAATTTATCACTGGGCAGTTGTCAAGTGACTCAGCTGTGCACGGTAGGCTCCGCTCGCYGTGGCCGTGCAGAGGGCGAGGGCATCTCTGGGTCAGTAGCACAACAGGCAGGTACAGCTCAGGTCAGCAAAACCCCCCTGCCAGAGCTGCTCCGGCCGGGAAAGGGAAGGGCTCACCTGTGGRGTGGGAAGATGCCTCCTCAGGGGCGACCTGCATCCCATGGGAGCTGCAGTGCTGCGCCCTGTGGAGGCTGGCACAGGACGCGTGTGGGTCTGGGGGCTGTGTGGCCCATTCGGTTCCAGCTCATCCCCTGGCAGCTCCCATCTCGGCATGGAGAGCTGCCTGCCTGCTTCCCACGTGGTGGGCAGGAGATGGCCGTGGCCAAGGACTGGGTGCTCCTTGCCTTGCCACCGATTCCTTCACCCGCTCCCAGCTCTGCCACCACAGACTGACGTGCAAGTACAAGGAGTGCCCTGCTCATGTAAATAAACCCAGCTATAAATAGAGAGGGAGAGAAGTGTGAAAACAGTGGGGAATGGATTTCATAAAACCAGCAAATTAGTCTGRAGAAACAAGGGTGTGAACTGACAGCCATGCTCCAACCCAAGCCCATATTTCCAGTTTCTTGAGGGATGTTGGTGGGGCCCCTGTGCTGGGCTCGGCTTGGGGATGCACACGCTGGGATCAGGGCTGGGTCCCCCCATCCACCACGGGCTCCAGATGCCTCCCAGCTTGGGCTGTGTTACCATAGGTGCCATCCATGCCCTTAATTATTTTTTTTTCCTCTTTGAAATTGTGGAAAAAAACCCAGGTAAAGACATGGAGATGATCTGACTGGTGACATGGACTCCAGCTAGACCAGAACACACCTTCTCTGTCTGGCTGGACGAGGGCAGATGGAGCTCTGCCAGCCTTGGGATGGTGCTTTGCAGGCAGTGAGYGATGGCTGGGATTTTTTGGATGCTTTGAAGGTGGCAGGACCAGCGTGGGGAGGGTGCTGGCCAAGCGGCTCTGCCCTTCTGGGCCACTCCAAACCAGACTTTCAGGAAGCAGGAGAGCAGCTTGGAGAGCAGAACTGCCCCAGCACAAGGGTCAGCCTGGGCTGTGCCAACCCCCCGTGCAGATCTGCAAGCTTTCACTTCAGACCTCAGCACCGGGAGCTGAGTCAGGCTTTTGTGAGGTCTTGGAATTTGCTAGGGAAGCAAACTGCCCGGGAGCTCGCTGGGCTGGGGCTGGGCTGGGGGATGCTCTCGCCTCCTGCCCAGGGCCGTGCCAACGTCTGATCCTCAGCGAACGTAATTCCAGGCAGAAGGTGTGGGATGCTCCTCCAGCTCCCACATCCTCTGCGAGAGTTGGGGGTTTTTTTTTTGCTTCTTTCCTGAACGTGCATGGGAAGGGGTGGGAAGACCAGCAGCTGCTCAGGCCTCTTCCCAGATACTCTCCCAATGGGCGGATGGTGAGTGCTGGGGACAAAACGATGTGTCCCCCTCTCCGTGCGAGCCTGTCCCCTCCCGGGCTGGCTGTCATCTAGGGGAAGTTCAGTGGCCCGTTTCCGTGGCTGCCACGCTCCTGGGGGAGCCAGCCCGGCTGTTTGCCCATCTGGCATCGCCAGGTCTTTGCAGGGAGGATGGGTGGGCTGAGATGGGGGAGCACAGGGGAACTTCCTGTTTTCTGCCCATTTTCCATGGGAGTGGATCCCAATCCTCTCYTGTCAAAGGGGCTGTGCCCAGCAGGGGACAAAGAGGGGACAGGGTGACATGGAGCTGTCACAGGGGGTTAGSGATAGTGGTGAGTGGTGGAGCAGGAGCAGGGGAGGTGGCACAGGTGGTACAGGGTGRCAGGAGGCGGTGACACAGCTAGTGCAAGAGGTGACAGTGGCACTGAGCCAGTGCTAGGTGAGAGGTGGCAGGTGAAWGTGACACCAGGTTGTGGAGGTGGCAAGGAGGTGACTGAGCAGTGCAGGGCCCTGGCAGAGGTGACAGCAAGCTGCTGCAGGGGGCAGGTGACGTGTCTGTCCCGGGTTGGTGGGGCGATGGCCCTGGACCTCTGCCAGGGCACAGATGGTGGCAGCTGTGTTACCCTGAGCTGATGTGCGGTACAAGGCTGCCGTGGCACCAAACAGGTGGCAGGGAGGTGACCCTGAGGTGGTGYGGGATGGCAGGGACAGATGGCACAGCTGATGTGGAGCTGGCGCAGGGGGCAGGTGGCTCAGCCCGTGGTGGGGAGGTGACCCTGTGTAGTTGCAAACTGTCATTGGCGTGTCGGAGAAGTGGCATTTGGCAGCAGGGGCAGGTGGCAGAGCTGGGGCCAGGGAGGTGACACTGTGCCGGGGCAGGGGGGCACCTCTGGGGACAGGGAGATGATGCTGAGCTGGTGTAGGGGGCACATCTGGAGACAGGGAAGTGACACTGAGGGCACATCTGGGGACAGGAAAGTAATGCTGAACTGGTGCAGAGGATGCATCTGGAGACGGGGAAGTGACATTGAGCCGGAAAGTGATGCTGAGCTGGTGCAGGGGACACATCTGGACATAGGAAGGTGATGCTGCACTGAGCCAGGGACACATCTGGGGACAGGGAGCTGGTGCAGGGGCACACCTGTGGACAAGACRACACCAAGGTGGTGCAGGGGCACATCTGGCTACAGGGAGGTGACACTGAGTAGGTGCGGTGACACACTTGGGGGTAGGGAGGTGATACTGAGTCGGTGCAGGGGCACATCTGTGGACGGGGAGGTGACACTGAACCCGTGCGATGACACATTTGGGGATGAGGAGGTGGCACTCAGCTGGTGCAGGGGCACATCTGTGGACGGGGAGGTGACACTGAGTAGGCGCGGTGACACATCTGGGGACAGGGAGGTGACACTGATCCGGTGCGGTGACACATCTGGACACGGGGAGGTGACACTGTGGCAGGGGCACAGGGGGGGATACGGAGTGTGGGGACACGGAGGTGGCACTGTACCGGTGCGGGGGCACATCTGGGGGTAGAGAGGTGACACCGTGGCAGGGGCACGGGGGGAGGGATACGGAGTGTGGGGATACGGAGGCGGCACTGTACCGGTGCAGGGGCACACCTGGAGGCGAGGAGGTGACCCCGTACCGGCGCAGGGGCACACCTGGGGACGGCGAGGCGGCGCCGATCCGGCGCGGTGCCGCACGCGGACGCGGGGAGGTGGCAGCGAGGCGGCGCAGGGGCAGAGGCGGGCGCGGGTCCCCGCGGGTGTCCGYGCGGGGAGGTGACCGTCCGGCGGAGGTGACCGCGCCGCTCCCGGCAGTGCGCATGATACTGCGGCGCAGGGGCCCCGTGCGCGCCAACCCACCTTGAACCGGCCCGGGCCGCGCCGGCGCCCAATCACCGCCCCCTCCGCCGGGGCGCGGCCAATGGGCGGCGGGCGGGGGCGGTGCCGAGCCGCTAAAGGGCGCAGGCTAGGCTGCACCGCGCGGCGGAGCGCAGGTGCGGCGCGGCGCGGGGATGGGCGCGGGCATGGGCGCAGCGGCGGGCGGCCGGCCCTGAGCCGCCCCTCCGGCCCCGCCAGCCCCGCCGAGCCCTGCCCGGCCACGGCCACCCCGGCCCGGCCCCGCCCCGCCCCGGCCGGGCCGCCCGGCGGGCGGAAGATGCTGCGCACCGGGGGCCGGTAGTACTATGATTTGGTATGTGGCCGCTTTGGTAGCAAGTGTGCTCGGCGCCCGCGGGCTGCCCGTCCAAGGTGAGTGGGGCCGCGGGGTGTTCTCCGCCGGGGCGAGCCCGGGAGGGGCGCGCCGGGGTCTGCGGGGCGGCGGCGGGGCCGCCTCTGCGTTYCCCCCCCCCCCCCTCCCGCGGTGTACCGGATGCGGCGGGGGGATGCGCAGGGACCGGGAGGGATGCGCGCACCGGGGGAGGGCATCACGTCCCGGGGAGAGGGGACCGGGAAGGGGCCGGGGAGGCGGGGAAGAAGGGGAGAATGCGGCTCYGGAGGGGGTTTGCGGGGTTCGCGTCCTTCCCGCTGCCGGTGCGGGGACCGAGCGCTTCCCGCTGCGGCGGGGCGCTGGCGATTCCTTCATCCCCCGCTGCCGGGGGGAGCCGGGAGCGCCCGGCGCATCCTCCCTCCGCAGGCGCTCGGCGGGCTTGGCCGTGACCTCCCCGAGGGCAGCGGCTGCAGCTGGGGGAAGTTCGGGAAGCCGCGCTCGCGGTGCGGCTGAGCCTCTGCCCAGGGGTTGGAAATTCCCTTTGGGAGAAGGCAAGCGGGTGCGGGTCCTGGCGGGGGGCACGGCTGACTGAGTGTCCCCCTTGCTCAGGGATGGGCAAGCGTTTCCCCGCATTCGTATTTCTTCTCTCATCCTGGGGAAGCGCCTGCGGCAGCTCCGGGGGGTGCGGGCAGCGTTTGCCCTTCCCTGCAAGGGTAGCCCGGCTGGGCAAGGAGAAATGGGATTCGTCGCCTTCCCCTGCAGCGCCCCGGCTGCGGGTTTGGGGGTGACTTTGCTCCCCCCTCCCACCCGGGAGAGGCTGCCCTCCTTCTCCCCCCACTGCAGGCTGGCTGCTGTGCTGGGGTAAACTGAGGCACAGGGTTGTCCAAGGTCAGGAGGGAGACGGCAGCGGGGAATAACCCTGATTTTCCTGCTCTGGCTTCTTTTCCTTCAGCTTGCAGCCCCCTCCCACCCCTCCGAGCCATCCCTGCAGGTAGAGAACTGCCTGCCGCTGGTGCAGCACCGTGCCGTATCTCTGCCGCTGGTTCCTCTCTGGGCACAGGGTTATCCCTGCATCCCGGTGGTCCCTACCCGGGATGAGACCCTGGAGCTGTGCYCTGGGTGTCACCGCACCCTGCCCGTGAGGATGCAGAGGCTGCCGGTAGCAAGTGATGCCTGGCTGGCAGCCACCACCACTCCCCTCCCCGTGGCGTGGGGAGCGCTGCCTCGGCGGGCACGGGTGGGCTGGAAGGGGGCACGTACCGGGGTGCTGCAGGCCCCCCAGTCCGCAGCGCTCCTCRAGCCCGCTGGGTCACATCTCTACTGTGCCACAGTCCCTTGCCGTCCTCGCCTGGCAGGTGGCTCTGTGGAGGCATGGGGGTGTGTGTGTCAGGATGGGGCTGTCCTTTTGGGGGGGGTCAGGATGGGGCTGCCCCATTTGGGGGTAGGTAGCCCCTCTTTCTGAGCCGTGGCCGGCGGCTGCCTGCCTGAGCTGCGTGCTGCAGTGTGGTGAGGCAGCGTTTGCAGCAGCCGTTTGTACAGGGATGCTCTGCCGGGGAGAGGAGCGGAGCAGCGAGTTCGGCACCTGGGAACTTGGAAATACCCTGGAGCCGCTCGGATGGGGCTCCGGAACTGRTGCCAGGGTGGGTGGGTGCCGGGAACCCCCGGCACGGGGGTGCTGTGTGCGTGGAGCAGCGTGTACGTGATGAATGAGCGCGCCGKGAGTAATGCGTGGGTGGGTGCCGGGGGAGGGGGTGCTGCGGGCCGGCGTGGCCCCCGCAGGGACAGGGAGCCCACGGGACTCGCCCCAGCCGCTGCAACCCCTTGGCCCCAGCGCTGTCCCCTCCTCGTGGGGGCCTGTCACCCCTTCTTGGGGACAGTGCTTCAGAGGAGAGCTGGGGCTCRCTGTGCACCGAATGCCCTCTCTGGGGCTTTTCCCTTTGCCGTGGCCTTCCTCCCACACCRCTTCCTCCTCGCTGAGCTGAGAAGCAGTGGTGCTGGCCCTGGGCAGCTTTCTTGCCTGGCTCTCTGAGGGCTTTCCAGGCGTTAATCGGCTCAGAGAGGGAAGGAGGGTGCGTTATCCCCTCTTATGGCATGGGGGAGGAGAGCCAGGACGTGACCGCGCCAGGAGTGGGTGTCAGAGGAGGGATCCGGCCTCCTGGCATTCCCAGCAGCGCCGTCACACCGAGGGGCTTTTCCTCCCTCTCCCACGAGTGTGACGCTGTGGCAGCACCCGGGGAGCGGGGACGCTCGTGGATCCGGCGGGAGGGTTTGCGGAGGGAGGATTCGGCTGCGCCAGCCCCGGGCGAGGGCTCCGTCGAAGAGGTTCCCTGGACGCCGCGGCGGGCGATGCTCCCGGCGCTGACCTTGGCCGGTTGGAACTGCTTGGCGTGGCAGTGCCAGCGCTGCATTCCCTGCTCGCTCCTGGCGCAGAGCTCTTGGGTTTTGCCTCTTTGGCTGTGGAGGGGTCTGGACCGGGAGCCGCCGGATTTGGCACGTGCGGCTTTGGCCCCGCTCTCTTCTGGCAAGGGGATGGTTTGGCACCGGGAACGGCCAAGGGCGTTGGCCCGGCTCCCATTTCCATCATTCTCTGGAGGTTTTCTGCTCCTCTGGACCTGTTGGATGGGAGCGGAGGGACGCGGGCGTCTCGGTCGATGGCTTGGCTTGCCGGAGGGCTTTTGCGGTGATGCTTTGCCGGCTCGGTCGCCTTTGGACTGGGAAGATGCAGCTTCGCTGGTGACGGCTGAACCTTGCGAGTTCCTCTCCGGAGCTGTGGCGGGGTGGGACAGCTCCCGTTCACCTCCATCCTCCGTCTTGGAGGTCGTGCCTTCGTGCTGGAGGAGAAGCCCTGCAGMTGGGCAAGCAGTGGGTCCAGCCCTGTGCCGTGCCGATGGAGGAGTCCTTCCTCTCCCTTTCCCTGCGGTAGGCATCTCCCGAGCTGGGAGCCCTGAGCGACCAGCTGGCCTTTGGAAAAACAACTCTCTTCCTCCCGCTCCAGGATGGAGAGGCTGGCGTTGGTGGGAGGGCTGCCTGAGCCAGGAACAGCGTGATTCAGGAGCTGCTGGCGGGCAGCTCGGAGCGCTGCCTGCATCCCGCTTTCCTGTCGGAGGGCTGCGAAGGCACCGGGATGGTACTCTCTGCTCCACGGGGAGGGCGATGGGCRGCCAGCCTGAGGGTGCTGGTGTGACGTGGGGCTGGGCTGCGGGTCACAGCACCCTGGCAGCGCTCTCCAGGCACAGGAGGTCTTCTCTGGGATGGGTTTGGGCTCMAGGCTCCCACCACAGCTGCTCGTTTGGCTCCGTGGAGCACGGAGTGAGCTCACAGGGAGCGCACAGGTAGCTGCTGGTTGTTGCTGGGAGATGATGCTTCCCACGAGGCGGCTGCCGTGTGGCACCTGGGGACACTCTACACCRGGCTGGTGGTGTTTGAGGGAGGGGGCACAGGGGACCCCCGGGTGAGAGTAGGGTGACCTCAGGCAAGTAATTTTCTTACCTCCACCATCTCCGTGCCTCTCAGAGCACCARCCTGTGCTCCCACGTGCTTTCTGAGCTGCTGCCCGGCCAGGCACGCTCCCACCTGTGCCATCCCAGGGAGCAGGGACCCACCATGGGGTGGCACCCCATGCGTGCATTCCCCTTGGGATGCCAGGGCAGCTGCCTGCCTGTGTGGGGACAGTGTTGGTGGTCCCACAGGACCCCTTGCGCCCGGGCATGGATTTCAGAGTCACCATCTCGCTGTGAATGGGGCACCGAGCCACCCCTCAGAGCAGCTAATCCTTCTCCTCCCTGGCCCCGCATGACCTTGAGGCATGTCACTTGACCTGCGCGTCGCCCTCCATCCATCTGGAAAATCGGGTTTAAAACGCAGGAATCGTGCTGAAAGCCCAGATGCTGCTTTCCAGCTGGGGGAGGGGGTGAAGGCTGAGCTCCCGGCCCCCGGGGCTGCCCCCCACCAGGGGACAGGAGGATGCTTTTGGGGGGCTATGGGTACCCCAGGACGGGTGGGGGGGGACTGAAGTTGCAGTGGGGGGTGCAACCCCCACTGAGATATTTAGGGGGCTACGGAGGTGGGGGACAGGCAATCTCCTGGCGCCCCACACCCTGCCCTGGCAGCACGTTGTCCCTGTCCCCCCACCCTGGGCTGCAGTCGCCCCCCTCTTCACTTCATGGCGATGTCTGCCTGCTCTCCTTCCCTGYTGGCCTCCATATGCCACGCTGGTGGCCTTGTCCTCAGAGATCCCTGCCATATCCCGCCTCCACCGATGTGAGCGGGATGTGTCAGAGCACATCTCGTCTCGGCTCAGCAGGGAGGAGAGGTCCACAGGCTCCGGGCCTCGTGCCTGCTCCCTCAGCCGGCCCCGTGCGGGGACAGGGATGGGGATGAGTGCTAGGGGTGTGGGGGCAGCACTGGAAGCGGGCAGTGGTGGCTCCATTAGCAGGCTGCAAGGCTAGGGTGGGTCAGGACAGGATCCCCTCCCTGCCCCAGGGCGTGGGTGTCCACTGTGCCAGGCAGGAAAGCCTTCCCAGGCGTTAATTCCTTTGGAAACCAACTCTGCCGTGGCCACATCCTTCTCACGAAGCAGCTGCAGGAAGGGTCCTGCTTCAGCGAGTGCACCTGAGGTGCTGGATACCTTCAGCTTCACCACGTCCTGTGGCACCTTCCGCCCCTGCCCTCGGGATCGGAGGAACTGGATGCCCAGATCCAGGTGAGGGTCTCCCCATCCTTGGCATCGCCGTGCTGGGGAGCCCCGCGGTGGCACCGTCTCGGTGGCGGCAGCCTTCCCTCCTCTCCCTTTGGGATGCTGTTCAACTCCACCTCCGCATCTTGTATTCTTGCCTCCTGGCACGCGGCGTGCTTTTATTTTTCCTGGATCTGCTTGGATGACGAAGCCTGTTGATTACTTGTTTTTCTTTACGAGGCATCCCCCATCTTCACGTGAGCTCCTGCGCCGAGGCGGATTTGGGGTTCGCATCCCTGCTGCAGCTCCCTGATGTTGACCCTATTTCCAAACTGCAGGTTAAGCCTTGAAACCTCTCTGAACTTGGCTGGGAAAAACCAAGCGGGTTTAAAAATACCCCTTCTATTTGTGCTCTGTTTCTTCTGGCGTCTGCGGGTTGTTTTCAAGCGTTTCCCTACAAATGTGGGGGTGAGGAAACACTTCGAATTGAGAGCTGCAGCCTCCATTGCTCGCTTTCTTCATGGCCTGGACTCGGAAGGAAAACCTGGTCAGGGTTGGGACCGCAGGGTTGGTGGGCTGAGAAGTTGAGAAGACCCGAAGAAGCTCTTTGAAACATCTCCCCGTTGCTTTCCTGGTGCTCTGCAAGTGGGGACAGGAGGGCACGGGGCCGGTAGCGGGGCGGGTGGCAGCTGGGGAGAGCCGGGGGCCGGTTCTCCGCCGAGGCTGCCAGTCGGCCGTGCGCTGGGGAGGTGATGCTCAGCCGTGCGTGCAGTTCCCCACCGGCCTCGCGATCAGACACCGGCGCTGCGAGCTGCCGGGGATGACCTATTTTCCTACGCCTGGGCAGCCCTGGCCAGGCGTGGGTCCGGCGGAGCGGCTGGCTCGTCCCCTCCCCGGGGACGTCACCCGCTGCTCCGCCGGGGAGCCAGTCAGGGGATCCTGGCGTAGCGTGACTCCCTGGCGCCCATCCCCAGGGTGTCCGGGTGGCCTCTTGGGCAACGAGCTTGCTCCAGCCGGGCAAACATCAGCATTCCAGGCTCCGTTTGGTGTTGAGGTGCTGGAAACCAAGATTCCATCTTGGTACCCCAGGAGCTGGAGGGCTGGGGCGGGTGGGGGGTCTTGGGAAGGGGTTTGGGTGCTGCCCTTTCCRTCCTCTCCTGCTGGTGGAAGGAGGATGTCACTTGGAAGGCGATGAGGTGCTGGAGCCCCGCTCGCTCGSGCACGGCGGCCGGGGAAGCGCGTCCTTGGATGCTCTTGAGCAGCACGTGACAGCTTCGTGTCCCCGATCGGCGCAGGAGGACCACGGGCAGGGAGGGGGCTCCAGCCCTGCAGCACGGCAGCCCCCCCCGGCCGGGCACAGCGGGGTCAGGACGCTTTCGCACAGCTCAGCGCCGGGGTGGCAGGGGAGGGCTGACACCGTCCCTGCTGACAGGGTGCGAACGGGAGCTCATCGGCGATGCAGCGCTAACGAGGGATGGAAAGGTGCAAGAGTGTTGTCGGGGCGGTGCAAAGCGTGTGCGGGGGTGTGCGTGCACGCTGCACGTGTGTGCTCGGCAGTCCCCCCGCCCCGGTGGGCTCCCGGCGGATCCGTGGCCGTGCGGGACCCCCGAGGTGGGGCCGGGTGCCTGCAGTGGGTGTGCAATGCAGCGTCTGCTCCTCGCAGATGGCTCACAGCTCTGCGCCCCGGCGTCACCCACCCCGTGCCACCAGCCAGCCCTCCCAGTTGAACAGCCCTCCGTGCCCGGTTTGCTGGTGGTGTGGGGGCCGAGGACACCCGGGTGACCATCAGGCTGTGACCCTCTGCAGCGGCACGGCTCGCGTGTGCCGTGAGCGAACCGTGGCCGGCTCTGTCCGCTGCCCTTCCCGTGGGGACGCTCGGCTGGTGGGCCCGTGGGGTGGCACATCACCGGCCTCTCGCCGGTACGCGCTTGTGCCAGAGCCAAAAATAGCCGGTGATGCTCGGTGATGCTCGGCTCCCGCGGCGGGGAAGCGGTGATGTCACTCGCCGCCAATCACCGGCGGCCCCGAGGAGCAGCGCGGAGGAGTGGGAACGTGCTTCCCCGAGCATCCCTCCCCGAGCATCCCCCCCGGAACAGGCAGCGGCCGCGTGTGCCAGGAAACCGGGAGGCCTTTCCTTGATGGGAAGGGTGATGTGGGTCTGAATCTAGTTTTGGGGACCCCCCTTTTGGCTTCCCCCCAGCCCTGGGTTTCCCTCTCTCTCCCTTTCTGAACGCCGTGCTGAGGATGCAGCTTTGCTGCTGCTGGCAGAGTAGGATGACGCCAGGCTGCAGCGAGCAGGGCGGCACAGCCGGGGTGGAGCAGCCTCGGAGCCGAGACCAAAGTCCCCTGTAATTACCCAGCCGGGAGGAGCAGGGCGACAGACCCGATGTGCAGGTCCCAGCCGGGTTTCAGGCTTGGGGCTCTCGGGGATGCCCGAGGGCATGTGGGCTTGGCTGGAGCATCGCTGCTCTGGGGGCTCAGCCCACCCTGGCACCGGTGGGAGAGCTGGATCCGTGGGCTGGCACAGCAGAACTGTKGTCAGTGGTCCCTGCATGCTCAGTCCTGCTCACTGGAGGATGCAGGGGCACAAGCTAAATGCAGCCTTCTCCCTGTCACAGGGAYACAGGGTATCCCTGATGGTGGTGCTACACGGGGAGCAGTGCTAGGCATGCTCTGTGCCCCCTTCTACTGAGAGCAAGGGGTCCCCAAAACCCCTGTGGGGTTGCTGGGCATCACCCTTGCCCTGGCGCAGAGGTTGGGAAGCTGTCCTGGAGCAGTGGGTGCTGATGGCCACTGTCCTGAGTCCTCTGGTAGCTCGGGGTGGCCTTGGAGCTGAGTGGAAGGGCTTGGGACCCCCTCTTGGWTTTGGGGCAAGGGAGACTCAGGAGAGTCTTTGCTGGAGACTGGGAGGTGGCTGGGAATGGGCATTGCCTCTGCTGTGGCCCTTCTGGGGGTCCTGGTCCGATGCTGGGCACCGGCAGTGGGATCAGCCACAGTTTCTTCCTTCGCCCCCTCACAGGTGCCCTCGGCTCGAGGGAGGAGCCCGAGTTCGTGACCGCTCGCGCTGGCGAGAGCGTGATCCTGCCATGCGACGTGATCCACCCGCTCACGGGACAGCCCCCTCCTTATGTCGTGGAGTGGTTCAAGTTCGGCGTCCCCATCCCCATCTTCATCAAGTTTGGGTTTTACCCTCCCCATGTCGACCCAGAGTATGCCGGTGAGTGTTGGGGGCGCGGGGGGGACGAGGGGAAGGTGCCGGGTCCCGGCTGCGGCGCAGCCCGGGATGCGCGGCTCCGCTCCATCCGTTCCCCCGTCGGAAACCACGCGGGCTCTGCCTCTCGTTGCTCGCTTTCCACCCAGTTGGTTTTAATTAAGCAGCAGCGTTAGGAAGCCAGCTGGGCTGCGTGGGACGGGAGCAAGCGAGGCAGAGAAGCCCAGGGTGACGCGTGGTGGCGGTGGCTGCTGCTGCTGCCGCTGCGCCCTGGAGCAGCTGTGAGCCTGGGGAGGGATGCTGGGATGCTGGGGGGACGGTGGGGATGGAGCCAGGGCCACGTGCYGGGCGGAGGTGACAGGTTGGAGCTGCAGAACTCATGTGGCTGCTCGCCAGTGTGCTGCCTGTGACACGTGGCYGGTGTCCTGTGGTGGGATCTGTGCCTGGAAACCAGCCCTGAGGAGGYTGGCGTGGCAGGACGGACCCATTGTGGTATCCCTTTCCCTGTGGAACGCTCTCCTGGAGATCTTCCCTGGGTCTTATGGGGCTCTCTGCCCAAATTGTTCTCTAAGAAATGCTGCAGCAGGGAATATGCACCAGCTGAGCCCTGCCAAACTCAGCTCACGATTGAGCAATGCCACAGCCTGGTGGCCACCGCACCAGGGTGGAGGTTTGGGCTGCTTTGCTCCTGACCCGGTTTTTGGGGCTGTGCACAGGGTCAGCTCGGGGCCTCCCTGCTTTCCGGGAGTCTCCCAGGCGGGGAGAGGCTTTGGGGCGYGCCTGTGCCGGCTGTGCCGCCGCCAGCCCCCGGCCGGGAGCAGAAGGTCGGTGTYGCTGCGGGCAGACGCCGCTCGAGGCACCTTGCCTGGCCCTGGCAGCTTGGCTCTGCCGTCCCCAGACGGGCGAGCGTGTCACCGGCCTGGCACCACCGGCTGCAGCCGCGCCGTGAGGCCCTGCCAGCCCCAAACCGGGACAGTGCCTGCACCGGGGTGGGGTGTCCCTGTGGTCATCTCCGGGGGGCTGCTCTGGCGTGGGGATGGGGGTGTCCCCTGTGGCAATGCTCTGGGGGACTGCTCCAGTTTGGGATGGGATATCTCCTGTGGTGATGCTCCGGGGGCTGCTCCAGTTTGGGATGGGATATCCCCTGTGGTGATGCTCCAGGGGCTGCTCCAGTTTGGGATGGGATATCCCCTGTGGTGATGCTCCGGGGGCTGTCCTAGTGTTGAGCACCGTCAGGGTCCGTGGTGCCAACGCTGTGCTCTCCCACAGGCCGGGCCAGCCTGCACGACAAAGCCTCCCTGCGCATTGAGCAGGTGCGCTCCGAGGACCAGGGCTGGTACGAGTGCAAAGTGCTCATGCTGGACCAGCAGTACGACACCTTCCACAACGGCAGCTGGGTCCACCTCACGGTCAATGGTGAGCGGGGCGGGGGCCGCGGCGTCCGTGGGGTGCCAAAGTGGGATTTCTGGCGGATCCTGGGTGTCTGGTGGACGCTGGGCCTCACTGGCATCTGCGCCCGGCAGACACGCGAGCCTGAAGCCATCCAGGCTGGCTGCTCCAGCCAGGGCGTGACTTCAAAAGGGACGAGGTTTTATTAGGGAATCCTCGGTTTAATTACATGGAGCTCGTTTAAAGGAGAGACATCAAGAACCGGGGCTGGGAACGAATCTCCTCTCAACAAACAGATCAGAAAATCAAATCTTTGTTTTCTTGAAATTCAGATTTACTCAAATTACTTTCTCATTTTATTAAGGCTGTATATTAAACTAATTAGCGAATTGTCATTCTGCGCATCAGGAGAGAGATCTTTATTTTTAGCCCAGCAGCAGCAGCAGGGCTGTGCCTCTCCTGCTGCAGTGGGGTGGCTGGAGAGATGTGGGCACCGGCAGCTCCTCGCTGGTCTCGCCTTGACCTTGAGCAATTAATTTAACCTTTGGGGGGACGACTGTGCTGTGGCACCGAGCAGAGCCACCTAATTGAGCCCAATTAGTGAGTGGGAGCTTTGCAAGCTGGGCTGTGCAGGCCACCAGCTCCATCCCTGCCTGCTGCCCTGCCTGCCGTTTCCTGCTTTCCCCCTGCCTGCTAATGAGCTCTGAGGGCTTGGGAAGGAGGGCGAGAGGAAGAGGAAGGAGGAGGATGGCGGTGCCTGGCTCACCTCTGCCACGTGCACGGATCCTGCAAACCGCCAGCCAGAGGGGCTGGAAATGGCCCCAGATGCCCTGTCCCTCCCCTTGGCAAAATGGGGCAGTTTTGGGGTTTTATGCAGCAYGGGGCGTGCAGGGGCTTAATAACAATATAATAACCATAATCCTCCCAGCTCGAGGARTTGCTTGTAGGGTGAGGGCTGTGTCTTTCCCCCAGCGCATTACAGCATTACAACGCTTAATTTTCTTAGGGGGAAAATAAAAATCATTTGGGGAGAAACAAAATGTAATTCCTTTTCTTCCCCCCCCCCCCCCCCCCAAGCAGATTAAATTGCCAACCTGTCTTCCTCTAAAGTGGGCTTTAACAACCGCGGGTAATTAGGGGCGGGCTGTAATCCTGCCAGCCTCTTTCATCAGGAAGGAGCCTTTCGATCTGCACTGCGGTGTTTTCCCATGTTTTGACAATAGCGAGTTAATGTGCAGCGGGGGGGGAGGACGTGGTGCTGGTGGGGCGGAGAGGGGACAGGGCTGGGCTGCGGTGTGGCACCTCTCGGTCGGTGTCCCGGGGGACACCCCTGTCCCCGCAGCCCCGTTCGCCTTTGGGGTGGTCCCAGCCCCGCCGTGGGGATGTGCAGCGTCCCCCGTGTGCCCCCAGACCCAGAGTGGCCACGGGTGACCCGGGGGGTGACGGTGGTCTCCTGTGCCCCCAGCTCCCCCCACGTTCACGGAGACACCGCCGCAGTACGTAGAGGCGAAGGAGGGCAGCAGCGTCACCCTGACCTGCATGGCGTTCGGGAACCCCAAGCCCATCGTCACCTGGCTCAGAGAGGGAGACCTTTTGGGTGACAATGGCAAGTACCAGGTAGGTGGGGGAGGGCTGCCGTGGGGACTCCTGGGCTGGGAGCTGGCGGGGATGGTATTGACAGGGCCGTGGTGGCGGCAGCTCCGCCGTGCCTGGAGCCAGATGTGCTTTCTCAGCGCTTCTCCTTGGTGAGATGCCCACTTCCCCCACCCCATCCCTGCTGAGCAGCAGCCTGGAGCACTGCCTGCCCTTGGGTGCAGGCTGGAGACCACCCAAGTGCTTGGGACAGCCCTGCTTCTGCACCTGACCTGCTCCCTGCAGACTCAGCCCAGGGCAAAGACCCTGGAGAGGGGGTGGGAGCTGCAGTTTGGGATGTGTGCCCCCGGGCAGGGATGGATACCGCAGGGCTGGGGCAGGGAGGGTGGAGCAGGGAGGATTTCCCCTCCTCCCCTCCCCTTCAGGACCCTTTTTGCATCCCAGAGGCGCCCAGGCAGAGATTCCCCCCTGAGCTCTAATTGGTAAATCAGGCATTGGAATCAGCGCAGGCACTAATGAGAGTAATTAGGAATCATTTGTTACTAATTGAAATAGAAGGATGAGGCAGAATGAGGTGGGGGGGAAGGCTGGCTTGGGGGGCTCCCTGTGCACGGGGGTGCTGCTACCCCAAGGGTGACAGTCCCTTGTCCATCCTTCCGCTGTGTCCTCGAGGGGAATCCATCCATCTCTTCCAGCTGAGAGGTGGCCCCACAGGGAGGACCRTGGCCAAGCTGGGGTTTCCCCCTCATTCCCTCCCCCAGCGATGGAGCAGATCCGTGGGGGGCAGGGAACACTCCAGCAAGGCGTCGTGCTCCTTGTGAAGCGCCGATGGTGCCGGGGCGCTTGGCAGGAGCGGTTTGGAGCCTGCTGCCTGCCAGTCACTTCTGGGAGATGAATGTGCTGCGATGGTTATTTATTTATTTTACGATTTTTTTTTCCCTTCCCCTTGGCGTCGAGCACCAACGCGTGTGTTGGTTTATTAATATCCGAAGCCTTGCAGAGCGGGGAAACCCGTTTCTCATCCGGCCCTAAAAGCGCCGGCAGCTCTCCGCCGTGGGAAGCAGGGAGGGTCTTCCCCCATCCCCCTGGGGGTCCCTGCCCACGCTCCAGGGTCTTCCCTTGTTCCCAGGTGAGCGACGGGAGCCTCACCGTGTTCTCCATCACCCGGGAGGACAGAGGTGCCTACACCTGCCGGGCCTACAGCATCCAGGGCGAGGCTGTGCACACCACCCGCCTGCTCGTCCAAGGTGAGACCTTCCAGCTCCTCAGCATCCCCAGGAAGGCCGGGATGGGGGGAGCTCCACGGGCCACAGGGCTGTGGTGCCACCCCAGAGCGAACCACAAGGCCTCTGTGCCTGGCATGGTGCTGGCTGCCCCGTGGCTCTGCATCCTGTTTGTAGGATGGAGGAATCCGCTTAATAGGGACACGGCGGTGGCCGTGCTGATGAGCAGCCAGGCCCTGATGGCAGCTCGGTTTTGTTTGGGAAGCGGGGAAAAGATTGAGGCTGTCATGAAGCGCCTCGTCAGACAGTGGTGATGCATGACAGGCCTCCTGCTCCTTGCTCCCTCTCTTATTAAATAAATCTTTAATTAGGTCAACAGCTACCGGCAGAGAGAGGAGCACAGGGTGTCCTCTGCTCTGCTTTTGTGGCAGTGGCGAGCTGCTGGCTCCTGGCAGTTTGCWGTGTTCCCCCCTGGATTTTTCCTGTGGGTGATGCTATCCTGGAAAAGCGCTCGGGATGAAGGCAGGCGTGTCCTTGTGTGCCCTGGGAGAAGCACCATGGGCGTGGATCTCCTTCGCAAAGCTGCAGAGATTAGGGAAAGGGCTGGGAATAACAGGGTCATTGTGGTTCTCAATCGGCCCCTGTGATCCCAGAGGATCCGAGCCAGCCCTGCCCTGGAGCCCTCCAGCAGCTCCAAGCCATTGATGCTGTGATGGAGCTGAGCCTGGGCARCCTTTGTGGGGACACCTGTAACGGTGGGAGTGACAGTCTCCTCTTTCCCCCTCCAGGACCTCCCTTTATYGTTTCCCCTCCGGAGAACATCACAGTCAACATCTCCCAGGATGCGCTGTTCACCTGCCAGGCCGAGGCGTATCCCGGGAACCTCACCTACCTGTGGTACTGGGAGGAGGAGAACGTCTACTTCAAGAAGTGAGTTCACAGCTGGCAGGGCAGCACCTCCTCCTCCTCCTGCTGCTCCCAGCTTGTGCTGGGAGCTGGGATTGTGTTGGGCATTGCCCCTGGCTCTCCCTGTGATCCTCCTCTCCTCTTCTCTCGCAGTGACTTGAAGTTGAGGGTGCGGATCCTGATCGACGGGACGCTGATTATTTTCCGTGTCAAGCCAGAGGATGCTGGAAAATACACCTGTATCCCTAGCAACAGCCTGGGCCGCTCGCCATCAGCCTCTGCCTACCTGACAGTGCAGTGTGAGTGCAGGGATGGGGCTGGGACTGATAGCACCTGGCTCCGAGGCAGCCGCAGAGGCTCCGTTGTCCTGGTATGACACTGGGAGAATCAGGTTGATGTGACAGCAGCCTTTGGATGAACACGGAATCATCCTCAAGCAAAAAGCTTGAGAGCGTCCCACACGGGTGTGGGAGACAAGGAAGCAAATGGTCTGAGCATCCTGAGTGACAGCGCTCAGCTGGGACTGGTGTCCACTTTGTTACAAGTGTTTTTTGATTAGGTGAGCACCATCCCACAGCTGCTCCCGACAGGCTGTCCTCATCCTGCTGGGAAGCACCGGGTCAGGCCTCTCAGTCCCTCTCAGTCCCACCGTGTGTTTTTTGGTGTTTATTATGGGGGCTTATTCCTGTGGCGCGGCTGTTCCGCGAGCTCCGGAGCTCGGCGTGCCACATTTTTCAGGCGGTAACTGATCTAAACAAGCGGAGGAGAAAGGGCTGTAGCAGGAGCGTTGCCTCCCACGCTCGTTCTCCCGGAATCCCCGGGCGGTAATGGGTAGTGTGCCACCGGCATCCTGTGGCATTCCACAGTAATGGCCTCAATTGCCGCCGCTCCAATTGCAATATTGCTCTGCTCTCAAAGACTGCGGCGCTTTTATTTCGTAATGAAAGACAGGCCTGAGCAAAGTGGGCTCGCGACTTGGGTTTTCCAGGTTGCCTTAGAGCTGCTGCTGCCTCTAGACCCGGTGCTGGTTAGCGGGGAGCTGCTGGGAGAAGGGCTGGGAGGTGCCCTTGTTCCCCTGTGGGGATGGACGAAGGGGCAGAGCGGGCAGGGGGAACAGGGTGAGCGGTGCCGTGCCCAGGCACAGGCGTGATTTCGGGGCTTGGATGTGCCCGGCTGGGCGGCTCTTGGGAAAGCCTGTGGCCTCAGGCCATTAAATCTGCCCTGCCGCTAATCCAGGGCCGCTTGTCACGGCTGATAGCTGTTAAAAATAGCTCTAATGGCAGGGAAAACAGCCCTTGGACAATCTGCCGCTCAGACCAGGCTTCGGCACGAGGAAGGGGGCTTGACTTTTGGTGCCTCAAACCCTTTTCCCCCTGAGCAAACCTCGTCCATACAGGGGCTGATGCCTCCCGAGGGAGCTTCCCACCCACCGAAGCGGATGGGGACACGGCTCTGGGTCATTAGTGGGCTGGGCTGGCCCCCGGCCAGTGACCTAGTAGTGAAAGGCTCGATCCCATTACCCTCTCCCGCGCTGCTGGAGTCCTTGATTACATTTCCTGGGAGGTGGGGTTAAGCAGAGGGGGGGTAAAGCCTGCTCCATATGCGGCACTTGGCAATCTGGGTTATGGTGCCACTGCCGGGGGCGTGTGGTTTGTGGGAGTGGTTGGGGTGACGTGCCGGGAGCAGAGCTCCCAAGCTCTGTCGGTTTTGCCCCAGGAAAGCAATAAGGAGAGGACACCCCCACAGCCTCCATCCTTTCCTGTTAAGCACCTTAATGTTTGCCCCCCCACTTTGCATCAGCAGTGCAGGGATGCTGCACCCCAAAACCCCGCATTGATCCCTTAATGCAGCGTAAGCCCCATCAGGATTTTCCCATAACCTCGTGCTGCTCGTGTCTAGACGAGATTGTAGAAATACTCRCTCTTCTTATTAAAAATAACATTTTTTTAAAAAACCTTCTTATTAAAGAAAGTCTAGATTCTCTTCAACCCACTCGCACTTAATTAAAAAGCTCTTAGAAGTGCTGTTAATGACACATTCTAGACTGKAGGATTGTGAGACACCTCTCTGCGTGGGTGGTGCAGCGTGGAGGGGRGGGTTAGATATGTGTTTTAAGGTTTTTGCATCTTGGAAAGGGTGAGGTGGCTGATGCCTCGATGAGGCACGAGTACAAGCAGATAGAGGAGGTAAAGGGCTCGTGGCAGCCTGGACACGGATCCTTTTTCCCATCTTGGTGTGTTTTAAGGCTTGGGAGTTGAAATAGTTGTGATTGTTGGTGTGTAAAACCAGGCTGTGCTGGATGTGCATCGCACCTGGCACGTGTCGTGCCRGGATGGAGCAGCTTGGGCTTCAGCAGGATGCAAGTTGGTGTGGGTTTGGGAGCAGGCATGTCTCATATTTCTTCTTAAATGCAATCTTTAATGAGCCCCAGGCAGGAACACCCTGAGCATGAGTAAAGCCTCCCAGAAACGCCAGGTATTCCAGTGGATTTGTGTGGGATAACAGGGTGGTGKTGGGTTTGGAATTCGTTACAAAAGTGATGCAGATCCTCTGAAGCCAGGTTTGGGGAGGGATGGGCTCTTTCCCCGTGCTGACCTGGTGCTGCTGCTCTCCCAGATCCTGCCCGCGTGGTGAACATGCCCCCCATCATCTACGTTCCCATCGGGATACACGGATACATCCGCTGCCCGGTCGAGGCGGAGCCCCCGGTCACGCTGGTCAAGTGGAACAAGGATGGGCGTCCCCTGCGAATCGAGAAGGTAACGAAGCCCCCGGGCAGGGCAGCTGGGGGCAGAGAGGGGTTCCGACCCTCCTGTCCTTGGCAAACACCAATGGGCGCCACCAGGTAGCCTGTGGGACCRGCCTGTCTGTTGGGAGAGAAGAATCCCATGGGTGGGATGGTGCTGCTTTTCCTCATCAGCTGTGGGAAGAGTTAATTCCACTTCTTGTGTGGAGCCCACAGTGCCTCTGTGCTATGTCTCCCAGAGCAGACGCCTGCTTCCCCCTAAAGTCACCTCCTGATGGCCCTGGTTTATTTTTCCARTGGCATCTGATGGTTAAAAGACCCTTTTAACAAATCTAAATCTTCCCCTAATCATGGTTTGATAGTCTGAGCAAGGATATTAGCCATTAAATATTTAAAGGAAACGCTCAATATTTTAAACTTTTTGCTTAAATATTAACGATTTGAAGTTTTAATTCCATTTAAAGCTGTTGCTGCTGTGGCTTCCTGGTCCTTGGGTGCCTTGAGCCCATCAGGTGGAGCTGTCTCGTCCACCCCAGGACAAGTTTTATTTAGTGKTAGATTTTGACCTTAAGTATTTTGGGCTACATGCAGGAGCCTGGCTGTGTGTAGGGAGGAGAATGGCTTCAAGATAAACCTGCCTGTTGTTGGGTGCWTATGGAACAAAACCCTGTGTTTGGATGGGCTGATGAGGAGATGGATGTTGGGAATGGGATCGGGCATCTCCCTGGGGATGTGACAGCCACCCTGGGCGTGGGTGGGGGGCTTGGCTGAAGGGGAAACGACGAGCTGTGGTGGGTGTAGGGTAAGTCAGCTGCCTCGCTCCCCCTGCTGCAGTATGCTGGCTGGAACCTGCTGGAGGACGGGTCGATCCGGATCGAGGAGGCCACTGAAGATGCTCTCGGCACTTACACCTGCGTGCCTTATAACGCCCTGGGTACGATGGGCCAGTCTCCCCCTGCCCGACTGGTACTGAAGGTAACTCTCCTGCCAAAATCCCRTGGCTTTGCTGGGAACAGCGTCCTCCTCTGCCAAGAGCAGCTCCTGGGGCTGTAGGGGAACAGCAGAGGCTCGAGGGTGAGGGTGTGTCTGTGCTGTGGTTGGAGATGTGCTTCCCACCAGGAGAGGCAAGCCCCCAGGGTGCCCTGTCTGGTGTAGCTGCAAATATCCCGCYGGAGCAGCAGCACAGCTTTCAACACTGGTCTAGGGTAGTTTGAGGAAACATCTCCCTGGAACGGCCCCTTTGCCAACAAAACACTTAGCCCTGCTGGCCTGGGTTTGGGTTCAGGAGGGTTTTAATAAATGGATGATTCGAGCCCCACGTGCTCTGGCTGCGTGCGGAGCCTGGGGCTCCCAGCGCGGTTCCCGGTGCAGCGGGGTGGGAGCTGCTGCCTCTTCCCTCCCTGAGCACGGAGTCCTGTGCCTGAGAGCCGTGGTGATTCATGGTGTCTCGCCGGGGTTCGCATGATAACGCTCTGTGTACCAGACGCACACATCCGCCGGGGCGAGGAAATCGGGTTGATGGCTGATGTGATGTGGGTGGGTTTTTTTCCTGTTTCGAGGAGGTAGAAAGCAAGATGCTGCTCAGCCTGGAGAAGGGAAGGTTGTGTGGAGACCTCACAGCAGCCTTGCAGTGTCTGAAGGGGCCTGCAAAGAAGCTGGAGCGAGATTCTTTGTCAGGAACTGTAGTGACAGRACAAGGAGTAATGGGTTCAGACTGAAAGAGGGGAAATTTAGGTTAGATGTTAKGAAGAAATTCTTCCTCATGAGGAAAGGTGGTGAGGCCCTGGCACAGGTTGCCCRGAGAAGCTGTGGCTGCCCCATCACTGGGAGTGTTCAAGGCCCGGTTGGACAGGGCTTGGAGCAACMTGGGATAGTGGAAAGTATCCCTGCCCAYGGCAGGGGGTTGGAGTGACATGATCTTGAAGGTCCATTCCAACCCAAACCATTCTGGGATTCTATCTATGGTTCTATGATTCTATGCTCTTGTACAGCTGCTCTTTGGAGAGAATCTCCCTCCAGGTGTGTAATTTGGTGGACCCTGGAGGCTCCTTAGCACACATTCTCCATGCAGCTTTCCTTGCAATGCCTTGAGCTTACCCAGAACTGGGATTGGGTTGGTTGGGAAAAGGGTTGGTTTTGGTGACGGGAGTTGGGGCTGGCTGACGCTCCTTTTTTTTTCTACTTGGCTGCAGGACCCCCCCTATTTCACGGTGCTACCAGGCTGGGAGTACAGACAGGAGGCAGGGAGGGAGCTGTTGATTCCTTGTGCTGCTGCCGGAGACCCCTTTCCCATCATCGCCTGGAGAAAGGTACCCGGCCTGCCAGACAAATCTGCAGTGCCTTTGGCTTTTGGTGAATATTGCAGACAGAGAAGCCACACTCTGTCCCGGTAAGAACAAACTGCAGGTACAGCTGCTTCGCTTTGGGCTGAGCCACTGCCGTCCTGTCCCGCAGGTGGGTGGGGGAAGCCCGGCTTGTGGCCACCGAGTAATCCCGGGAAACCGACACGGCAGCATCCACAAAGCTGAAACACTGCCCCTGCCCCGGCCCCTCCTCTGCCTCGCCAGCACTGCCCACAGGACACCCTCCTCCTTGCCTGGCTCCCAGGTGTCACCAGCAGGACACGGCAGGCGTGGCAGTGCCGTCCTCGCAGCGCACACCTCCCGTGGAGGGAGGGGATGTGTCACCACAGCACGGCTGGGGTCTCTTGGCTCTGGACCAGCCAGCAGCTGCTTTACTGCCYCGTGACTTCAGAGACCCTGGGAAGAAGCTGTTGTAATGATCYTGGACTGGATATGATGATTTCAAGATGTCCCTTTTCATAGAGCTGSGTGTGGTGGCACAGCCTGGGAGCAACGAGGGCTTTCCAGTCCTCCTGCAGGCTTCCTTTTGCTTCCCGCCTTTATTGCTCCCATAGGAAAGCCACTGTACAGGAGACCTCCTGGGCTGTTTGTCCTCCTGTCAGGATCTTCCTTCCAAGCCTCCCATCCCCTTCTTAGGGCTTCTGGGAGTGAGCTGGGTCCCTGTGTCATGCAGTGGACACTGTCCCCAGTCCTTGTGGCTTGAGATGCCAGATCTCCCTTTTAGCAGCACGAGGAGGACCGTGACTTGCATACATTGCAAGTGATTTGCCTAAAGCTTGTTGGCTGTTTAGTCTTTTTCTCCATCTTATATTTCTTTCCCCYCCTGCTCACCAGTCTCATTCAGGTTTCTTTCCGATCCCACTTGTGCCTTCTGGTGGTCCTCCTCCTTTTGTGACTCTGGGCTTATCCTCCCCAACTCCAGTCAGAGCTGGCTTAGGCTGGGCTCCGTTTCCCAGAGGCAGAAGCAAACTCCCTCACTCCCCATCAGCCCACCAGTGCTGACCAGTCTCTTGAAGGACTCCTGGGCTTGGCACTGGTAACCCCACGTGTCCATGGGCTCCTCTGCTCCTCCTGCTTGGCATYGACCCGTGGGTCCTGGTGTTGATCAGAGAGTCCCCCATGTGAAGAACAGCTGAAGAGGATTGAGGACAACGTGGGATTTGCACGACTTTGGCTGATGGGCATAGTTGAGTTGTTACAAGATCCATCTTTCCGCTCGGCTTGAGAGATTCCAGGCACCTCCACGCACGCCATCCTGCCACAACCCCACGGGGCCCTTGCTGCCCACACCTCTGACGTGAATGGTCCTGCCTCTCCTCTGCCGCTGACTGAGGCCGAGGGGCAGTTTGGGCATCTCCCGGGGCAAACATTGCCTTCCCCGTTCTGGGAGGGGGTTTGCTGGGGTGGCCGTTGCCCCTTCCCGCAGCGGTTTCAGCTTTGGATGCTGGAGATTGAGCCCCGGCGCGGGGCTCGGTGTCCGTGCGAGTGCCGTGGGGTTTCCCGCTTGTGTGTGAGTGCTGAGCAGCAGCCTCCTGACGCATGCCTCTCGCGTTGCCCCCCAGGTCCTCTCGGAAACGGGGGAACCGTCTGCCTTGCCACGACCGGAGAGACCGGATCCCCTGCCGGTGGCCGGCGGTGTCCCCTGGGCCGCGCAGGTAGCTTAGTGACCCCGCCGCCGCCTCGCCCYGCCCCACCGCCCGCTGCTGAGTCGTGTTTTTTCTCTCTCTGCCCGGCTCCCCACCCCGCTCCTCGCCCAAGGTAGGGAAGCCCAGCAGGAGCAAGCACAACACGCTGCCCGGAGGGACCCTGCAGATCCGCTCCCTCGGCAAGGACGACCACGGCGAGTGGGAGTGTGTCGCCACCAACATTGTCGCGAGCATTACTGCCAGCACCCACCTGACCGTCGTAGGTACGGGCAGGGCGGGGAAGGGGCCCTGGGGAGAGCCCCCCAGGCGAGGCAGGAGATGGGGACGCTCCCCACCAAGAGAGCTGTAGTGACAGGATGAGGGGGAATGGCTTTAAACTGAGACACAGTGGGTTTAGATTAGGAAATTGGGACGAAGTTCTTCCCTGTGAGGGTGGGGASACCCTGGCACAGAAGCTGTGGCTGCCCCGTCTCTGGAAGTGTTTAAGGTTGCATTGAATGGGGCTTGGAGCAAGCTGGTCTAGTGGAAGGTGTCCCAGCCCATGACAGGAAGGTTTGGGTAGATGACCTTTAAAGTCCCTTTCAGCCTAAACCATTCTACGATCCTAACAGCAATGTCTCCTTTAAATGTTCTTTCCTGCTGGAGTTGCCTTTTCCTGCGCTGTTATTTTGGCCACCTGTCCTGCTGCCATTTCCAGCAGAAATTCACGTGGCCTTGCCTTGCTGCGAGAGGAGTCCCCTCAGGCCATGGCTTGGGAGAAGACCCCTTCCAGCCCCGTTCCTGCTCCCCTCTAAGCTGCCCCCTCTCCCCGCAGGCACAAGCCCTCACGCCCCGACCAGCGTGCACGTTGTGGCCGCCATGACCTCAGCCAACGTCTCCTGGGAGCCCGGCTACGACGGTGGATACGAGCAGACTTTCTCAGTTTGGTACGGCCCTCTGTGAGTCATCCTGGCATGCTTTGCTCTCTGCTTCTTTTCCTTCCTAGCCCGAGCTTCGAGCAGCCGGGGGGAGGAGGGTGGGGAGGGTGGCGTGCCCGGCTCTGTGCCCGTGGGCCTTACAGAGGGCCGAGCTGCCGTTGGGCTCCTCGGAGAGGTGGGTGGTGGTGGTGGGATCGTGTAGTTCCCGTGTTTCCTCTCCCTTTTGTGCTGGCCACTATCTCCCTCTGCCCCAGCAGGTTTTACTCTGCTTGTGGTACGCGGGAGACGCTTTGCATTCATGTAGCTCTGCCTCTGGCATCTAATTTCAAGATAAACTGTTTATGAGGCTTAACAGCCAGGGAGAGGATGGAAAATGCAACCTTTAGAGAGTGTGTCCTGGAACAGCTGTGACTAAGCAGAAATGTTCTCTCCTTGCTCTGTGGCTCCCTGGAGGCGGTTAAATCCCGGCTGAGATCATGACCAGCTACTGTGAGATGCTGGCTGGAGCTGAGCCCTGGGGCTTTGCTCCCATAGCTCCTGTGCTACCCACTACCCAAAGGCAGTAGGTGCATCCCACCTTCCTGCAGCAGGGCCAGGCTCAGCCCTGTGCCCTTCCCCTGGGGCAGGGGAGGGAGAAATGTAGCTGCAGCAAGCTTGGGGTTTTCTTTGGGCTGCTCTGCTCTTGTCTTCTTCTAAAGAATCATCCTTGGAAATGTGGAGGGGGTGATGCTTTCCCTTCCCAGGCTTGGGCTGGCATTGTTCAGCCTTTCCTTTCACTCTCTCATTCTTTCCTTGCCTTAATTTGGCCCGATGGAGACTGCTGATAGAGGAGAGAGGGAGACGCTGCCTGTAATGATTTCTGCTCTGCTCCAGCCTGAGGCTGGGCAGTCTGTCTGGAGATGGAAAGAAGGAACGGATTGAGCACAGGGGGGGAAATGAGGGAGCAAGCTGAGCGGTGCAGACCTTGCTTTGATGAAAATGTCCTTGGGAAGGAGTGGTTAAACCTCTCTGCTCTGGAGACGTGGCTGCATCAGCAGCTGCTGCTGCTCTTGCTCCGCAACCTGCAGCCGGATTCCTGCCTCCTCGTGGCTCTTCCAGACTCCACAGGGAGAGCAGGCAGCAGGGAAGGCTGTTTGCACCAAGCTTGCATTAAGGGATTGACAGGGAGCTGTGGGGACTTTGGATAGGGAGGCAGCGACCGGTCTTGCCCTGACCCTAGCGTGTGATCCCTGGGGGATGTGCTGCTCCCTGGGACCAGGGATCTGGGACACAGCTGGGTCGTGTAGTGCCATCCATGCGTTTTCCTCCCTGCTGTGGCTGCGGGATGCTGAAGCAAAACATGGCTTCGTTTTCTCTGGATTCGTGCTCTCCTCCCGCTTCCGCAGTTGTTGAGGCTGGAAATGCAAACCTTGCTCCCCAGGGATGGCCAGGGCTACCACAGCATTCCAGCTGCAGCCACATCCTCCCCTGGCAAGGGGGTTCTCCCAGTTTAGTGCTGCATTCGCCCTCTGCTTTCCCCACCCTCAGCCCCTCTCTGGCGTGTCTTTCCCCGCAGCAGCGCTGGGGAGGAGGGATGTGAGGGCCGTGGGGTTAAACACTGCAGGAAAACCCTCTCAGAACGAGGGGCTGCCTGCCGTGGTGCTGGGGGATCCTGGGAGCTGTAGTCCCGGCCGGAGCCGCAGTGATCCAGAGGCTTTCCGCTGGGTTTGGCGGAGGCACACGGCACGTGCATGACTCTCCTCCGACCTGCTTGTTTCCATGGCTTGCTGCTGCTTCTCTGCCTCACCTTTTCCTCCCTGGACAGCAGCATTATTTCTTTTTGCTCCATCTTTTACTCACTGGATTCACCTGGCTGTGTGCCGGTGGCTGCAGATGTGCCCCTTTACCTGTGCAGGATAGACCATCTGCACTAATCCTTCCCAAATCCCCTTGGACACCACCAAAACCTGCAGCTGAGGGCTCAGACTCCCTAAAGCATCTCTCTAACCCAAGTACCAATATTTGCAGTATTGTAGCAGTGCAGTGATGCTGCTTTGGGATGTGGGGCTCTTCCAGCGAGGTCTCTCCTGTTGGGATTATGGCTCGTGGAGGTGGCTGCATGCTCGTGGGTGGCACTGGGATGGCTCTGGGAGCTTTTTTCACCCTGGGTCTGTGGTTAGACCCCAGCAGAAAGGCTGTGTCCTGCACTCCCTGCCAGTGCTTCTGCTGCGCTGCCAAACCCTAAGTGRTGCCCCAGGCTGTGCTGGCAGCCCCCGACTTGTGCAAATGTGGCAGAGATGGGGATTCAGTTAAATGTCTCTCGTGGGATGACATGTACAGGGCTACAGCTGAGGGAGAACTTGGCTCTGTCTCAGGAGATGTCGAGGTATAAATGGGAACAGGGCCTGTCTCCTGCGTCAGCCGTTCCCTTTGCAGCACTCACCAAAATGCTCCAGCTCCCACTTTTGCCCATGGGAATGCGGTGGGGATGGCGTCAGAGCGCGGCTGTTGGCTCTGCTGTTGTCCCTGACCCGGCTCGGGGAGTGCAGGTGGTGCACGGCAGAAGGGAGAGCTGGTGGCAGTGCCCCTGAGAGCCGGGGGGACACGAGGGGGTGGTGGCCTGTGCCAGCTCGTGGGTGGCGAGTGGCTGCCCCACGTCCATCCACATCACTGCTGTCAAACCAAACCATCGCTCGGGAAAGCTCCATTTTTGCATAAAGAGTTAATGCTGCCTCTTTGTCCTCCCTGTCAAAGACACAATCCCTAAGGATGCTGCCTTTTCTCTTGGCAGGATGAAGAGAGCCCAGTTTGGCCCCCATGACTGGCTGTCTCTCCCTGTGCCAGCTGGTTCCAGTTGGCTACTGGTGGATACCTTGGAACCAGAGACTGCTTACCAGTTCAGTGTCTTGGCTCAAAACAAGCTGGGCACCAGCTCCTTCAGTGAGGTGGTCACTGTGAACACTCTAGGTAGGTCCTCCATGGGCACAGGGAGAGGCCTGGGATGGGATTTGGGAGGTTTGTGGGGAGAAGGGGCTCTTTGCCTTGCTCCATGCATCCTGTCTGCTGGAGATGGAGATGATGATCATCAGCAGTAGTTTCCAGCCATGTAGGAGATAGTTTGTGGAGGGTCCTAGATGAAGCTTGTAGGCTTTGCTGGATGCACGAGGCTCTGGAAAGCTTGTCCTGAGAGACAGCATGGGAGAGCTGTGCTGTGCCAGTCACCTTTCAGATCTCCCTCCGGTTCAGCTGGGATCAGGAGCTATTATTAGAGCATGAGATCACTTGTTACAGCTCCGAGCCTTTGGGCTCTCAGGTGGAGGTGGGAGGAAGCAGGAAGGCCCAGAGTCTCGGCCTCATTAGTCCCCTGCTTTTTGAAAATCCACTTTTTCAGTGGATAAGAGATCAGACTCCCAAGATGTGCTCTTAACTGGAATGTGGGAACAGCCACAGTGGCCCTTCTGCTCATGGGGGCACACGTGGGAGAGGATGTCCTGTGCTTGCCCTGCCCAGCTCAAAGGTGTCCCTGTCCCTCCTGCTCTGTCCCCAGCATTCCCTGTAACAACTCCAGAGCCTCTGGTGTTGGTTACCCCACCGAGGTGCCTAACAGCCAACCGGACACAGCAAGGCGTCCTCCTGTCGTGGCTCCCTCCCGCCAACCACAGCTTCCCCATCGACCGCTACATCATGGAATTCCGCGTGGCGGAGAGGTGGGAGATCCTGGATGATGGCATCCCGGGCTCCGAGGGCGAGTTTTTTGCCAAGGACTTGTCCCAGGTGAGCAGAGGCTGCCCACACCACACCTCACTCAATGATCTCTTCCAAACTTAATGGCTCTGTAATAATATTGCACCATCTGCTGCAGCTCTGGGGAACTTTTGGAGTGGCTTGATCCCTGTGTTGGGATCTTCAAGGAGCTGGGCAAGTGTTGGAAACAACAGAACTTTTTAATAATTTTAGTTAATGGTTTTAAGTAATCATAACCAGCATATACATAAATTATAAATAGCGTGTTATTCTTGAGTTGCTCTTAGCCAGCATTTAGCAAAGTTGTCATGAGCTACTTTTGTAGGAGCACAGCTTGGGAAAATGACTGAAACTTTTAAGTTTTGGTAAACTAGCTCTGATATGATTCAACGAACAAAGCTTGGGAGAGAAAGGTGTATTGTTGAGGTTGGAAGGTAGAATTTATGGATCACAAAGATATGTTGCAGAAACCAGAAGATAAAGAGACTAACAAAGTCTCAGTATATGCGTTGGAAAATCCCTACAGGAGGAAGAAGATACTAAAAGGACTGAAAATACAGACTAATTAGCATAAGAAGCGAGAAATCAATAACCAATAGAGGATAGACTGCTAATTAATGAGAGAGAATTGTGTAATTTAGAACCAATGAGCAATAATTTTTGTTTGATAAAAATGTATAAATAGATGAAAAAGTTTTGTATCTGTGTCGGTGTGGAATTTTGTTGGCCACACACACCCTGGCCAAGGACAAAACAAAGCCTGACTTGGTAACACTAAAAAGATGGTGTTGGAGAAGTTTATCTATCCTGGTGGTGTTGGAGGGTCTGGTAACACGAGGCTGGAGGCTGTTTGGGGCCCTGACGGGGTGTTTGGTGTTGCAGGACACCTGGTACGAGTTCCGTGTGCTGGCGGTCATGCAGGATCTCATCAGCGAACCCAGCAACGTCGCTGGCGTGTCCAGTACAGGTGAGGACTGGCTCCTCCTGCTCCCCCCAGCTATGGGGCTCTGAGCTGGGCTGGGGGGGGTGCGGGGTTGTGATGGGTGTCCTGGGCACGGCGCTGGCCCCAGGCTGCGTCCCGACGGGAGCAGGCGAGGACAAATCCCTGGAGCACGGCGCTGCAGAGCCCGGCACATCCCGGCTCTGCGGTGAGCCTGGAGAACAAAGCTCCGACCGGGCACTGCGCAGCCTGGAGACGGGAATGAAAGGTGGAGAGAGGGAAACGTAGCACTGCAGTGCAGAGTCCACAGGGAGAAGAGCTTTGCGAACGGGAGACCGCAGCGCGCTGCAGTTCGTGCGTGTGCCCCGCGCCCCGCTCGGCCTCGGAGGATGCTCCTCGAGCCGAGGGGCAGGAGAGGGGTGGTGATGGCCATGGGGAAGGCGAGGGCAGCAGGAGGGGATGGGGATGCGGCGAGCCCGGGTTTTCTGGCTGTCGTGGAAAAGCCGGCTGTGCCGTGCTGCGATGCAGCGGTCTCTCTCTGCCCCCAAGTGGTACCAGCGCGGTGAGCAGAGCTCGCTGCAGCCTCCCAGCTCCCTGCCTTTGCTCCTCACGCCCAGTTCTTCTGATGGGGTTTGGCAGGCTCCTGGCCCCAGGCAGCTGCTCTCCCAGGCTGAAAGCCGGTGCTCCGTGGGGGAATGCGCTGATCCTTGGATACAGCACGTGGCAGGAGCACCGAGGTGTGCAGGGCTCGCATCTGCACGTGCCCACAGCTGAGGTCTGCTGGGGGTTTGGATGTGCTTATGGTTAGCGAAAGGCTGTCATGAGGGTTTGGAGCCCAGTTTTCATTGGAAAGCTGAAATGAAGCGCTGACGAAGAGGTTGAAATACCTCGTGCTGCTGCAGTGGGTTGTTCAGCCAGGAGATAACTGCAGGTTTGCTGCAGCTGTGTGTGTTTAGACGTAAATATGTATTTGTGTGGCGTAGAGGCTTCTTCCCTGGGTGTCCATCAGCTAACACAAAAAGACTTAWCAGGCTGCTTTGGGCAACCTGGTCTAGTTGAAGATGTCTCTGGTCATTGCAGGGGGGTTGGACTAGATGGCCTTTAAAAGCCCTTCCCAACCCAAACTATTTCATAAGTCTGTGCTCTGGTGTGAGATCACTAAACCCGTTGGCCCTGAAGCAGCCCTGACTGCTCTCCCTGGGTGGGCTGGCTTGGAAGCAGGGTCTTTAGAGAGACCATCATTCCTGGCACAGTGTCATTCCTGGAGACTATCACTGCCTTCACGCTGCGGTGGGTCCCTGGGGAAGGCAGCAGGTGTAACCCTGAATGGTTGTGTTCTCCCCCTAGACGTTTTCCCTCAGCCTGACCTGACGGACGAGGGCCTAGCCCGCCCGGTGCTGGCTGGCATCGTTGCCACCATCTGCTTCCTGGCTGCTGCCATCCTCTTCAGCACACTCGCCGCCTGCTTCGTCAACAAGCAACGCAAACGCAAGCTCAAGCGCAAGAAAGGTGAGGCCATTCCCGGTGTGCTCCCTCCCTCCCTCCTGTCTCCTCCTCGTTTCTCCCCCCTGGTCGTGTTGTGGTCGTAACCTTCTTCCCTGTCTGTCTCTTCTTCGTCCGTGCGCGTCCTCAGGTGAAGCCCTGACTTCCTCCCTCGGCTGTGCCTGACAGCGCCCGTGCTCGGGAGCGGGAGAGGCAGGGTGGGTGAAGAGGCGCCAGAGAAACTAGCCTGGGAATTCCGAGGGAGCTCTCCCGCGTGGTGATAACTCCTAGAGCCGGGGGTTTAGGGCTGGGGTGTCCTCTGGGATGTGAATGGGGGCACTGCTCACCTCCTCAAGGTGCCCCTGGAGCTGGGCTCTCCAGCTGCTCCCAGCCCGGAGCGGGCAGGGCCTGAGGGCCACGGTGGGCTAGAGAAGACCCCAAAGGAGACCCTGCTGCTCTGCTTCCTGAAAGCTGGGACTGCAGCCTCCGTGCAGGAGCGGCCGGTAGGGAAAAGGGCGGCTGGGGAGCTGGAGAGGGCAGGGAAGCGGCTCCGTCTCCTCCGGGCTGCGGCAGCAGGACGGGCAGGACCCTGTGACGGGAGCTGTTTGTTGTCAGCAACCATTAAAGCACTGGAGCAATGAAACCTTGGCCTCTTGTTGAGTGTCTTTTGTTGTCTTGATGTTGAGTCTGTCTTGTCTCTGTCGTGTTGCGCCTCCTCAGCGTTCTCTCTTCTTTCCCCTTTTTATTCTCTTCCAGACCCTCCTCTCTCGATAACCCACTGCAGGAAGAGTTTGGAGTCCCCGTAAGTATCTGTCTTAGATGCGGCACCAGGCTGTGGGGTCTTCGAGGTGCCTCCTCCCTACAGTTATTGCAAAAGCTGAAATGGAAATGTCTCATCCTTGTTTGGTTGCTCCTGATGAGCTGGTTTGGGTGTTCCCTGAACTTTTGGGAGCACGGCAGTGCGCAAGAGACAAATGGGCTTTGGAGCAGAAAGCAGCAGGGACAAATGCAGCAAACTAAGCTAAGACATGACCCCGTTGGATCTGTGAGCATTTTCCAAAGCTGGAGTTGGCTGGTGGAACTCAATTACACACCAGTTTGAAGGGGCTCCTTAGGAGAAGGAGCTGCATATGGAGTCCTTTCTGCCAGCTCAGTGTAGTTTTTGAGTCATTCTCTGTCGGCTCTGTTTTTTCCTGGGAAATTCATCTTTTCTCCTGAAGAGTGCCCTACTGAAGCCTCTTTCCACATGTGCCCAAAGGTGGTGGATCATGGTGCTGCAGTAGCCACGGCTCCTTGCAGAGCCCATCAAAAGCAAATCAGCAGGAGCATCTTCCTGGTGCAAGTGCGAGAGTCTGGGATGTGGACACCTCATGCTTTGGCTCCTGGACTGTTGCAAAATGTCCTGGTGCTGGTGGATCTGAATTTTACTTGTTTTCAGTTCATCCACTGCACTGAAATAACCTGCACTGTGTCTGTTGGATCTGCTATGTTTTGCCTCTCAATCCTGTTTGTCCAAGGCTTTCTGGATAGGGATGAGGGAACTATTCTGGTGCTGTCTGCCTTTTGAGGCTGTCAGCTTAAAGTTTGAGCATTGAGAATGGGAGAGAGTTGGTCTGAAATGATCCATCAGCTTCTCCAAGTGAGATGCTGCGTTCTGTGGGAGGGAACATTTGCCTGATGCCCCTCTTCTCAGGGCCTTTCCTGGGCATGGATAGCTCAGATGAACATAGGAAGCCTTTGAAGGAGTTCCACTTGAGCTCTGGATCTGTCTTTTGTCCCACTGGGGCTGTGGAGCTTGTTGCAAGGTGTTGGTGTGAGCTGCCTGCCCCGGGGGGGTGCCGAGTGCTCCGAGCTCCGCTCCCAAGGAGCAGGGATGTTGTGCGCTGCTGCTGGCAAGACTCTGCCATCCTGGTTAGCCCCTGGCAATTTCTCCCAGCGGTTCCTCTTTTGAGAGAGCTGGTAGCACTTTGTTTTCCGGATCCAGAGTTGTTCTTCTGGGCGAGAAGGCCTCCTTTCCTCTCTGGGTGACCGTCCCCTCTCTCGGTTTTTCTCCCCTGTGGTCCAGGTTGTCTTCCGGCAAGGTGAGTCCCGAGAGCATCCGCACGCTCCGTCCCCCCTCGGAGTCCTCTGACGACCAGGGCCCGCAGGCCAAGCGGATGCTGAGCCCCACCAAGGAGAAGGAGCTCTCCCTTTACAAGAAGACCAAACGAGCCATCAGCAGCAAGAAGTACAGCGTCTCCAAGGCGGAGGCCGAAGCCGAGGCCACCACCCCGATCGAGCTCATCAGCCGCGGGCCGGACGGGCGCTTCGTCATGGACCCGGCGGACATGGAGCCCTCGCTGAAGACGCGGCGGATCGAGGGCTTCCCCTTCGTGGAGGAGACCGACATGTACCCCGAGTTCAGGCAGTCGGACGAGGAGAACGACGACCCCGTCGTCCCCACCTCCGTGACCGCCCTGAAAGCCCAGCTCACCCCTCTGTCCTCCAGCCAGGAGTCCTACCTTCAGCCACCAGCATACAGCCCCCGGTTCCACCGGGCGCTGGAGGGTCCCGGCGCCCTGCAGGCCACCGGCCAGGCCCGCCCGCCGGCCCCCCGGGCTTTCCACCACCAGTTTTACGGTTACCTCAGCAGCAGCAGCCCCGGGGAGGTGGACCCGCCGCCCTTCTACATGCCAGAAGTCAGCCCGCTGAGCTCGGTCATGTCCTCCCCGCCGCTGCCCCCCGAGGGACCCTTCGGACACCCCACCATCCCCGAGGAGAATGGGGAGAACGCCTCCAACAGCACGCTGCCCCTGGCCCAGACCCCCACGGGGGGCCGGTCCCCCGAGCCCTGGGGCAGGGCCGAGTTCCCCTTCGGCAGCCTGGAGCTGGCCCCCGCGCCGTTCCCCCACCAGCTCCAGCCCTGCGAGGCGGCCGAGGGCTCCCAGTCCACGGGCTGCCTTCCTCGGGGACCGCCCCCCTCCTCCCTCCAGGTGGTCCCCGCGTCCTACTCGGGCATCCTGCCCCTGGAGGCACCAAAGAGCTGGACCGGCAAGTCACCGGGCAGGGGTCAATCCTCCGTGCCCACTACCACCAAGTGGCAGGACAAACCTATGCAACCCATGGGATGTCAAGGGCAGCTAAGACATACCAGCCAAGGTATGGGCATACCCGTGTTGCCTTACCACGAACCGTCCGAGCCCGTCGGCCCCAGCGGCACAAGCACATTCAGCCTGGACACCAGGTGGTACGAGCCCCAACCCCGACCTCGGCCCAGCCCTCGGCAGGTCAGGAGGGCTGAGCCCAGTTTACATCAGGTGGTGCTACAACCTTCAAGGCTTTCTCCTCTGACCCAAAGTCCCCTGAGCTCCCGCAACAGCTCCCCGGAGCTGACCGCCCGCGCCCGGCCCCGGCCGGGGCTCATCCAGCAGGCGGAGGTGTCGGAGATCACGCTGCAGCCGCCCGCGGCCGTCAGCTTCTCCCGCAAATCCACGCCGTCGTCCACGGGATCTCCGGCGCCGAGCAGCCGGGGGGACAGCCCCAGCTTCCGACCGACCACCGCCTTCACCCCCGTGACCAGCGGCTTCTCCAACTCCCAGGCCTCCTCCCTGCCCGTGGACACCATGGATGTTTTCGGAGACATCCCCTCTCCGAGGAGGGCTGGCGAGGAGATTCTCCAACCGGAGCCGACATCCACCACCACGGTAGCCGCCACGGGGTAAGTGCGTGAGCCCCGTGGTGCCCCCCCCCCGGCCCCTTCCTGGCTTCCCCCACCCTGCCTCACCCTCTCCCTCTGACTCCCTCCCTGCCATCACCATCCCAACTCGTAGGGTCTCTCTGGGCACGCTGCAGCATCCCTTTTGGAGACGGCGTCCCGCGGGCTTTGCTAGGCAGAGGCTGGTGCCACGGGCACRGGTTGCATGGCCGCTGCCCAAGAGCGCTGGGTTTTAGGCAGGCGACCTTCCCGGTCCCTCGGGAATCTGGGAGCGCCGTGACTCGGGCTACGGGCCGTCTACCAGGTGTACAAAGACCTGGCTCGCTTAGGTAAGTGTCCTGGTGTCACTGGAGGTTGTTTCCTCTTCTAGCTGCTGGCTCTTGGCTTTCTTCGAACGTTAGGGCCGCCGCCGCCGCGCCTCTGTCTTCCTCCTCTTCCTTCCCGCGGAGTCTAGAGAGCTTTAATGCATGACAGAAACAGCTATCACGGTCACCGCCCCACCTGCAAAAGGGATGCTGCAGCCCCAGGACGCGGGCAGGGAGAGATCAAGGACTTAGCCACACCAGCAGCATGTCAGGAGAGGAGGAAAAATAAAAATAAACTAAGCCCAGCGGAGATCGGGAGGCTGCCGGCACGCTCAGATCCTGCCCTAAAGAGGGATGTGGCTGCACTAGACAGTAGCGGCTGGTTTTCCAGGTACCAGGGTTGCTCCAGGCAAAAGCGTCTCTCTCTCTTTCTTTCTCTCTCTTTCTTTCTCTCTCTTTCTCCTCTTTTCTTCCGTCTTTCTCAGCACCTTAGACCCCGTAGCCGTGCTTTCGTCCCATCCTTTCGTCTCGCTTCATTCTGGCTTCTTGTGTGGTGGGGTCGAACCCCCTCCTCCGGCTCGTGGCAGAGGAGTCGGGGGCAGGGGCTCCCGGCCCCGCGGAGCCGGCGCGGTCGGAGGCGTTCGGAGAAGAGGCTGTGTTCTGGGGAGGGGGAAGGCAGCGTTTCACCCCGCAGTGCCCTCCGCATTTCACTCCCGCCCTCTGGTACCTGGAAGCGTTATGGCCTTAGAAAATCCCTCCGGCACTGAACGGAAGGAAGGAGGGCTCAGGGGAGAGAGGATGGGGAGGGAGAGGAGCTGAACGAGCCTGAAACGACTTCTGTGTGCCTCTGGAAAACCCAGCTACGGAGCGATGCAGTCAGGCATGTAGGCACAGGTCCACGTCTCCTAGCAGGGCATCCCGAGGAGAGCCAGCTCCAGGACAGAGCCGTGTTAGAGCAGCACTGTTGTCCGTGCTTTTATGCAGTGTATCCATTCGCTTCGTTGATTATCGTTTTCGTTTCTTCTTTTCCTTTCTCTTCTGTTTCTTTCCCCCTTTCTTCTCCAGCCTCGTTTCGTTTGTGTTTCAGTTTGGTTTCTTTCCCTCCTTTTTCCTTTGGAGTTGTTGACGTGCTGATGTGTTGCGGAGCTCGGCTCCTTGCGGGTGTTGATAACTGCTTTGTTTTTGATTAATCTCAGCTATCTGGGCAGTGTTGTCGAGACAAGCTTCTCCTCAGCTCAATAGGTAAGGGTGATCCATGTCCGAAAGGATGGTGTGGGTGCTGTGGAGGGTGGCCGGGAGCGGGGCATGACAGGGGACACGGAAGGGGCTTTTCCAATACCATCTCTTCCTTTAAAGGGGAATAAGGAATCCGAAAACACTAGGAAACAGCTCTGGACGCACAGTCTCTGTGGCTTTTGGGTTTCCCCTCCCAGCAGCACACGCTGCTCCCCTGCCTTCAGAGCTGGGGTTTGGGATGAGCCGAGCTGCCGTCTCCTTGGGGCCACCCTTCCTTTCCTGGAGGATGGTGACACGTGGCACCTTTGGCCCTGGCAGGGTGCACGAGGCTTGTGTGGTATTAGGGAGGTGTTGAGGTGGGGTTGTCCCAGATGATCCAAACCAGGAGGAGCCCACGCCCTGAAGCCAGGAAAAACAGCGACATCTGGAGCAGCCAGCTGCAGACAGCGTGCTCGGAGTGGGGCTTCAAAAACCAGTCTCCAGCTGCAGTCCAGCACATGGAGAATTTTGTTTCCGGCAGTACCTGGATCTATTTTCTTTTCCACAAGTCTCCTCAATCATGGAAAATGGGAGAAGTCTTTCTCCCAGGATGGAGTCTATGCTTGGCAGCAGCTTAACTATGGTTTCAGGCTGCCTGAGAGGTGTTTTTTCCTTCCCATCACAAGTGTAGTCATGGTAAAATCCCTCCATCCCTGAAATTCTCCTTGGTGAAATCTTAAAGACTTCTTCTGACCCAGCTGTAATTAAACAGCCCTAAGCAGGTCTTGAAAGACTCTTCCAAGAAAATTCCTCTTGGGCTGCCTTCATGGGCTGGTTTCCTAGATGGCCGTGGGCATCCCTGAGAGTGGGATGGAGTTATTTGGAGATGGTTTTCAGACCTTAGAAGCAGAAGAATATCACTAAAACTGCTAAATGCAGATGGGATAATAGGAATTTGTGACCCAGAGGATTTGGAACACTGACCTGTTTGGCCATCAGCCAACTGGTTATGAAAAGAGAGATGGGATTGCAGATGGGACTGTTTCTAGGGCTTGGCCATACCCAAACTTCCTTAGGACAGGTCTCACCAAAGGTTAAGCTTTGCTGCCTTGGTCAGGAAGAGTCAGGGTCCTGGCTGATGGTCTCCAACAGCCTGGAAAAGAGCCTCACGAGAGAGAGGTGAGATGTCTAGAGAAGTCAGGTGGATGTTTCCAGGAAAGGGGAGTTCCTCCAGCTGACCCTGGAGGGTTGTCCTGGGATGGGGAGAGCAGGATTGGTGAGGAGGGAGTGTTGGATGTGTGTGCTCCATGGAGGAGCCATCCTCTTGGCATGACAAAACCCCTCCAGTTTGTGCCCTGCAGCTTCCAAAGCTCTTGAGCACTTGGCCGCTTTCTCCTTCTGTTTCCCCCTGCTGATCCCAGATCAGGGCATCCCGTGATGAGCAAAGCTGGCACCAAGCCCTGGTGAGATCTGGGCTGTGCCAGGCTTTCTGAGAAATGGGGAAGCCCTCAACGAGGACATGGCAGTTTATTCTCACTCTGTGGTGCTTCCCTGCTCTGGGAGCATTAGGGACACGAGTGGATGTGGCTTTAGCACAGCAGAGGTGGGTCCAGGCTCCTGTCTGAGTTTGGTGTGGCTCTTGCACCGATCCTGGCTGGCTCCAGTGCTGGGTGCCATGGGCTGATGGATTTGGAGGAGCAGGGTCACACTGCCCAGCAAGCTGGGAGCAGCCATGTCTCCTACTCCAGGATGCTGCTGGGAGCTGCAATTGTAAGAGTGACTTCAGAGTCATTATCCCCAAAAAGGGGAAGCCAGAAGAATAAATCTCAGTTTAATAAGCGAGGAATCCCGTAGAGAGCCCAGCCAAGTAATTTCTTGATGATTTGGGGTCATAAAATTGTCAGTGCATGCGGAGCACAGGGATTTTATACCAGACCAGCCAGATTTCTCTACTGCAGCATTAAAAGCTGAGAGGAGAGCCACCTGCATGGTGGCTGCAGCATGGTGGCTTTTGCTAGGGGAAGCTCAGGAAGTTTTTATGGATGGGCAGGGATGAATGATGCCGTTACTGAGCCAGCACGAGGAGTTTTCCCCTTTTCTCTTAGGAAGCGGCGCGCATCTCGGAACAGGGAAAAGGGGGCTGTCGTCTCCCTGCAGAGGGAAACCCAAAAACCACAGACAAGGGACCAAGCTCCCCTGCCCCTGGGCACGGCAGCCTGCCCCGGGTGGCCTCCCCAGGCCCCCCTTGCCAGGGCAGCACGGCCAGTGCTGGGGGCCGGGGGGCTTGGCCGTGGCGTAGCGTTGAGTGACCAAGGGACGTCGGCGCCAGGCGCGCGGGGGCAGCTGCACCCCTCGCTCCCTGCTTGAAAGAAAACAGGTTCCCCTTTAAAGACTGTCCATGTGCTGATCCTCTGCATGTGTTCCATGCCTCCTTCCGCTTGGAGAAGTTGTGAGTCCGCTTGTCTGAGTGCGTTTTTCTTTTCTTTCTTAATTATTATTATTATTATTATTATTATTATTATTATTATTATTATTATTATTATTATTTTCTTTTTCTTTTCAGTCTCTTTAATTTCCTTATATATTTTCTCACTCCTGTTTTTCATTTATCTTCCTCTCTCCCCGTCCCGTTCCCCGTGACTGTATCCCCCTCTTCCTCTCCAGCCCGGCCCCGTTTCCCTCACCCTCTCTCCTCTGCTGTCAGCATGGTGGTGAAGTCCATTGTGTAGATGAGTTGTGGTGTCTGCAGACCTGTAGAAGGGCCCCCCCTTCTCCGGTGTGCTCCCCGCTGTGACCAGCCCCTTCCTCCCTCCTGGCGGTGCCTTGGCAGCAGCAGCAGCTCTGGGGCCTGGAGCTGTCACCGCTGTGTTTCCCTGGCACCTCTTGTGCTGAAGGATCCCAAGCATTCCCGGGATGGAGGCAGCAGCCAGYGCTGCCTCAGAGCAGAGTGGGAATTCTGACTTGCAGGAGCCTCGTGTAGGAGAGTTGAGCTCTTCATCTGAGGAGGATGAAGGGTTGAAGGACATGGTGGGCTCCTGTTCAAGTGGATCTTCTAGCTGGGCCAAGTGGATGCTCTACCTTATCCAAGTGGATGCTCTAACATGCCCAAACTATTCTTGGATGTCAATGTCTTGACTCAAGGAGAGGAGAAGACAGGGCATGTGTGTTGAGACCTCCACAAGGTTAAATATATATATAAAAATACATATATGTAGTGCCCTTGAATCTTCTGGACTCTTCCTTTATATGGGTTGCCCTTTTGGGTGGAAAGAGGTCAGTGATGCCTTCAGGGGTCTTCTCCCTTGTATCTTTGCTTTCTACATGGAAGAATATTTGAAGAAGAGCAGCTGAGATGTGTGTTGGGCTGGATACTTCTTCTCCCCTACTTCCTTTTCCTGTCCTGGGAGTCWTGGATGTCCCTCAGTACCTTTGTGGCCTCTCCAGTACCTCCCAGTCCATGCAGTGCAGACACTTGCTCCTGCAGAAGGGTTTTCCTTTGAAGACTCGGGGAAAACTGCTGCTCCAGGTGTTTGTGGTGCCTCGCAGAAGGCTCGTGCCAGGAGTTCACATGGGCTTCTCAAAGCTCCTTTGCTTGGCTCTACGCTGAAGTTTCCAGAAGAAGTTCACCCGCCTTCCTGGACCTCTCATCTGTTGGTATTCAAGATCTCCCTCGTGCGTGGGCAGCTGCTCAAAATGTTAACTCTGGGGGCAGGAAGAGGCTTTTGGCTGAGCTTAAAATGAAAATTAATTTGAAAGAATCAGAGCCCTTTGAAGAGATAAAGGGTGGGTAGAGCAGATAAAATTTGGCTGGTGAGTAGCATTGTTTTGTCCTCTGTATCTCTTCCTTGCCAGAGGTCAGACAGTATTTATGGTGACACATGGGTTCAGTGCACTCACTGTTTATGTTTGTGTGTATAAATACAAGTCCAATTACGGAGAACGAGTGGAAATGAGCTTGAGGCAATTTCCTCATAATCCCTTGTGTAAATCTGTCTAATTTTGTCAGCATGCCACAATGGCTGCTTCTTAGAAAGAAAGAAGAGTGGAAAGAGTAAGAGACTTCTACAAGCTGAGCTTTAATAATAGTGGCAAAGCTGTCTGGGTGGTGGCAGGAGGTGGTGGAAGGCAGGTGCTGATGGGCAGGATGGTGACAGGATCTCTGAGCTCGGTGGTGTCCAGGGCTTGGCACACGCGAGCTCCGTGGGCGATGGAGCTGGAGCAGCTGAAGTCACCATTAGCCAAGTACCTGCAGGAATGTAACTCATGTGCAACCCCTGGAATGGTGGCCATAAATGGGAAAAGGCTGTTCTTGGCCATTCAAGCAGGAATTGCTGCAGGGAATGCCGTGCTGTGACCTGGGGGTCACTGTGGTCCTACCTTGAGCCAGCACGTGTGTGGCTGTCCGTGCTGGTGCAGCTCAGGGGGCAGAGCTGCTGCTGGCAGCATCTCTCACAAGAGGCTGGCTGCACTTGGGAAGGTGTTTGAKCTCTGCACATGTAAACGTTGTCTTCCTGACGAGGAAAAGCTTGGATCCAGCCAGCGGGACTCCTGGCATGTCTAATGAGCTGCTTCATCTTCGGCTGATGTGACGCTCTGCTGGGAGCTGGAACAGAGGCTCTCTGGGAGCTGGAACAGGGGCTCTCCGGGAGSTCTCCGCACCTTGACGTCTCTGTTGCGTTGGAAAACATGAAAAGGAGATTTTCTATGCCCAGTGTTTGGGTTTCTTTTGCATCTGCTGCGCCTCAGCTGCTTCCTCACCTCGCGCCGCGCTTCCCTGGGTGCTCTCCGGTGCTGCCAGCAGAACTGAGAAGCTTCGCAATCACACGCATCATCAAAAAATAAAACAACTCCTTCTGCTCCCCAGGGGGAAAAGTCTTCAGAGAGCTCCTTGCCTCTGCACTCCAGCTGAAGTTCCACGACTCTGGAGACGCTTGGGATGTCGGATGGGAAGCGCTGCTGTTGTGCTGTCGTCTCCAGTGGTGGCTCATGTGGGGACCCACGGGGGAAAGCCTGCAGGGTGTCTCCAGTGCCAGCCAGGCTCTGCCCGGACCCCGGGGGAGATAAGGAGCATCAAACTCTCTGTGCGTGGGTGTGCTCTTATACCACAGCCTGGGAGTGTGGGGTCTGTGCTCCAGCCCACATCCTCGCCCCTTCCCTGCTGCTCCCAACAGCACCCACAGTGTTTTGGCAATGCTGGATGGGACACRCCTTGCTGACAGACCAGGGTGATGTCACCCACAGTGGTTCTGTGCCAAAGCAGGAGCCTGAAGGCACTGATGTTGCCTCTTATAGCCAGCCGAGGTGGCTCCTCTGCCTGCCCTCCTGCTGCCTGTGGCTTGCAAGGTTTGCTGATCCCTGCCCCAGTCATGGACAGATGCAGGAGGTGCTGTCAGCACTGGTCCTCTGTGTGGCTCTTGTGACAAGGTTTGGTTGCTGACCTCTGGTGACCAAGTTGTGAGAGCAGAAGAGAGTCATCTCCTCCTCTGAAGGGTGGGAGCAGGCTGGTTTAAATCTTCTTTCCTCTCTGGAGCCCGGCTTAAAGCGTTGGCTTTACTGTAATGAAAGGTGCTTTGTGGAGGCTTCCTGTCTTCTCTGGACACCTTATCTCAGGTGGCTTGGGTTTATCCCAGGTTGTTATGGCCTCAGGCTTCTTCTGTGGCATTAGAAGTTGGTGACTCTTGGAGGGCCGTGGAAGTAAAATGGAGAAGGGGAAGGAGAGGGGAAAGCAGTAAGAGGGGGGAATGCTGTGATGTGTTCTAGATAAGAGCTGTACTGCCCACTCACCTAAGGAAAAGGTCTTCCTCTAATACTCTGCTCTCTACAGCAGTCATGCTTTCCAGGCCTTGGATGGGAAAAACAGGTACAGTGAAGGAAATAAAACAAAAAAATCTCTTTGCAAAGGGGAGGCTACTGCASCTTGAGCTGGTTCCTGTAGAAGAGTTCCTCAGGGGGTAAAGCTGAAAAACTATCCCTTGTAACTGCTGGCTCTCCTGCAGGAAGCACTCCTTTGCAAATCCCCCCTTGTCCTCGCAGTGAAATCTTGTCAGTGTTTCCATTTCCAGCTCCCAGCCTCTCGGTGTCCCAGGAGCAGACGCTCCCGTGCTGTCRCGTTTCTGTTGTCGCTTCTCACAGGGACCTGGGAACGAGGTACCTCTCCCGGCTCTGTCGGTGTGTGCCTTTCGTGTCCCTGTCTGTCGTGTGGCCCCTGGTTTCCTGGCTGTGGGAGCAGGGCCAGCAGGATCCTGCCTCTCTGCTGTTCGTGGCGCCGGTGTTGTCCGCCCCGGGTGGCTCGTGGTGCCCGTCTCGATGCTGCCGTGCCGCTTCTGCCTGTCTCTTTCTCTCTCTCCATCCCAAGGGGTTTCCTACCACTTCCCAGAAATGCCTTATCGGACATAGGATCTGCCCCGTCCTGTTTTGTTTAGCAGTGTTGGCATGGCAGGCAGGTGAGCTGGGGGCGTCCGTGTCGGACGTGGCCGGTGGCACCGGCCGGGTCGTGGTGCTACTCGAAAACCTGGAGGAGACGTAGGGGGACAGCGGGGACGCCTCCCTTCCTCCATCCCGCGCTCTGGCACGCCTGGCTGGCCCTGCTCCCTCGGCCCCGGGTTTCTCACCTCTTCCTTTTCCACGGCAGAGCTGGCTGGGATCGGCCGATCCCCCACCGGGGACGTCCAGAGGCCCGAGCGTGGCCGGGAGCTGCTGACGGCGCGTGTCTGCTTTTCCTTCCTAGAAAACGTCCATCTCCGCCCGGGGACGCTGCTGCACCTGAGAGGCTCGAAGCTCTGAAATACCAGCGGATAAAGAAGCCCAAAAAGTCATCCAAGGGCTCCTCGAAATCCAGAAAACAACCCAGTGAGTGCGAGGACCCCGCGGTCCCCAACAGCGTTCCCTGTGTCCTGCTGTGAGCAGAGCTCGGCTCCAGCGCTGGGGGTCTCCAAGCCCGTTCCTGGATGCTGCCCGTGTTCCCTGCTTCCCAAAGGGATGGCTCCCTGGGCTGCTTACCTGCAGGTTGTCCTTCCCTTGCTCCTTCAAACCGAGTCCTTTCCACGCATCTCCTATCTCTTCTCATTTGTTTTGGATTTTGAGTGTTAATTTAATTTTCCCTGGTGCCCAACGTTCTCCCTTCTTGCCAGTCGGCGGGTTCAGGGCCGGGCTTGCTGTCACCTCCCTTTTACAGCAAGCAGAGCGCTCTGCCTGCTGCTGGCTCCGGTCCCATCTGCCTTCTCTCCCCCCTTCCCAGACGGCTCTGCCTCCCAGGTTCAGCAGCCTCCCAGCTCTCAGGTACTSTCGCCTGACGAAGCTGTCTGCCTCCGCAAGAAGAAGAGACACCCTCGTCAGGACCCCTTCGCCCGGCTCTCAGCGCTGAAGGACGACCTCTGCCACCGGCAGCTCCCTGAAGACCAGACAGCCATTCTCAACAGCGTGGACCACGACGACACCAGCGGGCACGCCACCCTGCTCTAGCCTAGCGCCGGTCCCGGGAGGTTGAACAGGAGCGGTGGAGGGAGCTGGTGTCGCACCGCGGGGGGACAGAGGTGATGGGAAAGAGGGGGGGACACCCCTACGCTGCCGCCTCTTGGGCGGCTCACGGCGGGGGCGAGCTGGGGGGACCCGGGGGATGCTTTTGGGGAGGATGCTTTGGGCTGGGTGTTCCTCAAATCCGCTTCTCCCCCACCCCAAACAGCTTCGGTGGGGTGGGAAGGGGGGGGTGTTGCACCTCGGTTTTGGAAAAGATCTCTAGGCTTCGAAAGCACGGATGGAGCTTTTGACATCTGCGTCCGCAGCGCGCGTTTAGGGAGAAATGTGGGATTGAGCAGCTGGCCCTCAATCGCCGGAAGAAATTGAATGACACAGGGTGTAATTAATTGACAAGAACCTAACAACCCAGGCGGGAACTGGTAATCCCATAAATCTGATTATGATAAAAACATGACCAAATAATCCCAGAAAAGCTGTAATTGTGAAAATCTCCCCTGCCTCCCCCTTCCCAGCCTCCTTTGACGTGAAGTTAACAGCAGCAAAACCATCCGTGACACCTTTCCTTACCTATCTCTGAAAGGGAAAAGCCAGAAAGACCCCGAGCCTTCGAATCAATCTGAGATGTGAGAAATCACCATTTGTCTGTGTGCAAATGCATTCGAACCTTGGCAACGTGCGCTCGGGGCTGCGCGGGCGCCCAGGTACGGGGCTGATGTGATCCGAGGGTGTTTCCCCCTGCAGGGGCGGCGTGTGCCAGCTTTGATGGGGGTGGTTTTGAATTAATTCTGCCCGACACTCCGTATATCGCAGGCAAACGTCCTCCGGTGCCGTGTAGGAATGTGATCTCTTACTTATGTGATGTTTAATCTTTACTGATAACTGCGAAGCGGGGAGACGCAGGCGTGCGAGCGAAGGGGGTTTGGCTGCGTGGTCCCAAAAGCCTCCGTCGGCAGGTGCTGAGCCCGGGAGAGCAGCTGGAAGTGCCCAGCTCTGCGGATGGACGTGGATGGCTCCTCGGAGCGGCCGTGCAAAGCTAAGCCCAGCGTTTCGCGCCAGTTTAAAACACGTTGCTGCTGGTTTCACCGTTTCCCCCTTTTTCCTCCTGCTCCAGCCCAGCTGTGTAGGCTGTGACACATGCCTGGGTTGTGTCCCCACTCCCTTTGCCCCCTGTTCCCCTTGGTAATGCTGTTCTAACTCTTCACCAGAATGTATTTCCTCTTCAGAATAGGGTAGGTTTGGTGGCCGGTGGTTTTCTGGATTGCATAGGCCTTTTTTTTTGGTTTGTTTTTAGCAGGAGAGGTGTAACCCGCCCCGAGAACAGCTGGGCTCACTTTCCTGCTCTGCCTCCACTCTCTGACTGCGTGGCCTTGGGCAAGTCACTTAACCTCTCTGTGCCTCAGTTCTCCCATCTGTAAAATGGGGATAAGTCATATTTGAGCACTTTGGACAAGCACTTGGTGGCCTACAGACTGCAAGTGCTATGTAAATGCTTAGTGCTAATACCAAGCAATCCCTACCTTTAAAATATTTAGAGTTGTTTTGGTTTTTTTTTTTTTTTTGAGTTTGAAGTGGTAAAATCAACCACTGCATCCAGGTTTGCACAGTTCTTCCTCTGCGGTAAAGTGCTAAACCCTCCAGCCTGCCTGGGAATAAAACACCGAGTGTTTCATGTAGATATTCTTGCTTTGAGTGGATTCAGGCTGTAGAAAATGTGTCAGGAGAACTGGAGAGCCTGCAGGCATGTTTTTCGCCCCAGGCTCTCTATTTGCATATGAAACTTTTGTTTATTCCCAGGTAGAATTGCCAAGAGATTCTCTGCAATCTCGCCTTTAATTCTGCTTTGCCTTGGTTTTTGCTCTTGCTGCTGGTTGAACCTCCAAGGGCTGAGATGTTTGGAGAAAGACGTGAGCTCTGGGTTGTGATCCGGCTCTCCGACCACGCCACGCTCCCCGGGAGCTTTTAGGTCGGAGCCTTTTATTGCTCTGCCTCAAAATATCTGACTTTAGAGGTTGTGCTTCCTCTTCCCAGCAGGATGCTCGGGAACCCGCGACCACCAAAAGCAGAGCACCGTGTCTTTTCCAATCTCCAGGCCCTAAGTAAGGTTTGAACCACTGGACAGTGAATCCTCTAAATCGATAACGAGATATTTCTGAGCTTTAACAACTTCGTGTAGGTGGTCTCAAACCATCAGCAGGTTTGTCTCGGGAAGGAGGGAGGGTCTGGCAGAAAAGCCCCTCTCTTTCCAGCCTGCACCAGGGCTTTTTATTGACGTGACGAGTGACCTGACGTAAGAACCTCAACTCTCCGAGTGAGAACTCAACTTCGCTAACAGTATGACTGCGAATTTCTTTTGTTTGAGTGTGTTTTTAGGGTTTTCCCTAGAACCCGCTCGGATCTGAATTGATTTAATGCCATTCTCCCGCTCGCCAGCGGGGAAAACTCTGCCTGGCTTGGCCAACTTCAGCTCGCCGGTCACTCCAGCGGCACCGCGAGCCGGGCTGCTCCCGACGGGCCGGGCTGCTCCCGACGGACAGGTGACCATCGGGGCCGGGGGAGGCGTGGAGGCTCTGTGCTGCCCGTGCCGTGGCCGCCTTGCTCTTCCTTTTGCTCTCGTTGCSTCAACCTCTCTAACAGAGGGTTGCTTTTCCATTTGAGTGCTTTCCAAACGATTTACGACACCCGTTCGGATGGGCAAGGCGCTGTCTTCAGGCTCTTGAGGTTGCTACCTCAGGACCGTGCCCCATCCCATCTTAAGGAGCTCTAGAGGACTTGGAGTGCAGGGAAGGTTGACGGAGCATGCCGGCTTGCTGGGGCAGTCTTTTGAGAGTTGTTTTCCTTTTGCAGGTGTTTTGAGCCACTGGGCTTTTCACGGTCTTCGACCTTTAGAGGCTGGAGCCGCAGCCCTCTCTCTTTCAGCCGTGTACCTGCCACGCTGCTGGAGTGGGAAATCCCGCCCGGGCGCCTCGTGGAAGCAGCTCTTCCCTAAAACCATCCTTAACTCCTTTCCCCGCTAGACCGAGTTACCTTCCGATAGACTCGGGCCGTGCTTTGGCTGACTGGCTCGCCTCTTGCTTTGGCAACCTCCTCGCTTCTCCCAGCCCTCTGGTTTCCATGCCCTTCAGGGTCGCTCCTCTCTCCTTCCGCGGACCTGGAACATCGAAGCCGTGTCAGACGATGCCAAACGCTTCCCCCATTTCACCCCCGTTTGAACTCCGTGTCGCTTTGGTGGTTTGCAAACACAGCTGCTGCTGCTGCTGCTTCTTCTTCATTTTTTTTAATTTTTTTTCTTTCATGCTGCAAAATATATCTTGGTTTTTATCTTCCTGGGCCAAACTCTCTTATTTTCTAAGCTGGTCTGAGGTAGATGGCTCTTTCCGTATCAGTAACCGTACGATTCCTCCTTGTGAACGTGATGTTTCATTAGGTCCCCTTGGCAAATCCTGGCTCACGGTGAAAAAATGCCTCTGAATCACAAGGATATTTGTCCCTGGGCTCCGCTGAGGCATCAGTGCAGGGGTGCCAACCCAGTTTTGGGGGGTCCTTGCTGGTGCTTCTCCCTGCGAGGTAGCCGCAGTGGGGATGCTCCAGTGCCGTTTTTGTGCCGCTGTGGGGGTTGCAGGATTGGGGCACCCYGAGCTGGGGGAGGTGACACGGAGAGGTAGGTACAGGGTGTCCCTGAGATCCCGTGGAAAGGGGGTGGTCGTGGGGTGCCATCCCTCGTAGCCCTCCAACAAACCCCGTGTGTCCTGGAGCAGGCAGGGAAAAAGGGCGGGGAAAGCGCTTTGCCTGCTTTTCCAGCAGGACTTGCTGAGCTCTCATGCACGTGTTTTTAAGGTGACTTTGCCACGCAGACCCACCGGCGTTTTGGTTTCGCGGTGTCGACGTGAAGGGAAATGCAAGTTGGTGTAGGAGGGGGGAGAGGGAGCATTCAGGGCTCCTTTGTGGGGCCCTGTTCCTGTGCCTGCCACGAACGGCGTCCACAGGCACTGGGAGCGATGGGTTTGTAGGATGGGGGGAGCTGGAAGGTCCCAGGGTCTCTTCCCAGTCTGAACCTCGGCATGGTTTGCAGTCTGTCCCCTGAGCCGAGGGATCTCTGTGAGCCCCCAGGGTGTCTGTGTGAGCAGGGGATGCTTTTCCCGGGGGGATGCTCATTCCTGCTGCCCTGTGCTGGTCACCCGTGACGTGGGGGCTCATTTTGGGCACTRGTGGGCTCCAGGCTGTTGATCTGGCGTTTGTCGCCTTGCCAGCTGGCTCGGTGCCACCCGCTTTGGAGGAAGGCTGGAGGTGATGCTGTTTGGATATATAAATGCAAAGGGAATATAAAGGGAATAACAACTTGCTGTACCTACCTGCGGGAGTGTTGAGGATGCTGGATTTGGGATCAGCAGCCCAGGCACGGTCCCRGCAGGGCTTAGTCATGTCTGGTGGCATCCGGACATGACAGGCATTCCAGGCTTACTGCTGCTCCCACCTTGCAGCCTGTATGAGGACAAAATCCGCCTGGCATTTTGGTTTCTCTTCCTGCTTCAGGCGGTGATGTAGATTTGGGAGTTCTTGGGAGTTTTGGGTCGGTTTCAGTTGTAGCTCTTGTCTGGGGGTATTTTTCCATGAGGCTGGACCTTCAGGGATTTCCACACGTCCCAYGTGGGCTCGCTGCAGCCCCGGGCTGGAGTCGGTGCTTTTTTGGAAGGAAATCTTTTCAAGGAACCGGAGTAAAACCCACTGTATATATGAGATATAAATAGATAGAGAAGCGTAGGACAAAGGTAGATAGGTTTGCAGAACTCAGTAGATTTGCATGTGGGGGGTATGTGTGTCTCTAGGGGAGAGTTTAGAGCCGTGCTGGAGAGGGGGACAGGATGGGCAAAGCAGGGAAAGGGCTGGGAGCAGCCGGAGCCTGAGGGGAATTTGGGAATGGAAGAGGCACAGCTGCCCCACGGCAGGCGTGACCCGCGCTGCGTCCCTGCTGCACACAACAGATCGCTCGCTCTCATTATTTCACCCCCAGGTTTTATTTTTGCTTTGCTCATTGTCTGTGACTCACCCCTGGGCCGTGACGTGGAGAAGCAGGAGGGACAGGTCCTGTCCTCTGCGTGTCCGAGGCACGTGGGGCGTGACACGGGACACGACATGGCAGGGGGACGTCACGTTGCCTTGTCTCTGGTGCCATCGTTTAAAGAAAAAGCTGCACCACGCAGAAACCCTTCCCTAAAGTCCCTCTAGATGCTGCTCTCTGGTTACTCAAGTGAAAGCATTTTGCTTTGCGCYTGTTCTTCCCAGAAAAGCGTGAGTCACAAGGGAGGAGAGAGGGATACAGCTAAATTTGTCCCCTGAGCTGAGGAACGCGGCACCGGCTGTGCCAGCCGGCCCCAGCAGTGCCTCCTGGGAGGGACAAGATGTTCCTGACAGTGTCTTTTTATTTTAAACCTCCTTAGCAGGACTTTGAGGATCTGAGGCAGAGAGGGGATTTGGTCACCAGTGATGCYGGAGCCGGTACTGGCCCCAGGCATGGGGGCAGCCGGATTCAGGCTGGATTCCCACTGCTCTCCAGGAGCTGTCCCTGTGCTSTCTGGGCACAGGGTAGTCCTTAAASGAAAAAGGATATTTACYCTAATTTTCCCCCTTCAGCTTAATTTTGTTGGKTTTTTTTTCTGTTTCTGAGCATCTTGACTCCTCTCTGCCCATGTTTGCTGGGAAGGAAAGGTGGGAAGTGCAGGTGTTCCTGTTAAAGGTCTGTCAGGGAATGCTTGATCCAGGGACTGGGAGGCAGCGACCAGATTTGGCAACACTGGTGCCAGCAAAAGMAAAAAACTTAATATTGCACTTAATTCCCGTCAGTTGGCACCTCCCCAGGTGGGAAGGACTGGTGTGGAGCTACTGCTTGTTGGAAGGGGCTGGAGATGGGAGCCTGTTTCCCTCCCTGGGTGACTGGGATGAGGGGGAGCCGCCCAGTGCTGTGTTTGCCCATTTTCCCTATTTTTAGGTGGCTGAGCTCTGTTCCTCAGTGTTGTGTGGCAGCAGGACGTGTGCCGAGGAGCATCCCCAATCCCAGGGCTCTAGCTGGCTTTTGATACGTGCATGGATGATGAAGGACCGTACCYGGGGAGGGGGAGGGCACAGAAAGGGGGGGCAGAGGGGCTGGTCCAGTTTTGGGGGGTTTGGATGTGGAAAGCATGCGCTGTAGTGGTAGCTAAGGATTTTTATACTGGTTGCAGCGGGGTGGGAAACGCAGGATGGAGGGGCTGGCATCCCCCAGGGAGGAGAGTTTGCCCAGATTTTGGCTTTACCATCAAAATGACACTTTCTCTCCCGGGAGGGCTTTTATTCTTGTTCTCCTGAGGTTGCAGGGGACCAAGAGGGCTGCAAAAGAGGGTGCCCATCTTSCCGGGACAAGGCAGTCCTGTGGTCTGAAAGCTCCTCGGATTTCCACCYACTCCCCCCCCCCAGCACTTATATTAAAATAAAACACAAAAAAAGACTTGAGAAATGAGCCCCAGTATCTCTATCTAAAGAAATGATATTGGTGTGTCGAAACCGCATTGTATATAAAATTAAACAAATATATATTTACTTTCTATTTTAGAAGGGGGGGGAGAATAAATATTTAAAATAATTCCTTAGTAATAGGTGTCAGAAACTTCTGTGCAGCATGAGAGAGGCTGTCAGAGGTGGGGAGAGTCTCAACAGCGGGAGCAGAGCGAGTATTTTTACATTATATTGCGCTTCAGCTTCTCTGCTTCTCCATCCACCTATAAATAGGCAAAAATATATATACAAATATATATATATATATAAAAATTATATATATCTAAGTCACATAGCTGTTTTATTTTTGTATCCATGCCTAGTGCTGTTTGAGCAATACGGTGGCGAGGGAGAGGAGGGCTGGGCCAGGCTGGGGGGCTTGCAGTGCTCCGGGGGATCCGCCAGCTCCGGGCCCGGYGTCACCGCCGTTCGCTGTCGCGTTGCTGTTTCAATAGGGAAAAATACTACAGAGGGGAAAAAATCCCGGGATGGGGAAGCCTGGGCCTGCTGCCAGCTTGCCCAGGGCCACGGCGAGGTGGTGTTTCCACTGAAGGCTGTCTTGGGCTTTTTCTTTTTTCAGAGAAAAAAGACAAATTTCGGCTCCGAGGGCGCTGTTTTCAGCGGGGAGGACGAGGCGGCTGCAGCCCGGGGGGTGGCACAGGACGGGGGACACGCTTGGTCACCTGTCCTCGCCGCCCTCGTAAATCCCGAGGGTTTCTGAAACCCTCCTGCAGTTTGTGGAGCCCCTCAGAGCCACCCAGTGGGTGGCCGCAGTGGGATTCTCCGGGTCCCTGCAGCCGGCTGGAGCAGGGAACCTTCTCCGTAGGGAATGTCAGTGGCTCTACAACAGACAGAGTGTCTCTGGCCATCAGGGCTTACTRGTGCCGTGGGGGCTGCTGGTGTCCACTGGGGTGGCATGTGGGGCTCTCCCTGCCTGGATAGGTGGGATATGGGGCTCTCCCTGTCCCGATGGATGGGATGTGAGGCTCTCCCGGTGAAGTGGCACGGAGCCCTGGCRCSGTGGGGAACGTGCTGGGGATGTTTGGGGCTTTTCCTGCAGGGCGGTACGGACCCGCCGGATCCCTGCCCCCTTCCCCGCGGGCTGTGGGGGGATGAGGAGCCACTTTGGGACTGAGCAATGCCAGGGAGCTGCAAACCATCTCCTCTGCCTTCGCTGGGGCAGCATTTGGGGATTGTCTTTGGGCAGCGGCGGCTGGGGCTTCGCTCCCCTCGGGCTGTGTCCCACAATCCTGGGCTGTGGGGGGATCCGGATGCTGGTTTTTGGGCTCAGATGTCCCCGAGGGGACGGTGGCACAGGCCCTGAGTGCTTCCAGAGGCAGGCAGAGKTCCCTCACCATGGTCATGCCATGTCCCATGGGCTGAGGCACGAATGTAATCCCGGGAGCTGGCCCCTCRCAGCGGCACCGTGTCCTCCGTAGGTGTCACCTGTATTTTCCATGGTATTTCTCTCTTCTTCGTCGGGTTGGGGGGGCTGGGGAGGGGGGGATGTTTCTAATATCGAGCCAAGATTTGTTCAGCACCAATTCTTGATATCGAAGCAAAGCATGTTTGGTGGGACTAACTTGCATTTATTAGCGGTAAATACATAAGTGAGTATTTTGTATGTTAAAAACAAACAAACAAACAAACAAAAAAAAGGATGTCAGGAGAAAGAGAAGGGATGAGATTTCTCACCGCTCGGTGTCCGGGCTGGGGGCTGCCTTGCCCCCCTCCGGTGGGGCTTTGGGGTTTTGCTGGGGGTGGGCAGGGGGGCGGGCAGCTTTCTCCTTTCCCCATCTCCCCTGGAATCACTTACAGAAAAAAAACAGGCAAAGGAAAGCTAGAAATGTTTACAAAGCACACTTCCCACAGTACCGTTAACCCTCTGGATGCCAAACAGACACATCAGGAGCTGCTCTCCCCCCCCCCGTGCTCCCGGGGGGGCCGCGCCGACAGCATCGTCCCTCTTCCCGTGGTTTCTTTGGTTTGTTTTTGTTGGGCACCATCCCCGCTGCCTCCATCCGCCGCAGCCGCGCGCATCCGCCCGGAGCTTGCTTTTCCTGCCCCCTCCCAGGCTCTTCCCGCTCGGCTGGGAGCTGTGGGAAGCGCCTGTCTCCGCTCGGGGGGGTTCTGGCTCGGTGGGAGACGCCGGCACTCCCAGATGCACTTTAAGGCCAAACTTCCTTTTTTTTTCCTTCTCTGGGGCCGGCAGGGAGCAGCCAGGGGATGCTCCCGTGGCCCCAGGGGGTGCAAGGACCTTCCATGTGGCTGTGCAGGCTCCGGCCACTTGGCATTTCCCATGCGGGAAAGCCCTTTGGAAATCCTCCTGGAGATGCCCACGTTGCTGTAAGGTTCATCCTTGGGGCATTTGGAGATCACACGTGCACGCCAGCTCCTCGGGGAGCGTCCCTGGATCCTCCGGGAGCATCTCCAGCTCTCCCATGGGAGCATCCCTGACTCTCCGGGGGAGCCCAGACTTTTTAATCCCCTTTTAATAGGTTTGTAGACTCTCTGAACCCTCATAGACCTCCATAGGTAGCTCTTGATTTAATTCCCTCCTAACCTCCATAGTGTTTTCCCCGAAGGCAGGATTTTCTTCTGGACACAACCTGTCTCTGGTTGCGTGGGACAACTTTTTCCTCTTTTTAAGAAGAATTTCTTGCCTCTGGATATAAAGACTAGACCATCCAACCTCGTTTCCATCTCTTGAATGTCGAGTATTAYGATGTATAACACACGTTAGGGTGCTCTTTGGTGCTGTTTCAATGGTAACCAGTGGAACTGACTTTTTTTAATAACAATAACAATAAAAGAAACTTTAGTGCCGCTGGTTCCATAACGTTCGTTGTCGTGACTTTTTTTTTTTTTTTTTTGTTAGGGTATTTTTTTTTTTTTAATTCTTTTTTTAATTTTTACTAAACAGTGAGTAGCGATGAGCTGCCAGGTTTCTGTGTGGTGTTGGATTTTAGTGACTGGTGGCTGCTGCGAGCCGGGCGGGCTGCGTCACAGCTTTAGTGGGATTTGGGATGGAGTCACTTCCTTTTGGAACTGCACACAGCAAAACGAGCATTTGATGGGAGCCCAGACGGCAACTAGAGGGTTAATTTTTGAACTTTCAGGTATGTTCCTCAGAAGAAAATAATAAAAAAAAAAA